>CM029019.1:16836158-17036254 GCA_016801055.1 Panax notoginseng | reverse complement strand
GAGAATGGCTTTATGGTTTAACAAGTCCCTCCTCATATATTGTTTAAATGTTTTCTTAATCTGTGAAAACTAACAAACTTCACCAACTGATGCAATATAAGATATGACAAAATTATGATAAGAAATAATTGAAATCCGTGTCGTATTCATATATTTATCATCTTATCACAACAACGAATCCCTTCATTAAAAAATTATCATTCTCCTCTCTCCCTTACAAGAATGCAATTGCTGCCAAAAATATTCTTTCCATTTCAAACCAAAATCATCACTTCATACGCAGTCTCATACGCAGTCTCTCTTCCTGCCTCAAGATAAGCAGGAAGAAGTCTTGTATTTGACCAGCTCTCTGACAAAATCCTGTTATAATATTCAAAAATAGACCGTATAGGAAATCATTTCAATTTTCCAATATATGACGATAAAAAATGAAATGTTGTGGTTTTTGCTTAGGGAATGTTCCGAACTTGGAAAACTCGGAGAAAAAAGAAAAGCAAAAATAAATCTAAAAATAAAGGAAAAAACCATCTAATGAACACAAGTCTAATTATATATACTTCTAAAATAATCTAATATATCAAGAACAATGTTTATAATGTAGTGTAATGGGTGGGTAAGAAGGCTCCAATAACTTTTCATTTCTTCTCCCTTGAGTTTCCAAGTAACAAAGAATACCCTTAATGTTTTTTGAAATAACGAAAACTTTTGTTACAATTCTGAAAGAACAAATTTGATCTGAACGACCTAACTAACAAAGAGATATCACCGACATCAAGATGCATGTAGATTTCAGTGCAAGAGAAGACACTATTCAACAATCTAACACCTTCACAGTATAACATAGAAAAAGTGCAACAATCGGGAATAAATATATAGCATGCATAAAATTTGATGTTATATTTTAAATGAACTAGGATAACCAAATATAGCATGTTCTCTGCAAACATGTGAAAGTAATAGCATGTAAAACAAGAGGCATAGTGTGCCTAGATGATCATTGTTACATGACATAGCAAAGATAACAAAACAATTTCTCATCCTTCTTTGAGATCTCAAAGAAAATACAGGAATTCAAATTTATCAGCTACAGAGGGCGGCGGGCACATTGAATATAGGAACAGAATTCTGATCACATATCTTATAATATAACAACAGTAGAATCTGGGACGAGAAACATACCCCCGTATTCTCATTTTTTAAGTTTCCTTTGCTTGGCATCAGAGATGTGGATCATAAGCTGCAATGCAACCAGCTTCTTAAATTAATAATAATGATGATGATGGTGATAATAAAAAAACCATTAGATATATTAAATTCTTCAGAATAATTAGATATATAAAATTCTGCACCTTTGTCCCAACGTAAAATGTAACAAACAAGCCACCAAGAACAGGTATTCCTGCAAAAGGTAAAGATTGCATTTAACTGCACGCAGGAGCACAAGTTTAAAATGGCATAAAGTAAATAGACATCAACCTTTTTTCTGTAGAAATACAGAAGTCAACCAATTAATGCCTGATGGTCCAATAACAAAGCCAATAAGGTTAGCCACCTGTAGTATAGAAGCTCAGAAGTTATTTTATGCTGATTCAAGTAATTACTTTCAAGGGGAGTACAATAATGAAGGGAAAAATTTAGGAGGGGTTCAACTGGAAGTTGGGCAATGAATCTAATTATTTGAGAGACTTTAAAGACTTCTTTCTTATTATTATCTTTATATCTTAAGATATAAGAACAGAGTACAGACAGCGAGCAGCAGGAGTTCTTCAAAGAAAACATAAGTGGACAGAAATTGTGCAGTCCTAGATGGTAGGACTGCCCTCCAATCCCTATGAAGGAGTTTTTTTCCTCATGTATGAAGAGAGTTAGTTTTACCATTTTCGTTTCTTTTTTCCATAATATAAGACAATTGGATTGATGACAGGGTAACCATTTCCTGTAATATTTTGATACCATTGGTTCTTTTTATGCTTTCCAGCACAGTGAGTACTTCTTATTGAGCATAAATCTTTTTCCCAAATTCAAATGTCATGTGACATAAGTTTAGATTTAATGCCTACGGACCAGCTTCATATACTTTTTTCACTGCAGTTTCTAGGATTCAGGATTTGATGATACTTGCCTGATACAGCAAATGCTTACATGAAGACTATACAGAATATGATAAATTCCTACTAATGCAGAAGTAACCACGAAATAAAAACTCTAGTGATGTCAGTTGCTAACTCTTTCCCACACAACAGGCAAGTACATGTTTTTCCTCACTGTAGGATGACGAACTACAATTCTTCAGAAATATTTTCTTACTTATTTGAACCTAAAATATATAAGTCAAACTAGCTTATTGCAACAGCAAAATCCATTCCCCAACACTTCTTCCAGTCGATTCCTGATACCTAGTTATTACAGGTGGTGGTACTGAGAAATTGCTCCATATTACTACAGAAGATTAGAAATTGAGAGGCACTAGGGGACGACAAGATTATATGATGAAAAATCACAGTTTGGCCGCATATCAAGACATTCTCTTTTTACAATTAGACCGCATCTCATGACAATATATGCAGAAAATCTAGTAAATCTAAACATCAAACAAGTCTCTTGGTAATGAATGAGTGAAAGACTGACCATGAGACAAGTGATTGTAACAGCACCAGCAACCGCATTAAGTTCACGCCAAATGAACACCCCTAAAGTGCTTTCCACCTGAAAATTATGAAATAAAATTATGACGAGAGAATTGTTTTATTTTATTTTATTTTTTTCTGAAGTAGACATGTAAGAGCCACCAAAACTGAGCTGCAGAACATGTACTAAAAGGAAAGAGATGTAAACATAAAGTAGGTCAGGCAATTAAGGACACAATTATACGCAGGAATCATCACTCATTGTCAATTTTCATTTAGAAGACATTACAGTTTTAGCCTTTAAGTCGAACAACATCCTTGTTTGATATTAAAGCATAATAATAGACCCTTTAACTAGTTCTATCAATTTCTCAGCCTACTCCCTCCCTATAAATGCCTCATCAAGCAGTAACATATTATGTAGTAACTGAGATATTGATCAATCCTAACATTCCGTATGTGGAAGGGGAGTGAAAAAGTATTCTTCCATAAGTTCTGTTGACCTTCCAACTCTTTGCATGTGGCCTTTGCTTAGACATCTTTTCCGCTGCCTACCCCCGGCTTGGAAAGCAAACCCTCAAGTAATGAAGTTTACTCAATAGTTCTCTTCATGAGCAAGTAATATGGTAATTACATGCTGAAAGAGCAGCAGGTAATTTCGCGCATGCTAATATGCAGAGTAGTAAGATCGTTTTATTGCCATTCAGTGTTGTACAAACAAGCTTGCTAAAGTAAATAATTTAAATACAGGTCTGTACATGCCTCCTCATAAAACATGGCAAGATCGTTGTCCTAGGATTGCTAAAAAAAAGATCCAGCTTTTATTACACAAATTCTACATATAATATTCATGTGTCACAACATCTAGATGTCAAGAGTTGTTCCTCAGTCCTCAGGTCCTTAAATGAAAGATCCTTAGTTGACCCTGCGTAACTTGCTAATTATCTCCAGAATGATAATTTTCTTACAGCTAACCCAAGTTTATTTAAACAATATAATGTCTGACCCAACCAACAAGATTGTAATTAGGGTAAAGAATTAAATCCATATGAACTCGAATTAGGTAAAATTAAATACTACAGCTGAACTCTAGTTCTGCACAGTCAGGGTCAAACCAAACATAAAAGATCCTGCTTAACATGAACACTATTTGAATCAGGCTTGATCGTTTGATAGCCAACCCCATCAACCCAAGATTAAGCCATTTTAAAAATGTAGATCTATTTTACATTTACCAGATAGGGTCGCAAAATAGCAAGATTAAGGATATTACACTAACATATTACCAATGAGCTATAGCTCTAGTGGTACCTCTCATCCCTGATGTACATGATTCAAATCTTATCAGGGATGCAACGGAAAACAAATTATCTTGTTGAAGATATTTCCAGTAGCATGTAAGAGCCTTCTTACATAGCCCCTTTTGGGATCCAGTTCTTGTAGGATCAAGGTTAGGTTAACGTTCCCTCACCCACATTAATAATAAATAAATTCAAAAAACACATTGACACATTATAAAACTGCAAATTCTTTTAACACGTTCAACTCTAAATGCAACCGTAGATAGTTGCTAGACAAAAAAAATTAGAGTATTACACCACCTGAAAAGTATTTGCAGCTGCTTTTACAATCATCTCGGGAATAAAGAAAATACATGTTAACCATGCCCACGATAGAAGCTTCCTGAAATCAAGGCAATAAGCTGTCAGACAAGGAGCACAGTGATACTTGTAATACAGTAATTGATACTTGGTTCATGATTAAGAAAACAATCAAAAGAAGCTGAAGTACCACTCTAAATCATGCCATACTGCAACAAATGTGAAGATGACCCATACATTGAGAAACTTTCTTTGAGATCCACCCAGAGGAATGTACATGTACCTAGAATTGTAGTTAAACATTAATTTCAGTTTCAACACAGAAATGCAGGATAAAAGCTATGAGAGCTCACCTGACAAGCCATTTGTTGAAGGAAGAATGCCAATTTTTCCAAAAGCTTTCCAAGTTATAGCAATTATTTATACACCTAGGCATATTCTCAGGTGTCTCAATGCCACTTATCTAGAAACAAATAGTGGCATACAACATTATGTCCTATAATACAAAAAGAAAATTGGAAGATAATCTCGGGTGTAGTTTTCAACAAGCCTACCAATGACCAGAACCGAAAGTAGCGCCAGATGAGAAAAAACTTGAGCCACATGAAGATTAAGACCTGTCCATATAAAGAATAAAGATCAAACCAGAACTTACAGAACAAACTTTTGACTTTTAAATTTATAAACTTGTGAGCTTTTGCAACCGAAAAAATGGTTTGGATGCAAGAGGAAGAAGTTATATGCTCTTCTACTTCAAGTAAACTAGCAGAATTCAAAGATTGAATCCTTGAATATTATATGATACTCCCTCCATTCCTAAATAAGTGTCGTTTAAGGTTTTTGCACATGGATTGAGGAAGCTATTAATATTGAGTAAAAAAATTATTGTTATGACTAAAATACCCTTATTTAATAACTATTCTCTCTCTCCCCTCTCACATATATATTGCATATTAAGATCGCCACTGTTATTGAATATGTATTGGGAAGGAAAGAAATATGAAAGGAGGTAGCCTACACCTAATTTAATGCAGTGGAAAGTTAATTACTGTGTGCATTAATTAAACACTTGTTGGAAAACAGGGATAAGGATAAATTTGGAAGAAAAAATATTAATTATGCTTTGGTTATGATTTTATCATAAACTATGATTAAAGTACGCCAAAAATTAACTGTCACTCTATTGCTTCCGCTTTATAATAGAGACATAGGGTTTTATCATAAACTGTGATTAAACTACACCAAAATAACTGTCCGTCTATTGCTTCCACTTTATAATAGAGATTATTAGATCTAGGATACATAACTTTCAGATAAAATAAATCTTGGCTATACTTAAGTTTCAAGAATAATCACTGTTTGTTGATGACTACAGTGTCAAACTGATAAAAAGTTTTAAATCATCTCCAAATCTAATCTGCTTATCCAACAAAAATTTTACACTTTTCTTTTACCTTAGCTTGCTTAATAAATTCCATCATTCAGGCTATAAGTAAACTGTTAGTTGGCTCCATTGGAACATTGGAGGACATTTAAAGGAGGGTACTGGTTTTTGACATATTGCAGTCCCATAAGAGAGGTCCTAGGAAATTCCTAATGCCAGCAAGACATTCGGAGATGTACAAATTTCATCTGTCTACTCCTTGAAATCTAGTATTCAGATGCATACTCCCTCCGTTTCAAAATATAGGATCAATTTTGACTTTTTGAATTTAATTTGAAATATTTTCATAACTATTATTGAAATGAAATTATTTAATTAATTCTAGACAATGCACATTATCAAAATTGTAAATTATCTAAAACGTACTAATTACATTATTTATTATTTTCAAAAGTTAAATGAATCACATCATATAAATAAAAAATTGATCTAATATTTCATAACTGAGGGGAGTATATAGTCCAGTTTCAGTTTCAATATCTATTCATGCCTAGGCTACTATGTTTTTAACTTTTCACAAGTATTACTAGTAATATGGTTTTAACTAAAGGTCGCAGCCGCAATCACTGTTGCACTTGGAGAGTGAAGCAGATGTTATCAAAGGAAATGAGCACCGGAGATGTAAAATTTTAATTTACCCACCCTTCCTCTGCTTTGAGAACCAAGTGAACACAGAGTTGGCAGCTTACCAACGTAATGGTGTTGTGACCCGTCAAAAACAACTTATATAGTATCATAACAGCCGCAATAACCCATTACACACTGTTATGATACCATAGCCAACCTCTAAGGACAAAAATTTCATTCACGACTTCACGCTGTTACAACGGCAAGTAACATTTGTAACCCCCCATCTTTTTGTAACATGCAGCTTTTTTCATGACTATGCTGGTAATTTCATGTTATATATTCTTGGTTATCAAAACTAGTATTTGGCACACGTGAGTGTAATAAAGATATAGGAAGTAAAATTTAACTAAATAGGAGTTAAGGAAAGAAAATTGATGTACATGTGTAAGATTACTCAAGAAAGTGGGAGTAACTGTACGTATGCACACATGGGCAGAGAACTTATGCTGTGTGGGATTCTAAATAAGACTGCTTTTGTAAACTTATTTTAATTTTAATAGTGTAATAAAACTACTCCAAGAAACGTTTAACAAAGAAACATTTAACTTTTTTCCTCCGGCATTATATAATAGATGCTATGTAAATATACTACTGCTTACTAATAAAAGCGCAATATTAATTTCAATATCAACTACCTTGTATCTACTCAAGGATAACTTAAACATTTTAAACATCATCTCTTACCCCATATCCAATGATGAAGACATCCACAGGAGATAACTGTTTCCACACACCACTGAACAGCAGAGAAACTCGAGTAATGACAAATGCAAAAAATAATGGCAGATGAAAGTATACTGTCATCAGTAAGGAGTATCTTTGAGATGACAAGATTTTCACCTGACAGCAAAGGCATTGTAGTAGCAAAAAATGTGTCATTAATTCCATTAGAAAAAGACTCAAAAGCCAACGCAATCCATACCAAGCCACTTTTCTTGATGAATAATTTTTTTGTGGTGTATCCAGCTGCAAAAGAATACATCAAATGAAGATGAAATTTTTTGACATCATACCTCAAAGAACAAATTGTTGACTGTAGAAGATTAAGAAATATAAATCAATTTAGTGATAGCTCGCCATCAAAGTTCTATGTTTATAATTCTTTTTTGTAAGTAATACTACATACAGAGCTTACTGGCATTGTTTAGGAAACTGAGCAAATCCAAGCAAAAGTGGCATGAGTTAAAAATCTTTATACACAATAATCTGATAGTGTTCCAGAAATAACAAAGAAACACTATTAAACTGATATTGAATCATGTTTTTATGGCGTACAAGTTCATGATTCCCCCATTATGTCACCAAACCAAAACATGGATAAAGGGTTATTAAACATGCATTTTTCTTTTCTGAAAATCTTTTAGACCATCCTTCAAACAAAAACACAAATTAGGGCTCATAGGATACACTTCATAGCCACGCGGATGCATGAAGCATGTGACACACACATTCAAATGCCTCAAATGCAGAAAATCAGTAGCATGTATAGGCACACATAAAATTTCTAATATAGGTATCCACGCATTAAAGAAAATGATAAAATAGAAAACAAACACCACAAACCTGTGAAGCAAATGCATTGAAGCTTATAATTGGTCCTGCAATATAAAGAGGTGCATATGCCAAATAACATAGGTATATAGTGAAAGAGAACTTGTCATGCTGGACGCTCCTCTCCTAAATGAAATAATTGATAAAAGAAAAGGATAAACAATTGCACAAACGAGATGTTAGTCCAGAGGCAGACAACTGAAATATAGCTGGTGAGGGTAAAACTGAGACTCAAGCCAAAATAGCTGACCTGTAATAGCAAGTAGCATGTTTTTCCCGATGAACATTGGTCACATCGTTGAATGTGCTTCTGTAATCACCAGAAACAATCATATATAAACAAGAAAAAAATTATAGAGAGAAAAAATCAGTGTTTGAATGGCTTGCAAACATCAAACAAGAATTAAAAGTAACAAGCTCTAATTCAAATTGGGAACCAATATGAATCAAAGTACAGTAAAATTTCGATTTATGTGCAGTGATACCGTGAGGCACGTAATGTTGGAAATATTTACTTAAGCTGGCAATCAACAGACAAGTATAGCTAATCAGCAAGAAAGAACGTATGATATATACTGCACTAAAGCACAAATATGTTGAAATTTTTGGGTTCTCCAGAGTTACGTAGTCTCCACCCAGAAGACAATATCTCCAACAAAAAGTACAATACAGTGCAAATCAGTGTCCTAAGAACATTAAAGAGGTATTCATCAACTGTTCCCAAGTAAACATCCATCTTACCAATTGCTAAATCTTAAATAAATACAAAAGGTCTAATCAATTTTAAATCCTATTTACATGTTTATACCTTCTTTTTCACAAACTCCCATGCCAATCTCCAGTTTTCAGTCTAAGGAATTCGAATCTTTTGGACTAAATGTGGCGTCAGTGTCATCTATATGCCATGTAGGATGATGAGATTACATTTCCCTTGATGATGTAACCAAAAGTAGATTTATTTTGTAGTTTAGAAAGATTAAAGAATCAATTCAGAGTTGCATAAACCAGAAACCTGATACATTTGTCTGCATTTGTTTGGTTGCACTAAGACAGAAGTATATTTTGTTGATTGAGCAAATTGTGACGGACTGGATGATTATATGGTGTTGATCCAACAATCAATTGTTCAAGTTATACTTGTCCCAAAGAGGTGTAGTATCTAGTTATACAGAGCTTACTAGTTGCAATACTAGAAGTTGGAAATTCTGCAAGTAGACTTACATAACAGGGTCACAAAACAAAACAGGGGAAATTTAAGCAGAAAGGAAGCAATTTATCAGGAAGTCCCAAAGAAAACTTCTATGGATGGAAAATGCAGTATCACTAATACCCTTTGATCTATACGGGAACTGCGATCTGCCCAATGGTAATCGTATCCAAAGCTTAGCATACGTAAAACAACTGCAGACAAGGAAACCCAACAATGCATTTTATAATCTAGGTAAAAGAAAATGAAATCTCCTCTCTAATAGAGAGTATTGTGTAAAAATGGAAATGTTATTGTGAAAACAGTATGATAATTCATAGAAAAATGAAAGCATCTCAGGAGTACACATGGGAAGCCAGTGGAGTAAAGAAACTGCTCCAGCAATAATACAAAGAAAACATAATTTTCATCTAAGATCAGCTGTGGTATGGCTCACATTTATATCACCTGCCTACATCTGAATTCCAAAATATCAACATATATATATATATGTGTGTGTGTGTGTGTGTGACCAAGGGATCAGAATTTTAGAGACAAAACAGGAAACGAGACTACTGAGTAGGTTTCAAATCTCTTTACAAGAAACAACTTTGATATTTCTTCACAAAATTGCCACAGATTGCTAGGGTCAACAATTAGAACTACATATCAATATGATTACATATAAGCATTAATATCAGAAATCCTTCTTATCAACCTTCTCCAGATCTTGTGGAATACGAGATATATTCAAAATGATAATATATTATCTACATATATATATTTGTGTGCGCGCGGGTCACATTTATATCAGCTGTGGTATGGCTCACATTTATATCACCTGCCTACATCTGAATTCCAAAATATCAACATATATATATATGTGTGTGTGTGTGTGTGTGTGTGTGTGTGAGACCAAGGGATCAGAATTTTAGGGACAAAACAGGAAACGAGACTATTGAGTAGGTTTCAAATCTCTTTACAAGAAACAACTTTGATATTTCTTCACAAAATTGCCACACAGATTGCTAGGGTCAACAATTAGAACTACATATCAATATGATTACATATAAGCATTAATATCAAAAATCCTTCTTATCAACCTTCTCCAGATCTTGTGGAATACGAGATATATTCAAAATGATAATATATTATCTACATATATATATTTGTGTGTGCGCGGCGGCGCACGTGTATATAACTTACAACTTGTAAGGAGAGCAGTATATGACTGGGACAACAATAAAGGAAGAAAGGCTTTTGAACAAACATACAGGGTTGACATGATACTAGTGGTAATAATCATGAGCATATTCATTGAAAGTGGTAACATTTAGTATAGTGTTAGTAGGCATACAGATACCAGAAATTATTATAAAAAAGCAACCAAGTGAATAAATTGACTGCAATTTGATACAACTATAAGATAGACTTAGCTAAAATGCTGCAGATAAGAACCAAATGGTCTTGGCCCAATGGTTATCCCTATATCCCTTGTGTATCAAGAGGGTGGGTTTCAAACCTTGGCAATGACAAAGGTTGGGTGTTTGTTTAAATTAGAGGAGCACAAAAAGACCGAAACCGAAAGCTCGAACTAGACTGGACTGAAAAAAGCCTTAAAAAGCCAGGACTGGTCTAGGACCGGTTGGGACCGGACTGGGCCTGGAGGCTTAAATCAGTCCAAGGATTTGGGAGCAAAAGACCGGATAGGACTGTACTAGTCTGGGAACTGAACTTTCCTGAAGACCAGATTGGACTGGACCGAACTAAAGATCGGACTGATCAGGCCTGCCGTTTGGATTGGTCCTGGGACTGGTCTTTTAGGACTGATTTGGGTCTGGGATATCAGTCTTTTCAGAGTCTACCATTGGAATCCCACTTATTTTAAAAAAAATTGACCATATTGATAGGGATCAATCTGTGAGGCGTCGTTGTGGATGATTCGCTATTTAGTTATTTATTTATCAGTTGTCTATTTATTTAGTTTGTTGGACTTCTTATTTATTGATTTATTTCACTATTTAGTTATTTATTTAGAGGCCCAATTGTTACTGGGCATAGGGTTATTAGAGTTTATTTTCTTATAAATATGATTGTAAGTCTTGTCAGGCTTTCGACACTTCGTTATTGAAATTATTCTTATTATTGGTTGCGATCAATATTTTTCATCTTTAATGCGGATGGGAAACCCTAGGGTTAGTGATTCTCTAACGGTTGAATCACCCTAATTCTTTTAGTTCTCTTTGTTAATTTTGCCTTTTTCAATTAATAATTATCTATTCAACAACTTTCGTCCTACATCGTATTGGTATCGAAGTCTAGTTTCTCCATCAATTTCTTAATGTTTGGGGATCTTGGGTTTAAAAAAAAAAAGTCACTGTTCAGCGGAGTGTTGTTTATCGCCGGAGTTACTGTTCGTCGTGATTCATTGTTCAAAAAAAAAGAAGCATGTTGTTGCTTGTTTCTTCCATGTTGCGTGGCTTTAGAAATAGGGAGGTAACCCTAACTTTTCCTAATTTAAATTAAAAATCTTTGCAAATTACCTTTTACCACAAACTTCTACTCTCCATTTAAATATTGGCCCACAGTTTATTAGTTTATATTTTTTCACCTATATTTCTTGCATAAAGAGCCCTAAACTTTTAATCTTAGCACTTTTCACCCTAGTCTCATACTTTCTAATCAGTTAGGTCCATTTAAAAAAAAGTAAATATTTCATTTTGAATATTCGGATTTTCAATATTTAATCATTTGCATTCCCTTCATTCATTAGTTTAAAATTTTTTGAAAGCATGTTTTAGATTTGTTCTTTTAAAATTGCATATTATTAGTTGCATATTATTCGGTTATTATCAATAGCTTTTGAGATTATAATTGCGTAGGCTTAGACTTGTAATTTTAATTTTATTCAATTATATTTATGTATTGTCTCAACTTTGCACTTGCATTTGCATCATGACTACACGTACCCAAACTGCTTTAGAAGAAATTCAGGATCAATCAATGACCATAGTTGCACAACTGTTGTAGTGGAACCTTAGGAGAATAATGCGTATGGGCATGATGAAAGCCCATGTTAGGCACCATGAACATCCTAGGCATGATCCTTATGATGCTTATGATGATGACTATAGGAAATTCAAGATAGATGCACCTAAGTTTGACGGTATATTTAATCCTAATGCATTCCTTTATTGGTTGTCTAGTATGGAGAAATATTTTGACTAGTATGAGATGTCTGAGGATAGGAAGGAGCGCTTTGACAAAATGAAATTGGTGAAATTGACTAGTTTATTCTGGTCAGGGATTGAGAGAGACTTAGTACGTCTAGGTGAGCCACCTATCAGGCATAGGGGGAGATAAAAACTCGCCTAAAGTAATATTATTTACCTGTACGACATACCGATAGGTAAATGGAGCAGTATGACAAATTTTGTCAGGGTAATAATATGTATGTTGTTGATTACATCTGCAGATTTAGGGAGTTGACTCAAAGATGTAGGATCAGTGAGAGTGATAGATTGACCATTATGTTCGAGAATAAGTTAAGACCTGAACTTCAATCGCACATACTGACCAGTGGCATCACTACCCTAGATGACCTTTTCCAAGTAACTCTAGATAATGAGTATAGGTTACAAGTTATCGCTAGGAGTCCCTTCCTCCTTAGGTCAAGCCAGCGGCTGAAATTTCTCGCAGAGTACACCTTTCCCAACTTCTCAAGCGTCTTCTAGGGCTAGTAACACCGTAGTTGGGCCATCTCGTGACAAAGGGAAGGGTGTAACTGCACCCAACCCTAAGTCTGCTACCCAGGAGAGGTGCTTTACGAGCCAGGGTTAAGACACAAGTCTTTTGACTGCCCCAATCGCAATTGCCAGCGAGTAACAATAATAGGGGAAACTTCAAAAGAAGAGGGGGATATTATGGGGATAAAGTTGAGGGTGAGTATAACTCGCAGGATGAGACTGACGAGCACTTAGAGGAGATATGCAATCAAGTAGGTGTCATGAGGTGCATTTTCACAAGTCATAAGAGAGAGGATGATTGGAGGAGAGCCCCCATATTTCAGACTTATAACAAAGTAGGTAGTGTCTTTTCTAAGTTGATCATCGATGGGGGTAGTTAAACGTGGTTGTTGAATACGCCTTATCACAGATGAAGCTAAAGGCAGAACCATATCTCTAGCCTTTTGGCGTCGCCTTGGTCAACAAGACACCCATTCCTGTGTCAAAGAAATGTCTAGTGTCGATCCACCTTCAAGGCTATGAGAAAAGTATTTGATGTGATGTCTTTCCTATGGATGTTGCACATATTCTACTAGGGCGACATTGGCTATATGACCGTGATGTGACTCATTATGGGAGGGCAAACACGTGTTTACACACAAAGGGCAAAAAATATCATTAGCGCATGTAACCCCGAGTGTTGTCCAAAAGTCAATTAAATTAGACTAGCTTACCTACCTAACAAACCAAATCACTCCATATTTTTAATAGAAAGGAGTTTGAGCGGAGTGTGTTAGAGGAAAAGGTTGTTTATGCAGTAGTAGCAAGAGAGGTGAGAGATGTTCATGAGGAGAGTACTAAAGAGATTCCTAGTGATGTTATACAGATTTTAAATGAGTTTGCCGATGTTATGCCTAGTGAGTTTCCTGATGGGTTACCACATCTGAGAGACATCCAACATGCCATTGACCTTGTTCCAAGCTCTTCTATAACTAACTTACTACATCATAGGATGCATCCCACAGGGCAAAGACTGAGATGAGACGACAGGTAGGTGAGTTATTGAGGAAGGGCTTTGTTAGAGAGACTTAACCCTTGTGTCATTCCAGCCTTACTCACCTTAGGCTAATGGGAGTTTGAGGATGTGTTGTAATAGCCGAGCCATAAATAAGATCACTGTCAAGTATAGGTTCCCATACCTAGACTTGATGACATGCTAGATATGATGACTAGAACTCGTGTTTTCACCAAAATAGACTTGCGGAGTGGATACTACCAAATTCGCATCCGAGAGGGAGATGAATGGAAAACTGCCTTTAAGACAGAGGACGGACTTTATGAGTGGTTAGTCTTACCTTTTGGCTTAACCAATGCACCCAACATATTTATGAGATTTATGAAACAGGTGCTACGTCCTTTCATAGGTAAGTTTGTAGTGGTCTATTTTGATGACATCCTCTTTATAATAAAACCTGAGAGGAGCACTTACTACACTTGCGAGAGATTATAGTAGTTCTTCTACGTAAGGAACTCTATGCTAATTTGAAAAAGTGTTCTTTTGTTCAGGAGTTGGTCATTTTACTCGGGTTTGTGATCTACAAAGAGGGGGTTTATGTTGACCCCGAGAAAGTAAAGGCTATTAATGGATAGCCTAAACCTTCTAATATTCATGAAACTCAAAGAGCTACGTTTTACAGGAGGTTCATTAGAGGATTTAGTACTATTATGGCACCCATCACTAATAGTTTAAAAAAGAAAAAATTCGATTGGTTTAAATCGGCTACCAAAGCCTTTGTGGAAATTAAGAATAAGTTGACACAGGCACCTGTCCTTATGCTACCAGACGTTAGTAATGTTTAAGGTAGCATGCGATGTTTCAAGTGTAGGGATATGCTTAGTCAGGAGGGTCATCCGATAGCGTTCTTTAGTGAGAAATTGAATGAGGTCCGACAAAAGTACTCTACCTATGATACAAAGTTTTATGCTATAGTTCAAGCACTTAGGTATTGACGACATTATTTGTTGCATAGGGAGTTTATTATTTACTCCGAACATCAGGCACTCCAGTACCTTAGCTCCCAAAAGAAGCTAAGTCATCGACACACTAGGTGGGTAGAGTTTATTCATGAGTATTCTTTTGTCCTTAAGCATTGCAAAGGGACAAAAAATATAGTTGTCCATGCGTTGAGTAGGATGTATCTTTGTTAACTTTTTAAGAGTGAAGGTTGTGGGATTTGAGCGCATTATTCAAGAGTACTCTACCTATCGAGACTTTAGTGATATTTATGTTGCCCTGAAGGATCCTAGTTCCCCACCCTCTAGTGATTTTTCTATCCATGATGGGCATTTATTTAAAGGCACCCGCTAGTGTATTCCTAGTACATCAATGTGTGAGTATTTATTGTGGGAGATACACAAGGGAGGTTTAGCTGGACACTTTGGTCGAGATAAAGTCATTGCCATTGTTGAGGATAGGTTCTTTTGGCCTAGCCTCATGAGGGATGTAGCTCGTGTTGTGTCTGAGTGCCGCACATGTTAGACTACTAAGGGTAGGTTGTAAAACACGGGTTTGTACACTCCACTTCCGATTCCCCATGCACATTGGGAGGATCTTAGCATGCATTTTGTCTTGGGGTAACCGAGGACCCAGAGGGGTCATGATTTAGTTTTTGTTGTAGTGGACCGTTTCATTAAGATGACACATTTTATTCCTTACAGCAAAACTGATAATGCCTCACATACTGCAATGATTTTTTTTAATGAGGTTGTGAGATTGTGTAGGTTACCATTGACTATAGTTTCTAATAAAGGTGCGAAATTTATGAGTTATTTATGGCAAATTCTCTAGAAGAAACTTAACACCTTGCTTAGGTTTTTCACTGCTTATCATCCACAGACAGATGATCAGACTGAGGTTGTTAATAGGAGTATATGTGATTTGATATGTTGTCTTGCGGGTGATCATGTGTCTCCGTGGGATAAGGTTTTACCTATGGTTGAGTTTGCATATAATAGCTCAGTTAATCGTTTGACTGGAATGAGTCCTTTTCAGGCTTACACTAGTTATCAACCTAGAAAACCTGTTGATCTAACTCCCCTTTCCATTGCATATAGGGCTAATGAGTCTACAGAGTCTTTTGTGCATCACATTCATGATTTGCATACTGAGATAAAAAAGAAAATTAATTTGAGCAATGAAATTTATAAGTCAGCTACAGATGTTCATCGCAGGTATCAAAAGTTTAATGAGAATGATCGAGTGATGCTGCGACACCGTGCTGAGAGATTACGTCCTGGCACATGGAAGAAAGTGCATGCTAAAAGGATGAATCCATTTTGAGTTTGAAAGAAGGTTAGCGCTAATGCATACGAGTTGGATCTTCCGAGTGTTATGGGTATTGAAATTATATTCAATGTACTTTACTCTTTATTATGGGCCTTCTGATGATTTTGTTCGATCTTCCACTTCTCCTACTTCACCTACTTCGCCTACACTTGTTAACCCTAATGAGTTTATACTTGTTCCTCCTTTACATGTTCCACATGCACCTCCTATTGTTCCTATACAGCGGACAACAGAGGTTATTGAGGATGCTTTTGATGAGCGGTTTGTATCGACCACGCAGGGTGGTTATCGTCGGTTTTTGGTAAAGTGCGCAATAGGCCTCCGGATGATTGTACACGGATTGGTGTTGAGGAGTTTCGTCGTCTTGATCCAGACCTTTTGGAGATATACGAGGATTTCACTTCGTCAGAGTCTTTGTTTTCACAGTCGGGGAAAGTTGATAGGGATCTGTCTGTGAGCCGTAGTCGTCATGGATGATTCGCTATTTAGTTATTTATTTATCAGTTGTCTATTTATTTGGTTTGTTGGACTTCTTATTTGTTGGTTTATTTCAGTATTGGATTATTTATTTAGAGACTCAATTGTTATTGGGCTTAGGGTTATTAGAGTTTATTTTTTTATAAATATGCTTGTAGGTCATGTCCGACTCTTGACCCTTTGATATTGAAATTATTCTGCTTATTGTTTGCGATCAATATTTTTCCTCCTTATTGCGGTTGGAAAACCCTAGGGGTAGTGGTTCTCCAGTAGTTGAATCACCCAAGTTCTTTTAATTCTCTTTGTTGATTTTGCCTTTTCCAATTAATTATTTGTTCAACAACTTCCGTCCTACATCACATATCAACAACTATATAACGGGTAGTTTTGAGGGAATTTTGGTCCAACATATTTCGACAACTCTTTTTCAACTCCTATAAATACTTAACACTTCATTCCAATTTTTCTCACAAATCATTCTCACACTTTCTTACTACCATATTCATTCTCTCTTTACTAAGCTTACTAACTATTCCAATTATATTTCCAATTTCAGTTTTAGCATACTTACAATTTCAATTTCAATTTCATTCCTATAATTCCAATTTCATATTCCTATTCATTTTAAATTATGGCATCTTCAAGTGCTAATCTCAACCCCACTATAATTCTCAATTGGTGAAAAGGTACCAATTCCAACTCCTCTTTCACCTAAACTGTGAGTGGATATACTAGAAGGCGTAGAAAATTAATAAATTATTAGTAATTACTCATTTATTTAAATTTTTGACATTTGTTAGTAATTACATTTACACATTTATTCATTTTTTTGTAATCACACACTTGTATTACTTTTCTAAGTTTTCATTATGATACAAATTTCACATTTTTTTATAATTCAAATTATTCAATCAATGACATATTCAAGAATTCAAGTTATACATTTATGATTTGTTTCATTATTTGTATTTTTAATTTTTAATTGTACTTAAAATTTTAGTTATTATGTGTAATATATTTTTTAGGTTATAAATAATATCATTTGAACTTTACTTTTATGTTAGCTTTATAATTTTTGAAGTAAAATAGGTACATAAATTTATTAAAAGTAATACAAATAAAAAAATAACAAAAATACCAGACAGAAGACCGCGGTCTAAGACTAGGGTCTTTATTTAGTCCTAAATTTTTAGCCAAAAAACCAGACTGGGCTAGACTGGTTAACTCAATCTTCAGTCTTAGGACTGGATTGGTCAAACCAGTCTTTTCAAAGACTGAAACGGACTGGACTGTTGTATACCTCTAATTTAAATTATGTCTTAAACTAGCCAAAAAAATGCTGCAGATAAGACAGAAAACACGTTTGCAACTGAATCCCTAGGAGAGAGAGAGACAAAGAAAGTACCAAAGTTGAAGCAGATATACCATCTAAATGCACCCCGAAACTTGTCTAAATAAGCCCAACGTTTCCTATGCCAATAAGGAAATACAATCATCGGTAAGTACAGATATAATGAAATAGCTCAATGACTTGCATCAGACAAGTCATCCAACTATGTAATTCAACTTGAGATCAACAAAATAGCACTCACCCAAAACTGGAGAATGAATACCCCGTATATATACGGTTACATAGAAGAAACGACAGATTAAAAAACCAAAGTAAAAACAAGAAGTACTTCCTCCGTCCAAATATCTGCATTAAAATATATCTAGTAAGGCATGTCAACAGTTGAAGCATCACATGATGATACTAAGATGGTAGGTAAAAGCTTCAACCGAACATATACAAGTACTAATTTTTCACAAAGAATTTAAACATATAAACAGATCATTTCATTAAATGAAATAATATTTGGTCCATCTTTTATTAGATAGAAAAAGAAATTTAATTAGAAGAATCTGAAGAATACAAGCAGAGAGTAACAACAAGTCAATCTGCCACATAACAAGTGCAAGTATAAATATGTAAATTTGTTGTTAATATATTTAGGTAGTGACTATCCTAAAATAACAGCACAGTATATGTTATAATTCCACATTTGTACCTGAAATATCAATCATTACACATTGCAAAAACATTAGTTGCTTACATAAAATAACTTTATATTTTACAATAATATGTAGAATTTTCCTAGAGCAAAAAAGAAAGAAATTGCAACGATTAATGACATTAAATTTATAAACAAAAATGAAAAGATGTACCTTAACTAGAAGAAAATTAGCAGATGCAATTGAGAGGATGAATATAGTGCTACATTAGCAAGAAGCAAAAGTTAGTGAAAACAGAGAGCCGTGAAGGAATAGTTACACATTATTGTGAATAGAGGACATAATTATCAAAATAAAAATGTGAATAGAGGGCATACAAAGCTCCATGTAAATATGCTAAATAAGTCCAAGAAATTACAAGCCAAAGTACAGACATCCCCTTTGCTTGCAAATGATAGTAATTTCTAAACACGTTGGCCACCAAGGTAAAAATCCCAAAAACAATGGTAAGAGTGGGTAAGTTCCAGCGAAAATTTCTCCATTGGGCATCAGAGTCATCCTACATAATAAAAGGAAGAAAAAAAAGAAGTCAACCCAATTAAGAGATACATAGGGGGAAATCAAGGAAACAGAAAAATCAAAACTCTGTAATTTACGTAAGAAAGCTAAACAAAGACATTTGGTTTTAGGGTTCCATCACGATGTCATGCATCTTGTGATGATGAGATCGAAGTTTTATGATAATACATAACTCCATACAACATCCCTACTTTGTTCCTGGTGTAGGACAATTTATAAACTGTATTATGCAATTGACTAATATATGAATAAGATTAGAATCTAAACTCTATGCTTAAATTCTAGGGTTTAGAGTTTTAACTCCACGTCTATTAACTCTAAAAAATATCTCTACGATATAAGAAAGCCAATAATAATCGTAATATTCAGAATATGTCCTCCCAAGGAGAATTACATCGGTATTTAAACAAAACAAACCCTAAATTAGACTTGGAGACCAAAAAGACAAAAATATCCCAACTAATTAAAACAAAATACTAAAATACCCCAACTAATTAAAACAAGTCCATAATAATGAAATAAACAAAATAAATAAATAAAGCAACTAAATCATTGATCCCCATCAGCTCCCTTGTGATTATAACCAAGAATCAGGCAAGTGTCTATCATACAAAGGTACTGCAACCATAGTTGTTAAATCGTGAATCCTATCATCCATGGAAAATCAATAAATCGTGAATCATATCATACGATACAGAAAGATAAGCAAAACAAAATAAAAATATATTCAAATATATAAAGAACTCATTTTATTGGACAATAAAGCAGATTAGCTCAATTGTATTGTTAAAGCAATCAAATGAGCCTACTGACAAATTTTAAAGTTATAGTTTGAACTTTGAAGAGTTTAACTTTACATTCTCGTAAGCACAACCATTCCTCTAAGAATGAAATGAAATGGCTTCACCTGCCTATGTACCAAGTCAGAATCTTTCCGTAAAAGAAGGGATTGAGAGTATAGTCATACCAATTGGATTTTATAGAAAGAAAAACAGGCTTTTTCTTTTTATGGTGAAAAGTAGGTTTTTTGAGCTCTTGCTGAAGCCTGAATCAGCTGTCATGCTACCAATTCCTATCCCTAACTTGAAAATCTCCTACGAGAAGTCCTCAACAGATAAAAGCGAAAAAACGAGTGAAGAAAGCAGAATTGATTCAGACTTTCCTCTAGAAGCACTTTAGGCTCTAACAGGTGAAACGGATCAAAAACCTGTCTTTGTCTTTCTCGGGTTAAGCTAGTAGTCCATTGGGTGGTGGGATCTCCTCCTTCCTATTTACCTTGGTTGGGAACTGAAATTAACGATCAATATTATTTATGTAATATTTATTAAGGAAAAAGAGGAAAAAATAGCTGCTCATTTTACTTATTAGTATAAACTCCATGTGAAATTAAGTTCCAAATTAGAAAGCAAGGAACAAAAGAAAACTCTAAAACTATGTATTATGTCTCCATATAAGTATGAGACATGGGAAAAAAATTAAAGTGGAAACAAACTCCTTTGAAAAAGATAAGAAATCTTAGAAAGCATAATAAAAATTATTGTATTAATCGAGTGAACACATCTTGTAATGAAAAAAAGAAAGACTTTAATTTGTTATTTTAACTCTTCTCAGTTTCACCTCTAACTTAAGAATGTATCGACCGTATCGTAAATCTTATCGGATCGAAGGAAATGCGACGGGTATCCGTTAGATAACCTATCTTTCTTCCGGATTGGTCGTTAGGGATAAAGGGGCCCATGTTAGTAGCACCAGTGGTCTATCGTAGACGTTCTGATACGCTAGTGATTCCATATCAAGTTGCTCTTGTATTGTATTGTATGATACGTATTGTGTATCGTATGATCTTGATAACTGTGACTGCAACATAAGACCATTGTTGTAATCTTTCTCGCAGAAATCTTGCATCCTTCTGCTTTACCATGCAATCATACACTTAAGTCCATAATGTGAAGTGGCCTTACTTCACACAAAGTAAAAGGAGGTGATCAAGAGTATCTTCTCCAGCCTTGCACAAATTGCACCAGTTCACCACACCTATTTCCTCCACATAAAAAATCAAAAAAGGTTTTCACCAGAGTTGTTGTTCTTCAAACACCTGTCCAAGGGAAACCACACCTCTAGGGCACAGATCATGCAATAAAGAGACTTGACAAAAAAGAGGGAATGTGCAGCTCTCACACACTTCAAGGAATTCTGCTACCCCAAGAAATCTCAATTTTCAATCAAAATGGAAATATAATCTGGATACATCTCCTGTTCCGTGTTATTTAACGTTCTGCAAAAACAAAAACCAAAGATCCCCAACAAAAACCACAAAGCCAGCGTTTATGAAACTATGGAAGAAGATGAGTTGATAATAGATAGTTATATCAATTGATGGTCAAGCAAGAAATATGCGCCCCGGCTAAAATTATAGCTACAGCGCACATACCTCTAGATAGGCCAAATGCAAATTGTCCTAGAATTTTAAAGAAATTAGTATTCAGAGAAATCCTTTAATTCTTTATTTCAACAGGAAATGTAGCAACCATTTGGATCCAAGATGAATGGTATGGATTAATACACGAACAACTTCTAAAAAAACTAGTTTTGAAATGCCAAGAGAAACATTAACACTAACTTAATTATCTAAGCCGAAGGCTGAAGTCCACAATAATTAGGATGATGGAAAATGTTATATTAATCAGATAGAGGGAACGAGGGAGAGAGAGAGAGAAACATACATTAAACCGATTAGGGAACCATCCAGGTCTTAAACCGTGAAGTTTGTGAGAGTGAACTGTACCAACAAAACGACAAATCAAGAACAGAAGAAATTCAATACATTTATATATGGCAAAGTAAAAAAGGATGCTACTAAGATATATATAAAGTATATCTTGAAAGAGATAATACCGTGTGAAAGGGTGACGGAGCGATGAATGATGTATACGTAGAAGACAACAGCATAGAGAACAAGAAATGTGAGCTCTCTTTTCTGCCATGAGCTATTCATGCCTAATCAACCAATCCCAGCATTACTGAGAATAAATGAGATATAAATCAGAATCCACGCATTAATATTACAACTAAACTACCAGCAATACAACAACAACAACTACAACAACAACGTAAATGAAAACAACAAAAAATAAAAAAATCAACCCCTGCAATACAGTCAGAGCTGGTATATCAAGCCAGAGTTAGGTGTACTAACAATTCTTCAAAACAATAGCAATTTCAATTACTTTCTTGTTTTCTATTTTCCTTATTGTATCTATTCTCTTAAAAGGAACCCTTTTTAAATAGGTTACAAATTTTAATGCATAAAGTTTTATTTCCCCTATAGCATTCTACTCAGCTCTAACTCTCTCAAGTGCTTGCTTTTCACTATAACAAGTAGGAAATTGACAAACCCAAATCATACTTTCTAAATTTGAACCTAATTAGAATTACAAATTGCTGCTACTCTAACCAAGTTGGTAAAACTAAAGCTATAGCAAATAGTAAAACCAGGAAGTAGCACTTTATGATTCTTAAGGCAATCTTAGCATCATGAAAATGTTATTTCGTTGCTAAACATAGTTAAAGTTGCACAAAAACATTGATAGAAACTATTTAGTACACAAATATATGGGTATGCTCGTTCACCTTAGAAATGACGACGGTTGGATGAATCTCCGCCGGTGTCGGTGTCCGATCTTGGTGGTGTACGGCGGTGCCAACTGATTGCTGGAGTTCGTCAATTATGAGAAACTGGGTGGAATGCTACTAAAATGGAAAGAGAGAAATACAGGGAAGGGAGGGAAATTTTTCTTTTTGTTTTATTTTTCATTTTTTGCTATCCGACTATCCTAGTTCGGACTAAAATTAACTATTGAATAAATAAAAAAGGAGTTTGGACGAGAAAAAAAAATATATATATATATATATATATATATATATATATATATATATATATATATATATATATATATATATATATGGGAAAAATATATGTACACAGTCGGCTATGACAACAGTTTTTTGAGTTATAGCGACGATTTCACCTGTCGTCATAACTATTCTGAATTACGACGACAGTTTACCATCGCCATAACCCAAAAAATCCGTCGTATAGCCCTATTATGTACTCTCTCCGTCCCAAATTATCTGTTTTTCTAGAGTTTCACACATACCAATATATGTGATAAATATACTAAAATGCCCTTATGTATTGACTTTTTTATTTTCTGCGCATGAATCCTTATCGGTGGGAATATGAAAAGATGCTTAAAAATAGGAGAGGTATGAATGAGAGTAATGACTATCATTAATTAGGGTAAAAGGGCAAACTTGAAAAACAAAGAAAAAAAATGTATTGAAATCTTGAAAAAGCAGATATTATGGGACAAAATTTTTTTGCTAAAACAACAGATAATTTGGGACGGAAAGAGTAATACACAACTGTGTATATACATATAGTCCTATATATATATATATATACACACACACATATATCTGTGTGTCTTTGATGTATACACTATTTGTGTAATTAAGATAATAAAATTTAAAAAATAGATATTCCCACGTGAAAAAAATGATATTTGCATTAAAAAAAATTACATGAATATGAGGCTTATTTACTATTTGTGTGAGTAAAATCAAGTGGAGAAGTTATTTTTTTATGTAAAAATATTAATTTTCAAAAATAAAATATTGAACGAGAGTTGGAAAATATGGGTGAGAAAATATCCTAGAGAAATTACTAATTAGGTATAAAAAGTGAGAAAGATAAAACAAGTAGGTAAATTTATCTTTATTTTATTTTAAGATATTACAGAGCTTCATTAAAAGTAGTTATTTTATCCAACCTACCTTAATATTATAGATATATACTTTTTATATCTCTACAAAATAAAATCTATATGGGAATGGAGATCATATAAAAATATTAAAAATATTTATAAAATGTTAATTTTTTTTTTTAAATCTCAACATTATTAAAAAAAAACATAAATCATATAGATTTTTGTTTGTGCTGTTTGTAGGTTTATAAAAAAAATTATTAAAATCATATCATTTGGGACATGAGATATATAAGTTAGTCACCTGACAATGCTATGTGTAAAAAAAAGTAAAAATAAAAGTCAAAAGAGAATAAGGGGTGTGTATTTAGACCTGACAAACTTGATCCAAGCCCGCGGGCTGGGCCGGCCCGCCACGGGCTGGGCTATGGGCTGCAGTTTTCTAGCCCAGTAAAAGCTGGGCCGTTTTGGCCCGGCCCGTGATGGCCCGGCCCGCTGGCGGCCCGGCCCGCAGCCCATAACTTTTTTTTTATTTTTTTTTAAACAAAATATTGCTACTTGTGGGGTTTGAACGCAAGACTTGTAAATAAATAAATAAGAGTTCAAACCAACTGAACTACAACAATTGTTTATTTTTAATGCAATCTTTAATATATTATTTCTTTACTTTTGTTCAAATTTACTATTCTTAAAAAGTAAAACTTAAATCGTGCATTTATAATATAAAACTAAACAATTAATGCTTACTTAAATCGTGCATTTATAATAAGTAAAACTTAAATAATACACTTTATTTATATAATTTTTTATATAAATAAAGTGTATTATTTTAGTAATATATAATTATGTAAAATAACACATAATTGCACAGCAATATTAAATTAACAATTTATTATTTTAAAAGCATACAAAAAACATAATCTTAATATTCATACATATAGTTTTTCATTTTTATAAAATAGCGTGAGTATCTTTATAATATAGTATTATATTTTATTTCATGTATTTATTAGTGTATAACAGTATCTCTTTAAGATTGTGTCATAATTTTTTTTTATGTCGCTATAAATTTGATTTTATTGTAATTTTATTATTCTTAATTAATAATACTAATTTATAATACTATTAAAATTTTAATTGATTGAGATATGCAGTAAATAATTTCAAAGTATAAAACTATTAAACTAATAATTATTAGTTTAAGTTAGATAATATAATTATAAAAATTTAAAATTATCTGAGAGGAAAAAGACTTTCACGCTTTATGGTCTGAATTCAACGGATCTCAAATTCTCCATTTCTGAGCTTCAAGCCTTGCAATTTATTATTTTTAAAAGTTAAATAAATTATATTAATTTTAAAGAATCATATTGTAGTAAATTTGGAAAGTAAATCAATCATTATCCCTTAATTATGCATTCCCCCTACTTATTTGGAAAGTAAATCAATCATTATCCCAAATCATGCCTTTAGAATAATATCTAAAATTATAATACTATTAAAATTTTAATTGATTGAGATATGTAGTTAATTTAAGTAATTAGAATTATTGTTTATTATTTTTAATATTTATTATTATTACTATTTTTGGTGTATCAAGATTTTACAAAAAAAAAATATAGGAAAAAGCCCGCGGGCCGGCCCGGTCCGCCCAACCCGGGCCACGGGCTTAAGAAATTTGGCCCGCCAAAACTCGGGCCTTTTCGGCCCGGCCCGCCGTTGGCTCGGCCCGCGCTCAGCCCTGCCTGGCCCGGCCCGGCCGTTTGCTAGGTCTAGGTGTATTCAATTAAGATTTTTAAAGACTTTTAAAGTTTGGTTGTATTCAATCAAGACATTTAAAGAGTTTATAAAAATTTAGTGGTATTCAATAACAACTTTTTTAATGTATTTAAAAGTTAGGTGGTATTGAATTAAGATTTTTATAAAGTCTATAAAAGTATTTTGGTATTCAAAAAGTCATAGATTTTAAAGATTTCTATCAAATGTGTAAGACCCCAACTTTTATAAATAAAGATGAATTTTTTATAAATATCATTTTTGAATATTATGGAGTTAATTTGATATAATGTTATAGTTGTGGGTAATATTTATAAATTTTATAAAGTACGCAAGTTGTTATATAATATTCGATTGGTCGGGGAATATTCGTTTTAACAGGGAATATTCGTACAACAACACAATCATTGGTGGACCCCACAACGGAATTATTGTCGGATTGAGAAAACGACAAAAATATTTTATTAAAAATAACGGCGGAAATTTTACCATTGTTACTGTTGAACTACTCGGTAGTAAAAGTACAGTAATACGTGTGGTTGCATAGTAGCACACGGTATTGATTATTAATGCTTATGTGATAAGTCACTCAGTTTGATTCAATTATTGTCAGTTAATAATATGAATTATTTAGCGATAATGACGTTTTGTTTTATTCGTATTATTAACGTAATAAAACAGAAACATCTTTTTATATAAAACAGAATACTTTATTAAAGTTATTCTATAAATAGAATATATTATATTTTATTTAAAAGATTTTTCTTTAACTATGGACGGTCAGATTAAAGTAATCAATCTGGACCGTTCATGGATTAGTTACTATGCATTCTATTTTTCTATAAATAGCAGCTCATTCCTTCATTATTTCTTACGAATTCACTGAACTCTAGAGAGAGAAACTATAGAGAGAACTATAGAGAGAGAGAAGAAGAGTATTCTGCTACTTAACTACTTCCTTATTTCAGCTCGTCTTTAAAACGGTAAGGGGTGTTATTCTTTCTTATTCATGAAGAGAACTGTTGTTATTCTATTTCTTATTATTCTGTTGGAATAACCTGTATACGCGGTCTACCCTATACTTGGTGACTTTCTTCTATTATTCTGTTGGAACATCCTGTCTGTGTGTTTTACACCGGACCTGGTTCTATTTTTATTATTATTCTGTTGGAACATCCTGTCTGTGTGTTTTACACCGGACCTGGTTCCGTTTTTATTATTATTCTGTTCGAACATCCTGTCTGTGTGTTTTACACCTGACCTGGTTCCGTCTTGTTATTATTCTGTTGGAATATCCTGTCTGTGTGTTTTACACCGGACCTGGTTCCATTATTTATTATTCTGTCGGAATATCCTGTCTGTGCGTTTACGCCGGACCTGGTTCCGTTATTTATTATTCTGTTGGAATAACCTGTCTGTGCGGTCTATCGCATGCATGGTGATTTCTTTTGTTATTCCATTCTTTATTATACTCAGTTGGTTAAGTTTTGACTTCTATACTCCATGAAATTTGTGGAATATCCTTGACATTTGCGCTTTATCCAATATCTTTTCATGAAAATATTCTTCTAAGCATTCTTGAATTTTACTCCACAAAGCAGTATCATGTTGACAATTTGGACGTTGTTAATTATTGGATAAATTAATTCTTGAATTTGTTTTATTGAATTCTTATATCATTGTCATCATCCTCATGTTTATAAAATGTTGAAAGTCATCTGTGGCCTGTAGTGCATAGATGGACTTGGTATGATTATGACCAGGGATTATTCGGTATAATCATGACCGTAATGTTATAAATGATGTGGTAAAAGTCCTCATTGGCCGTAGTACATTGGTGGACAGTTGTTGGCATGATCATGACCATTAATGAATATACGAATATCCTTGGCCGTAGTGCAGGGGTGATTCGATGATGTGGATTATTTTATTAAGCTGAGTCCCAGCGATCACAGTGTTGGAAAATCTTTTAAATCATAAAAGATAGTAGAGTTTATTTTCTACTTGACTCTCTTAATGGATTGCTTGTTCCGCTACAGTTAAACTTGATGTCTATTATATTTTATCAGTTTAATATTGTTGAAGGCTAATGATAATTTATTCTACATTATCTTAGTCATAATATTTCTTACTGGGCTAGTTGAGCTCACCCTTTCTTTTACTGTTCTCTTCAGAAAATGAGAACGTAGCTGGGACAAGTCGGGGAACGGAGTGATGGTCCGAATGATAGTATTAGTTAGTAGTCCTCACTATTCTATGTAATGGTGTGTTAATAAATGTAATGAGGACTCCTTTTGAGTATGAATACTCTCTAGAAGATAATATTTGTATTCAAACTCACAGTTTATGTTTTGTCGTATTATACACGACAGTTGTATTTGTATTCTGTACTATGTATCTGACAACCCAAGATGGGTGATGTATACCTAATTTTGGGGGTGTCACAAAATGGTAGAGTTTTACAGACTTTAGAAGTAGAATTATAACTATCAACCCATATCCAAAGTCTTACCTCATCTCTAAAGATTTCTAAAGACTTCTAAATAAACACAAAGGTGGATAAAACTAGTTATTAATTGAATTTTATCTTTTATTGGGTCAAATTAGTTATTTATTTTATATGGGCTAATATGTGATGGATAAATAATTTGATAAAATTTGGGCCATAAAAATAATTAGATTTATTATAATTTTATTATAAGAGAATTAACAAGATATATTAATAAGTAAACAAATAACTAGACCTAATTTGAATTGGTGAGGGAAAAAGCAGCCGTTCGAAAGTTTACAATCGAAAGAAGAAAGAGATTTGTTCAACAAAGGTGAGATAAAATCATAAAACTCTCATATCAATTATAAAGATTATGTATTATAATATATGAAAATAGAAAATATATGATGTGTATGTATATGTTTTTTATAATTTTTTGACATTTTAAACGAAGGAAATCACTGTTGATTTTTGAGACATCCTCCATATTCGTCTTCAAGTGTCTTTGGTGTATCATAGTAAAATAATGTAACATGTGGTTGTATTCCTGCATGACAAATTGACAAAATCGTTATCTTTCCCTTATAAAAAAGGGAAAAACACACTGTTTTGATATATGTTAGGAGCATAAAAAAGGTCCACACAATCAAACAAAATTAAGAGCAGTTAAGATGAAAAATTGGGTTGACATAATCACAATCACACAATCAACATATATATATATATATATATATATATATATATATATATATTAGTAAATCAATAAGTAATAAAAAACAATCAATTATTAGTAAAAAGCGTACGCATATGTATAAAGTATATATAGCTCAATGAAAAGTGAGCTTAATTTTTATATTGCGTCTGTAGTTTCTAAAGTTTTATTGGTATTCGAGTATCCAAATGTATCATGAAATGAGTAGAGTAATGTGAACGCTTTCAATACGTATAAAATCTCATGCCACAATAATATAATGAGATTTACTCTAGTTCATGAAAAAAGAGGGAAAAGTTATACACATGGGCTAATTAACAATTAATATAAGTTACAAGATATATTAGAAGTATACAAAAGTTTATCACAGTCTTGATAAAAAGTTTATAAAAGTCTGTTACTTATTTCATGGAGTCTATAAAAGTTATTTTAAAAAATTCTTTAAAGTCTGTGAAAGTCATTAAAATCCCACAAATTCTATTAAAGTCTATCACTTAAAAAAATATTTAAAAATCTTAATTGAATACACCCCCCTAAGTTATGAGAGAGTGGGGGAGTAAAAATATTTATAATAGAGTGAAGAAAAAAAGGAGAAAAAAGAGTAAAATAATTTCAAGAAGGGTAGTTTCTTTTTCTCTCCCTTTATAAAATACTAGTTGATAGCCCGTGCATTGTTTATTTTTTGATTGCATAATTTTCTAAAATTAGAATGAGAAAGATTTTTCACCATTATATATTTATCATATATGTACTTTACTGTCTTTCTTTTTTTTTGTTTAGATTTCATTTTACCCATTCATTGTAGGGATGAATTCAGATTAAGTATTATTTGTAATTTCAGAATTCACCAACAAAAAAGTTAAATTTCTTCAAAAACTAAAACTAAATTTCATTAAAAAAAAAAGAGAAAACCCTAAAAAAAATCAATAAAACAAAGGAAATAATCAACAATTATCTGATTTGTTCTCGAAATCGAATAAATCGGATCGAAAAACACTACAAATTACATCAAAAAATTTCAATAAAACAAAAGAAATAATCATCAATTACCTGATATGTTCTCGAAATCGAATAAATCGGATCGATCGAGCGATTTTGAGCCCACAAAACCAAAATCGAGTGTGGTTCGGGAAAGAGAAAGACAAAGCGATGTCATATCTATAACAAAAGAGTAAAATTTAACAGAATATAGAGCCAATAAATCCACATAAACATATGAATATATATATATATATATATATATATATATATATATATATATATATATATATATATATAAATGGAAGAAGGAGAGGGGGAAGTGGAACTCTTTGGAAGTGAAAGTGGAAGTGGAAGTGAAAGAGGAAGAGGAGAAGGGGAAGAAACTGAAGTGAAGAGGAGGAGGAGAAGAGGAAGAGACAACTGAAATTAATATCAAGTAAAGTGAATTTGTATTTCATTTTATTGCAGGACCATTTTTCTCCTTTAGTTTTTTTTTTTCATTTTTATTGTTAAGACTTTTTTTTCGGTCTTATTGTTTGATTTTTCATTATTGTTTGATTTTTACAATTAATTTGATTATGTGTATTTATATTGACTGAGTTTAGTTGTTTTTTTTTTCATTTTTATTGTTAAGACTTTTTTTTCGTTCTTATTGTTTGATTTTTGCAATTGATTTGATTATGTGTATTTTCATTTTATTGTAGGACTATTTTTCTCCTTTAGTTTTTTTTTTTCATTTTTATTGATAAGACTTTTTTTTTCGTTCTTATTGTTCGATTTTCCATTATTGTTTGATTTTTGACTGAGTTTAGTTTTTTTTTTTGCAATTGATTTGATTATGTGTGTTTATATTGACTGAGTTTAGTTTTTTTTTTCATTTTTATTGTTAAGACTTTTTTTCATTCTTATTGTTTGATTTTCCATTATTGTTTGATTTTTACAATTGATTTGATTATGTGTATTTATATATTGTTATTGAAGAGAAAATAAAAAAAATATTTATGTAAAATAAAAAAATTATTTATGTGTATCATCATGTATGTGTATTTATATATAAGAATAGAAGAATATATGAGTTATAAAATTAAGTGAGTTAACTCACTTAATTAATTAAGAGTGGACTCAACAATTTTTCCAATTGATGATGTCATCATTTCAATTGATTTTAAATTAATTGGTTGTGATGCCTTTATATATAAGATATAATATAGATAGATATACGAGGTTAATAAAGGTATGTAAAGATTTATTTATATTCGTTTCTTTAAGCTGGGTCTTTGGGTATATAAAGAAATACTAAAATGAAATAAATGTAGAGAATTACTATTTCAATTGATTATTTAGATTTTTTTTCAAATGAATAATAAATAAATTCCAAGGTTAATTGACTTTTTAGTCATTGTACTATGGTCCAATTTTTATTGTGGTTATCGTTTTTTTTTGTTATAATCGTGTTACTATACTTTAAAATACTTACCAAAAGATCATTACTTATGATTTTCGTCCAAAAAACAGACAAAAATGCTAAGTATACTAACATTTGTCATGTGATAATGAGGTGGCATATGGGTTCCTGTGACGCCTCCAAAATAAGTATACATCACCCATCTTGGGTCGCCAAATACATGGTACATAATACAACTACAAATCTCTTTTATACAACTGTCGTGTAAAATACGACAAAATATAGCTGAGAGTTTTAACACGAATATTGTCTTCTAGACAATATCCACACTCAATGGAGATCACACTATTTCATAGAATAGCGATGACTACTATAGCCACTTATCTTGGACCATCACTCCATTCCCCGACTCGTCTCAGCTACGTTCTCATTTTTCTGAAGAGAACAATGAAAACAAAAGGATGAGCTCAACTAGCCCAGTAAAAAATGTGACGCCCCCAAATCCGAGTTCTCAACCCCGGGTTTGGTGCTCACTATCCATCATCAACATAAGCATTCTATATACTATTGCGGAATAATAAACATACGTTGTTCATTATAATAAAGTTTTATACAATACCCCAAGGTCTATTACTTTAACATAAACATACCTTACTTAAGTTACATAAAGTAACACAAAAGGTTTACATAAATATCAAACATAGCATTTCATGATACTTAAACATTTATAATAACTATTCTTGGACCTTTCCCTTGCCCTTGTCCTTCTTACTTGAACTCTCTAGCTTAGCTGAAATAAATGTCATGATATAGCAAGGGTAAGCAACTTATTTGCTTAGCAAGTTTAAGTACAAAGAAGATATATCATGATTAGCAAGAAATTTATCGTTCAATGTTCAACAATAGAAATTAATTGCGAAAGAACATGAATTAAGTCTTGATAACTGAATATTCGAATAACAGATACTGAGTGGTCATAATGACCATGAACATATGCTAAGGTTGTCAGTATTTAAACTGGTCCTTTTAATAAGTTTTGGTAATCAAGGGGATCAGCCTTTCATACCCGGTGTATTATGCATAAACACTTAATGTACGAGCAATAATTATTTTTCAATAATGCTTTAATCAAATTGTTATTTTTCTCAGTCTTGAGTCCTTACCAAATCAATTGGTGAAGAAACAGCTTTTAACAACATATTTGATTAAACAAATTTAAACACACTTGATCTAGCTGATACAATGAGCATAGATCCATATCTTAAATAGTTCATGAATAAAAGAACTTTAACAAATTCACAGTTCAATAATAATAGAACAGGAATTTAATTGCACTAAGTGCGAGCATCAATAATCAATATGGATGTGAATAATAAACAATAATTATTCACTAACATGCTTTGAAAAGAATAATTCAAGTTTGAGTTAGAGAACTTGCCTTGACTGCGATCTACTGCTACACAATTTAATTTAATCTCTTTATTGTAAAGACCTATCATCGTTAAGATTGATCTTACAATCAGCATATTATACTTTATATCATAATACAATTACTCTATCAGCAATTTAGTTAACACTTAACCACATAATCAATTATCTGAAAATATCCTCATTAATATCATTCTTTGATAACATTTTAATTACTTTTTCATATACCTTATGATTTAACACTTAATCATTCCTTTTATTAGCTCTTCTTTATAATCTAGTAAGCTGAATACTAACATCATAGCCTAGATTATTCAAGCATGCAATCCAGCCACCTGGATTGGCTAATCCAGCAAACTGGATTCAACAAACTTCTAATCCAGCAAGTCTGGATTTCAAATCCTGCAATCCAGTAAGCCTGGATTCTAAATCTTTCAATCCAGCAAACTGGATTCAATATTTTTTCCAATTCAGCAAGCTGGATTCCATAACTCCTTTACGAAAATACCAAATCAACTTATTATTTTTCTATTCTTTGGCCATACTTGTATACATGTATTTTATACATAAAAAGTATTTTTCCGTAATTTTTCAATTTCTTTTACTATTTTTCAAAAAATTATTTTTAGTGCGTGACTTAAGAAATTAGCCCCATCATGCTCAATTCCAGAAATTCCCATCTCTTGGCATAATCTCATACATGTTAACGTGACCCACAAGTTTAAATTTTGTGGCCATCAGAGTTATAGAACTTCGGTTATAGCGATTTTCGTCCGAAAAACCTAAATATTGAAATGGTCATAACTTGGTCATTTTAAGTCGGAATGAGCTCATTTTTGGACAGGAGCTACTTTATGTCATATATTTTCATGTCTCAAAAGGCCGGAATTTATTCCATAATTTAAGTGACCGAAACTGCCCTTCCAAAATTTTGGGCAGACTCCGTTTTGGGATTTTTAGCTTTTACCTACTTTGCTAAAATCAGTCCATACGGAAATTTACAACTCCTTTTTAGGTGATTCCACTTGGGTTTGAAAGATAACTCATCATATTACTCTCCCAAATTTTTCCAGAATTTTTAAATTCCAGAAAAATGACAAAAATACCCCTTGCATTGACTGTCCAAAAATAGTTTATTTTTCTTTCAAAAGACCAAACTGTTTTTGCTAAAACAGTTGCTACCACTTGTGTATTCAACATTTTTGAATGCTACCACTTGGGTTTAGTAGTTAACTTACATATCTAGCACTCCTCTTTGATGGATCACAAAAAGAAGGTGTAGATCAAAAATGGTAGATGATCAAAGGAAGTGAAAAAAACTAGAGTTTTCTTACAAAACAACACTAGTTTCTTTTCTATCCTTTTTATTCACTTCCTAACACTCAAATATGTTAGATCAATACATGAAACCATATAAAACATGTAGATAGAGGGTTTTAGACCTCTGGATCATAAACCTTAGATAACAAAAATCAACCAAAATAAAAAGGAAATCCACAAGTTTAAGATATATACCTAGATCTTTGAGCACTTCTTCTTAATCTTCCAAAGTAATTAACAAATTTAGGATGCATCAATGGTGCAACACCTTTCTTTCTCTCCTCTTGGTTTCACCGAACTTCTCTCCCTCTCTCTTTTTCTCTTATGCTTTTGCTTGGCTAGTTTAAGAGAAAATAAGACAAAGAAAAATAAAAGTGGAAAGAGAATATGGTTTAATATGTTGGACAAATGTCTAGAGATACAATAGTATATCTATACATTTCTACTAGCCTATCTCCTCTCTCTATATCTCTTAATTATTACAAGATTACTTTACTAATATGTTGGCTCCATACTAGAGTTGACATCTAGCCAATCTTGCACTTATCTTTGAAAATTTGGGAGCTTGAAATGATAACATTCATCCCCCCCTTTCTCCTCCTTACTTGGCCGGCCAAGTGGCCTTCTTATCTCCAAGCTTTGCTTTTGTTTTTATGAAAAAATCTAGCATACAAAATGTCTAAATTACCCTCATCAATTGGGCTACAAGTTGGGCCATAAAAAAAATATTTTGGGCTTTCCATAAATAACCTATTGGACTTTTAATTAACTAGTTTGACTTACTAATTAATATGAACTTGGGCCTCCACCCTTAAATAATTGTTCTACTAGCATACTTGCCCATTAAATTTAATAGTGGTTTAGCTTAACAATCAAATTATCTACAAGTCCAATGCTTAAATAATTATTGAGCTTGTTTAAACTACTAGCCATCCTTAGTAATATTAACCCTATTATCACATGAACTATTACTCATTATTATTGATATTTACACATTCACATCAATCAATAATGTTAATTAACTTACATAACCCAATTAGACTTGTCTTATTCAAGTTTATTGAGTACTTACTTAGGGTTTAACATCCTAAATCTATTTCCTAGATTATTAAAATACTTAAGTTAGTTCACTAACTTATATAACTTATTAGCGAGACTTTCTTTAAATATTATATCATACTAACCACATAATCACGTCATCATCCATAAAATATTATCGATTATGTAATATATTTAGTTACAATGTGTACCATAGAAATTCTTGGTTATTACAAAAAATATTATGACTAAGATAATGCATAATAAATTATCATTAGACTTCAACAGTATTAAACTGATAAAATACAACAAACATCAAGTTTAACTGCAGCGAAACAAGCAATCCATTAGAAGAGTCAAGTAGAGCATGATATCTACTATCTTCTATGATTTAAAAAGTTTTTCATTCACTTTATAAATAAACCACATCATCGAATCATTCTTGCACTACAGGCCAAGGATATTCATGTAATCATAAATGGTTATGATTATACTGAATAATCCTTGGTCATAATCATACCAAAAACTGTCCACCAATGCACTACGGGCCAATGAGGACTTTTACCACATCATTTGTAACATTACGAGTCATGAATGATCCCAGTTCATAATCATACCAATCAACAGTCCATCTATGCACGTAAGCAAAAGATGACTTTTATCACAATATAAGCATGAGGATGATGACAATGATATAAGCATTAATCAAACGAAATCAAAGATAAATATTAAAGACTTTAAATTTATCCAGAGTTTAAAAATATTCAAATTGTCAACATGATACTGCTTTGTGAAGTAAAATTCAAGAATAATATTCATATATCAAAAATAATTTGGACAGAAAATAAATATATTTTTCTCGTGAATAGTACCGTGGCATGAAAAGTGCCCCAAATGACCAAGTGAATAGTAATCGGATAAATAGTAACCCGTAAATAGTAACTCATTAATAGTATTCCGGTATAAAAAGATCAATAATTATCAAAAAAGCTCATAATAATATTTTCATAAAAAGATACTGGATGAAGCGCAAATATCAAGGATATTCTACTAATTTCACAGAGTATAGAAGCAATACATCAACAAAATGAGTGTAGAATTAGGGATACGAAACGAAATAATATTACTTACATACTACAGAGTATGGAAGAAAATATTATTTCATACGAATACTGAAAAATAATATCCCTTACGAGTACGAAAGAAATAATACCTCTTACCTCAGAAGAAGACTGGATACTGGAATAGTGAAGTAGCAGACATCTCTTCTTCTTTCTTTCTATAGCTTATCTCTATATAATTGCTCTTGTGAGTCTTAGTGAATTGGTGAGAATGAAAGAAGAATGAGCTTCAATTTATAGAAAAATATAGTTTCGATAATTGCACGTTTTGGGGCTCAAAATATTACAGTATAATACCTTCATCTTTTTTTTTTAATTTAGTCCTACAAGTATTATCAAACTTGCACCACCTCTCCTAATAGTACATCATGTGAATCAATAGTACAACCGTGTGAATCAATAGTTTTATACATGTGAAAAAAATAATTACAGTATAGTATCTTCATCTATACCTCCATTTTTTTATTTAGTCATGCAAGTATTATCAATCTTGTACCACCTCCCCTAATAGTGCATGCATATGAATCAATAGTACATACATGTGAACAAATAGTTATAAGCATGTGAATTAATAGTAATTAATTACTCATTTATCCGATTAATTACCGATTGATCAATATAACCTCCAGACATCCATTATTATAGAAATAAATGTCGATTCTCACAAACACTAATAATCTCAACACAATAGAACTATCAATTTCATCTTTATTCAACACGAACTTATTCATCATTAATATTATAACTCACAATATTTAACAACCAGATTATTCCTAGGAAAGAGGGGGCTTTTCGATAAGGATTTTTCCATATTGGCGCGCAATTAGGTGACCAAACCTCTCCTCGATAGAAATTTCTAGACATCGTTAATATTGCAAATAATAATATGAATAATTTTGTCGTCTCAATTATTTAATTGATTTAATAATATAAAATATTATGCAGATGATACTGTGACAATAATTAAATCAATAATACGAGAGATATTATGCAGCAATTACTGTAGCAATAATTGAGTATAACTGAGTGACTTCTCACGTAAGCATCAATAATTCGGTGACCGAAGATTGAAGCAATACAAAGTTGGGAGCAACCGAAGTCGGTGACCGAAGTACGTAGCTTTTTGGGTTTAGCTGGTTATTATCGGAGATTCGTGGAAGGATTTTCTCGAATCGCTACTCCGTTTACTCAACTGACATGGAAAAATGCAAAATTCGTATGGAGCGAGGAATGCGAGAAGAGTTTTCAAGAGCTTAAGAGGAGACTCATTTCGGCACCTGTTCTGACAATACCATCTGGTTCGGATGAATTTGTTATCTACAGCAACATGTGTTCTCATGCAACATGGAAAGGTCATAGCCTATGCCTTGCGACAACTCAAAGAATATGAGAGAAATTATCCTACTCATGATCTAGAGTTGGCAGCAGTCGTTTTCGCGTTAAAAGCCTCAAATATTTCTTCACCCAAAAAGAACTCAATATGCGGCAACGACGTTGACTCGAGCTGTTGAAAGATTACGACCATACCATTCAATACCATCCTAGAAAAGCGAACGTGGTAGCTGACGCATTGAGTAGAAGATCATATGCGGAAACGAGTGCGATGTTGTCAACACAAAGTCCCATTTTGTGTGATTTATAAAAGATGAAGATAGAATTTAAGACTCTGGGGACCCATGCGATGATGTCAAGTATACGCATAGAACCAACTTTAATCTATAAAGTTAAAGTTACTCAAGCCACAGACCCAGAGCTGATGCGTATGAAGAAGAAAGTGCAAGAAGGTGTTATTCCGAAAGCAAGAATCGATGAAGAAGGAATACTTCAAGTCCACGCCAGACTTTGTATTCCTAACGACTCTGATTTGAAGTATAAAATCATGATGATGGCACACAACACACCGTTTGTAATTCACCTTGGAAGTACCAAAATGTATTGTGATCTTCGACATACATTTTGGTAGAGCAATATGAATAGAGAGATCGCAAAGTTTATCTCGAGGTGTTTAACTTGTCAACGTGTAAAGTCGGAGCATCAAGTGCCAAAGGGTCCATTGCAACCATTAGAGATTTCGAAATGGAAGTGAAAACCCATTACCATGGATTTCGTTACAGGTCTTCTCAAGGTCTCTCAAGGCATAGATGTTATCCGGGTTATTGTTGATAGATTAACTAAGTCTGCTCATTTCTTGCCGATACAGGAGACTGAAAGTAGTATGCACACAAGCCAATCATGTTTGATGATAAAGCATATACTTTGTAACAATCTTATTCATTTATTAATAAAAAGTATTAATTAATTAAAGGCTTTTAATTATCTATATGATGCTGTTTTATAATATGTGATAAACCCATAGTTTTAAGCAATGCTTTTAGAATAATGATGGTCATTCTAATTTGATCTAAATTCTTAGAAAGCTTAGAACTAAAATAGTTCCCAATCGTTGGATTACTAAATTGGGGATTAGTGAATCCGGATATATTGATACATACGTTACTTGCTCATTGGATGAGGATGATTGATCTCATGATCATTTATGTGGAGACACTAAATCAAGTATGTAGGTGCTTATTAGAGAATAAGTTCACTGAACGTGACTCGCTAAGGAATACCTAATGGAGTTTTACTTTCCTGTCAATAGGAATTCCTGTAGTGATAGTAGTACAAATGATCCTTGGACTTGAGATCATCATTGTATCTTGTGTATGATGAGTTATACTTTGACTTATTTCTTAAGACCATTAGGGTATATCAAAGGATATACTTTGGTATAATAAGTTGTACATGGAGATAATGTATGATCAATAAAGAATCTACCGCTTCTAGTAAAAGAACAGAAATGTCCTATGTGATTCGATAAATGACAACTCAGTAGTCCTTGGCCAAAGCAGAATAAAATTAGAAAGGAGTTTCTAATTTGCAATATTTGGTATTGTGCATTTAAGAGTCAAAATACATATAATTAAATAAAATAAGACTTGACAGTAATTCTATGTCTTATATTTAATTGGGACATTGTATGGTGGAAAGATTGAATTGTACGATAACTATTTACTAAAAGGTTCTTTTATGACTGCAAAAATATAAATATGTTCACATAGGACTTGTCCAAATAGCTTTTAAACCCCTGACTTTGCTTGGCCAAAACACCAGTATTCAATGCACCCTCCGTGATGGTAGGTGTCTCAACTGGAAAGCCTCTCTTATGGGAGCTATTGAAACTAGTCTTGCTCATGGACCAATATATTTCAATATTTATCCGAATCTAAGTGTAGCCTTAACTGATAATAATTTGTCAAAAGTGTTAGAAATGAGAATTATATCTCATGGTTATGAATATCTGCCAGGATCTCCTCCTTTTGCCATATTATTCCGTATTCATCTTAAAGTTTTAACTACTTTAAACCCTTATATCCGTAAGCAAAGCCATCAAGGACATACTGTCCTAATTGACACTAATCGTTTTAGTAGTCAAGTGGCTATCCCCAGAATGATTCCTTGGGAAGAGATTACTTTCCCAAAACAATGGCAAATTACTAATGCTGTTCCTACCAGGCCTATAATTAGACAGTCCATAGAGGATGTCATCCAAACCAGTAATGAAAATGTTTATTTAAAATTCCAGAGACCTTTTACTCGTAGTCGGTCTATTAATAATATTTCCTATAATATTGATTTTCCTGAATCCTCCAGACAATCTGTGTCCGATCCGATAGAATCTGTATATCAAGAATCCAAGAACGAGTCTGTTAAAAATGAAGACTTGATTAGAGGGATTCATGTTTCTGAAAATCAAATACCCCATGCTATTTATGAAATAAATACTCCTCAAAACAGAAGACCTTATAGTCCAACTGCTAGTGATATGAATTTTGAATGTTAATGGATTTTTCTCCCAATAGTAAAATTCGTCAATGTTTAAACCAGGAGTTTATGCAGGATAAATACCAGAATTTTAGAAATTGGTATTTTAAAAATCATGAAAGTAAAAAATTAGCAGAAATTAAAGATAGTTATTATGCTTATCTGAAAAAGAATCAGTGTATCTTATCATTTGTTAAATGGTATTATGATTTCTTGTTAAAATCAGAATTTTACCCTGAAAGTCAACTGAATGTTTTAACTGGAATTCAAAAGGACTGGATCACCACTAATGGTAATATCATTCAATCCATTCACCCCCCTCCTAAGTCCCTTGAACTTAGTCCGGGAAATGATAATTTAAAACCTTTAATCATTAATCCGTATGTTGATATATCTGAAATACCCCATCAACAAGAAGAGGTTAAAATAAAAGATATTTTACCCTTGTCTAAACAGAATAATTATACTAATCTATTCCTTCAAACTGTTGGAAAACAGTTAACTAGAATTGAGGAACATATTAATAATATTAACGAAAACTGTCAAGTTGTTCCCCACAAGCCTGAACTTCAACCTGTAACTATAAAACCGCCATTAGAAGTCAGTAATTTTAGAATGAAATCTTCTAAACCTGACAATGAGTTTATTGACAATCTTTTAAACAAAATGAAAGATTTAAAACTCACATCTGCACCTACTTCTTCATCTCAAATCAATGTTATTTCTGGACACTCCTCTTCCACCAGTAACAATACTGACAGTGATACAGATAACTCTAATGATATCTCTCCTAGTCATTTGTTAGAAATCCATAATAACTTTCAGGATATGCAGAATATTAATAAAACTACTTACAGTCAAAAGCCTGTTAATCGTATGGCACTAACCGGACCTAGTAGGTATTACTATCCTAGACCTACCCCCCAGGATATTCTTTATGAAGAAGACTTTCTTCATACACAAAAATCTTACCATGGAAAAACCATTTATGAATGGAATATTGATGGTAAGACAGAATATCAAATCTTCGAAACCATCCATCATATCTTGATGTATGCAACTGTCTGTAAACAGAACGATAACACAGACCACCAAATTTGTCGTTTCTTAGTTAATGGATTTACTGGCATCCTTAAGGGATGGTGGGATAATGTATTAACTGCAATCCAAAGAACCGAAGTTCTTCAATCCTACAAAGAAGAACTTGACCCTATTACCAGTCTTCTCACAAGGAGAGAGGATGCTTGTTACACTCTTGTTCAAGCTATCCTTCATCATTTTGTTGGACCTGGTCAGATGAACACTGACAGATGTCGTGAGCTCCTTCAGAACCTTCGTTGCCCATCTTTAACCCATTTTAGATGGTATAAAGATGTCTTTTTAATGAAAGTCATGCAGAGATCAGACGCTAACAGTGAACATTGGAAAGCCAAGTTTGTTGATGGCCTTCCTACTTTCTTTGCTGAAAAAGTTCGAAAAAAGCTTAGAGATAAGCACGACCGTATGAGTATCCCTTATGATCAGTATTCCTATGGTCATCTTATTTCAGTAATTATTGAAGAAGGTCTATCCTTATGTAATGACATGAAACTTCAACAATTAATGAAAAAACAGAATCTCACTAAAAAACATGAGATAGGAGAATTTTGCGATCAATTCTCTTATGATACAAAATTACAGTATCCTCATAAGATTAGAAAACAGCACAGATCTAAAACTTCTAGACCTTATCGGAAACGCTCTTCTAAAAAATCTTCTTCTAATAACAAAACCCCTGAAAAATCTACAAAGAAGAGGAAGAGTAGTAAGAAAAAAGATAAGTCTAAAATTGAATGTTATAAATGCGGTAAAACAGGACATTTTGCTAATAAATGCAAATCTAAATTGAAACAAAAACTCAATGAGATGTCCCTTGATGAGGATATCCAACAGCAAATTATTAATTGTTTAGCTACCAGCAGTTCTGAGTCTGGCTCCGATGATGGTTTAGCTGAGGTCTATTCTGAATCTGGTAATGATTCTGATGTCGAGCATTGTCAAACCTGCACAATTAATAACTGTAAAACAAGTACTGAAGCTGATTATTGGAAAGCCATCGTAGAGATGAATGGTTTAGATGTTGGAGGTCCCAGCATCAATGTCTTAACTGATACCCAGAAATCTCTCCTTGACTTAGCTGAAAATATAAAAGATCCCGAAATTAAGCTAAAATTTTTAGAAATCTGTTATAAAAATCAAAAAACCGAAGAAAACCTTCCAATCGATCAGTATAGTATGCGTGAGGTTATGAGACGCATAAAAGATGTTTCTACTGCTGAAAAACCTACTACTATTCAGGATCTTAAAACCGAAATTAATATTTTTAAATCTGAAATAAAACAGTTACAAAATACTTGTAACGACCCCAAAATAGGTCCATTCCATCCAACCCATTCTGAGTCGCCAAATACATGGTACAAAAAATAACTACAACTTTATTACAACAATTGTCGTACAAAATACAACAACACATATGCTGTGAGTTTGGATACAAATATATACCAAATGTGACTCATGTTCCAATCGTGGACATCACCTCACAATGACACCTTACATAAAGGTATAGTCAAAAACTGTTTTGGAAATTAGAATCTTTGGGAAGTGCTTCAGGAAACCTTCGTACATAGGAGGCCACGCGTCTAGGTTATGATAGATATCATATGGCCACAGAATTATCCTTGGTTGTCCCAATAGACCCCAAAGAAAAACGAGACGATTACTATCATATTCTTCCCAATGGTGAGTCTTCTCTTGACTTATCATTATCTCCACTGTCTCTAATTGAGAATTATACTTCAAACAAACACCAAGATTATATAGGTAGTGCCCATAGATATACTCAGCAAGTGGATGAGCACATCCCTGTCTTATGATGACACGAGGTTGTATGTCGTTAGACATCTTGTATGATAGTGGCAAACCACCCTTCCAACGTTGGGTACACCTTACCCTATTGGATTCACCAAATAAAACTACTAAATGATGACCACCGTTCTATTCCCTTGTTACCCCCGCTCGACCCAGCTACACTCTTATTACCTGAAAGGAATTGTGAAGCAAAAGGGTGAGCACAACTAGCTCAGTAAAGAATATCATGACTAAAGATAATTCAATTATCAATAGCCTTCATCAACAATAAATCAGAGATTTAGAACATATGGTAAATGATAAAAATTTCAACCATAGTTGCAGCGGAACGAGCAATCCATTAGAAGAGTCAAATAGACTATAAAGTCTATTATCTTCTCCATGTTAAAAATCCACCAACAATGTTTTATCCCTGTAACATCACTCAACAGTTCCTTTCCACAATCATATGAATAACTCATAATCATAATTGTGACTATAAATTTTTCTTCGCACCCAGGACGAAGAATATTTTCATCACCTGTCTTTACCTGAAACATCAAAGATCATGGTTATACCAAATCACAGTTCCTGTTTATAATCATAATAACAAATCCATCTTTGCACTACGGGCCAAAGATATTCATCAACAAACTATCTTTGCACTACGGGCCAAAGATATTCAACAACAGTTCATCTTTGCACTACAGGCCAAAGATATTCATCAACAGGCCATCTTTGCACTACATGCCAAAGACATTCATCAACAATTCATATTTGCACTACAGGCCAAATATATTCATATCTCAAAGAAATATATAATCATTTCAGAATTTATATAAACAATAATTATAACCATGTTGATCAATTCACCTTTGCACTTAAGCTTAAGATATTCAATTATAAATTCAATGGTCATGATCATACCAGTCACAATTCAACTTTGCACTACAGGCCAAAGAGAACCCTAGTCATGATCATACCAATAATCTACCCATCTTTACACTCCAGTGAAAGAGAATTTCAACATCAGGGTTATAAAAATGTTATATATGATGATAAAAATAATATGATCAACATATAGTTTTAATCTCAAGAGTAATATTCGTAACTCATGAATAGTAAATCGTGAATAGTAACTCATGAATAGTAACCCCGACACAAAAGATATAAATTCCACAATAAAATCCATACCAATATTTCGGTATAATGATATTGAAAGAATAACATTACTTAAATTTATAAACAATTTATTTTAATTGTTTACACTTTACTAATTAATGCATTTAATCATCATAAAATGCCAACTCTTACAATTTCATCATCAATAACCAAAACCCTCATCAAAAATCTGCATATACCTCATATAGGATTCTCAAGCCATAAAATCCTATTTTCCAATTTTCTTTCTTCACAAAACATATTTAATTCATTTACTCATAACTAGACCATTTTCATGAAAAATACCAAATCAGTTCCAAAAATATTTCTTTTCTGGGATTTAGCATAATATAGTCCCATAGTGAACATATATTTTTCTCAGAATTTTTAAAAGTCATTTACTATTTTTCATATGGCCAAAATAGTCGAATATTTAGACATTTATCAAAAATTGTACTTTTGTCTAAAAATTCTGAAATTTACAGAGTATACTTCTATCATATACATGTACTCCCAATAAAAATTTCATCAATTTTGGAGTTAACCACAAGGAATTATAAGCTGTTACTTTTAAAATAGTCTTTTCTCATAAAATTCATAACTCTCAATCTATACATCCAAAAATCACCATTTTTGGACACAATCAAGAAAACTCATCAAAATATCATTTCAAATTTTTCCAGAATTTTTGAAGATTATAAAAATTACGAAACTGAAAAACATAACAACCCTTAAAATTCCTTACTATCCCTTACTATCCCTTACTATCCCTTACTATCCCTTACCTCAAAAGAGCAGTACTTCTGACTGGATATCAGATATGATGCTGAAGGAAACTTGCACTAATGAATAGCAACTCACCAAGTATCTAAAAACTCACAAAATATGCTTCATAATATAGAGAGAGAAAGAGAGAAAACTTATGTTTCTGGTGTGATTTTCAATTCTAACTTAGCCCTCTATTTATAGGAAAATTTTGGTAGGTTTGACCTGCAACCTGATGGCTTTACCTGCTACTATTTCCACCCACCACATTTGAAATATAATTCAGCACATTTCTTCACCAACCACAAGTGGGGCCCACCAATTCTAGAATTTTCCACCAAAAATGATTTATAACCTGATTTCCGAATCAGCCACTCTTAAAATTCATAACAAATCATACGTTCATTTTTAACGGTTCAAAATTTGTGGACATATACTCAACTTATATATGTATAACATATCCAAAAATTACCACGATCCAACGGTCGGATTAAAAATTATAACCCCCGCAAAATATCTCAAAACCCTAATTTGATTTTAATACCTCCATTCCGACAAAAATACAGATAAAAACCTCAACATTAACTCCTTCATTTTTAACCACAAAAATATATCCCTCATTTATATCCACATAAAATAAATATTTCCTTATCATATGAATCAATAATTAATTATTCACAAATAATATTACAGAATCACATTTATGACAACCAGGCCGTTCCCAGGAAAGAGGGGGCTTTCCAATAAGAATTTTTCCTTACTGGCGCGCAATTAGATGACCAAACCTCTCCTTAGACAGAACTTTCTAGACATTGCCAATAATGTTATCTAATAATACTATTCAAATAATATGAATTATTGATCTGATAATAGAAAATACTGTGCAGCAACAATTATTGAACAACAATAATACAAAATTTCAACGTAGCAATTATTGAATCAATAAAATAAAATATTGAACAGTAATTACTGTAACAATTATTGAGTAGTGCCTTCTTACGTAAGAATCAATAATTTCAAAAATACTGTGCAATACCGTGTGCTACTGTGCAATAACGCGTATTACTGTATTTTAACCACCGGGTATTCCAACAGTGTTAACGGTAACAACTACGCCGTTATTTGTAAAAACTCAAATTTGTCGTTTTCTTCACCCGACAGTTATTCTGTTATGGGGCCCACAAATAGCTGCGCCGTCGTACGAATATTCCCCGACAGAAAGAATATTCCACGACCAAACGAATATTCCCCGACAACAATGATTATTTTATAACCACTTGTGTATTTTAAAAAAAATCATATATCACCCTTAACTTTAACATTTATCAATTTAACCATTTACTGAATAGTAATTATAAGAAAAATTGAATACTTTTATTTCATAAAATTCGGGGTCTTACAATCTCCCCTCCTTATGAAATTTCGTCCCCGAAATTTACGTACCTGGTATTTCAAAGAGTTGAGAATACCTTCCTTTCATTTCAAATTTCATCTTCTCTGTCATCATAATTTCTCCATTGCTCATCTCCTGTATTTCAAATAACATTCTAGAATACAGCTTCAAAACAAGTGTTAATTTAACAAATTAACATATCACATAATATCCCGATATTATGACTGACCAACAAATAAGCTTAGGTAGGACACACTAGCGAAGGATTTACTCATCTCTCCCCTCCTAGTTGTATTCCCCGATCTCCGCCAGAGATCATATCCCTAAGCTCTGATACCAAATGTAACTCTGGACACCAACCTATGTCAGCACCTTACATTGATACCTATCAGTTTGCCACCGCAGAACGGCGTCCCCTACGGAGAGTCTGGCTTCGGTGCATCCCCCATCAACAGGAAGTCACCAGCGAGAGGCTCGGGGCTCTTTACTTATAGCTCTGATACCACCTGTAACGACCCCAAAATAGGTCCATTCCATCCAACCCATTCTGAGTCGCTAAATACATGGTACAAAAAACAACTACAACTTTATTACAACAATTGTCGTGCAAAATACAACAACACATATGCTGTGAGTTTGGATACAAATATATACCAAATGTGACTCATGTTCCAATCGTGGACATCACCTCACAATGACACCTTACATAAAGGTATAGTCAAAAACTGTTTTAGAAATTAGAATCTTTGGGAAGTGCTCAGGAAACCTTCGTACATGGGAGGCCACGCGTCTAGGTTATGATAGATATCATATGGCCACAGAATTATCCTTGGTTGACCCAATAGACCCCAAAGAAAAACGAGAAGATTACTATCATATTCTTCCCAATGGTGAGTCTTCTCTTGACTTATCATTATCTCCACTGTCTCTAATTGAGAATTATACTTCAAACAAACACCAAGATTATATAGGTAGTGCCCATAGATATACTCAGCAAGTGGATGAGCACATCCCTGTCTTATGATGACACGAGGTTGTATGTCGTTAGACATCTTGTATGATAGTGGCAAACCACCCTTCCAACGTTGGGTACACCTTACCCTATTGGATTCACCAAATAAACTACTAAATGATGACCACCGTTCTATTCCCTTGTTACCCCCGCTCGACCCAGCTACACTCTTATTACCTGAAAGGAATTGTGAAGCAAAAGGGTGAGCACAACTAGCTCAGTAAAGAATATCATGACTAAAGATAATTCAATTATCAATAGCCTTCATCAACAATAAATCAGAGATTTAGAACATATGGTAAATGATAAAAATTTCAACCATAGTTGCAGCGGAACGAGCAATCCATTAGAAGAGTCAAATAGACTATAAAGTCTATTATCTTCTCCATGTTAAAAATCCACCAACAATGTTTTATCCCTGTAACATCACTCAACAGTTCCTTTCCACAATCATATGAATAACTCATAATCATAATTGTGACTATAAATTTTTCTTCGCACCCAGGACGAAGAATATTTTCATCACCTGTCTTTACCTGAAACATCAAAGATCATGGTTATACCAAATCACAGTTCCTGTTTATAATCATACTAACAAATCCATCTTTGCACTACGGGCCAAAGATATTCATCAACAAACCATCTTTGCACTACGGGCCAAAGATATTCAACAACAGTTCATCTTTGCACTACAGGCCAAAGATATTCATCAACAGGCCATCTTTGCACTACATGCCAAAGATATTCATCAACAATTCATATTTGCACTACAGGCCAAATATATTCATATCTCAAAGAAATATATAATCATTTCAGAATTTATATAAACAATAATTATAACCATGTTGATCAATTCACCTTTGCACTTAAGCTTAAGATATTCAATTATAAATTCAATGGTCATGATCATACCAGTCACAATTCAACTTTGCACTACAGGCCAAAGAGAACCCTAGTCATGATCATACCAATAATCTACCCATCTTTACACTCCAGTGAAAGAGAATTTCAACATCAGGGTTATAAAAATGTTATATATGATGATAAAAATAATATGATCAACATATAGTTTTAATCTCAAGAGTAATATTCGTAACTCATGAATAGTAAATCGTGAATAGTAACTCATGAATAGTAACCCCGACACAAAAGATAGAAATTCCACAATAAAATCCATACCAATATTTCGGTATAATGATATTGAAAGAATAACATTACTTAAATTTATAAACAATTTATTTTAATTGTTTACACTTTACTAATTAATGCATTTAATCATCATAAAATGCCAACTCTTACAATTTCATCATCAATAACCAAAACCCTCATCAAAAATCTGCATATACCTCATATAGGATTCTCAAGCCATAAAATCCTATTTCCAATTTTCTTTCTTCACAAAACATATTTAATTCATTTACTCATAACTAGACCATTTTCATGAAAAATACCAAATCAGTTCCAAAAATATTTCTTTTCTGGGATTTAGCATAATATAGTCCCATAGTGAACATATATTTTTCTCAGAATTTTTAAAAGTCATTTACTATTTTTCATATGGCCAAAATAGCCGAATATTTAGACATTTATCAAAAATTGTACTTTTGTCTAAAAATTCTGAAATTTACAGAGTATACTTCTATCATATACATGTACTCCCAATAAAAATTTCATCAATTTTGGAGTTAACCACAAGGAATTATAAGCTGTTACTTTTAAAATAGTCTTTTCTCATAAAATTCATAACTCTCAATCTATACATCCAAAAATCACCATTTTTGGACACAATCAAGAAAACTCATCAAAATATCATTTCAAATTTTTCCAGAATTTTTGAAGATCAGAAAAATTACGAAACTGAAAAACATAACAACCCTTAAAATCCTTACTATCCCTTACTATCCCTTACTATCCCTTACCTCAAAAGAGCAGTACTTCTGACTGGATATCGGATATGATGCTGAAGGAAACTTGCACTGATGAATAGCAACTCACCAAGTATCTAAAAACTCACAAAATATGCTTCATAATATAGAGAGAGAAAGAGAGAAAGCTTATGTTTCTGGTGTGATTTTCAATTCTAACTTAGCCCTCTATTTATAGGAAAATTTTGGTAGGTTTGACCTGCAACCTGATGGCTTTACCTGCTACTATTCCCACCCACCACATTTGAAATATAATTCAGCACATTTCTTCACCAACCACAAGTGGGGCCCACCAATTCTAGAATTTTCCACCAAAAATGATTTATAACCAATTTCTGAACCAGCATCTCGTAAAATTCATAACAAATCATACGTTCATTTTTAACGGTTCAAAATTTGTGGACATATACTCAACTTATATATGTATAACATATCCAAAAATTACCACGATCCAACGGTCGGATTAAAAATTATAACCCCCGCAAAATATCTCAAAAACCCTGATTTTTAATACCTCCATTCCGACAAAAATACTGATAAAAACCTCAACATTAACTCCTTCATTTTTAACCACAAAAATATATCCCTCATTTATATCCACATAAAATAAATATTTCCTTATCATATGAATCAATAATTAATTATTCACAAATAATATTACAGAATCACATTTATGACAACCAGGCCGTTCCCAGGAAAGAGGGGGCTTTCCAATAAGAATTTCTCCTTACTGGCGCGCAATTAGATGACCAAACCTCTCCTTAGACAGAACTTTCTAGACATTGCCAATAATGTTATCTAATAATATTATTCAAATAATATGAATTATTGATCTGATAATGGAAAATACTGTGCAGCAACAATTATTGAACAACAATAATATAAAATTTCAACGTTAGCAATTATTGAATCAATAAAATAAAATATTGAACATAGAATAATTACTGTAACAATTATTGAGTAGTGCCTTCTTTGCACTACGGGCCAAAGATATTTCAACAACAATATTGTTCATCTTTGCACTACAGGCCAAAGATATTCATCAACAGGCCATCTTTGCACTACATGCCAAAGATATTCATCAACAATTCATATTTGCACTACAGGCCAAATATATTCATATCTCAAAGAAATATATAATCATTTCAGAATTTATATAAACAATAATTATAACCATGTTGATCAATTCACCTTTGCACTTAAGCTTAAGATATTCAATTATAAATTCAATGGTCATGATCATACCAGTCACAATTCAACTTTGCACTACAGGCCAAAGAGAACCCTAGTCATGATCATACCAATAATCTACCCATCTTTACACTCCAGTGAAAGAGAATTTCAACATCAGGGTTATAAAAATGTTATATATGATGATAAAAATAATATGATCAACATATAGTTTTAATCTCAAGAGTAATATTCGTAACTCATGAATAGTAAATCGTGAATAGTAACTCATGAATAGTAACCCCGACACAAAAGATAGAAATTCCACAATAAAATCCATACCAATATTTCGGTATAATGATATTGAAAGAATAACATTACTTAAATTTATAAACAATTTATTTTAATTGTTTACACTTTACTAATTAATGCATTTAATCATCATAAAATGCCAACTCTTACAATTTCATCATCAATAACCAAAACCCTCATCAAAAATCTGCATATACCTCATATAGGATTCTCAAGCCATAAAATCCTATTTTCCAATTTTCTTTCTTCACAAAACATATTTAATTCATTTACTCATAACTAGACCATTTTCATGAAAAATACCAAATCAGTTCCAAAAATATTTCTTTTCTGGGATTTAGCATAATATAGTCCCATAGTGAACATATATTTTTCTCAGAATTTTTAAAAGTCATTTACTATTTTTCATATGGCCAAAATAGCCGAATATTTAGACATTTATCAAAAATTGTACTTTTGTCTAAAAATTCTGAAATTTACAGAGTATACTTCTATCATATACATGTACTCCCAATAAAAATTTCATCAATTTTGGAGTTAACCACAAGGAATTATAAGCTGTTACTTTTAAAATAGTCTTTTCTCATAAAATTCATAACTCTCAATCTATACATCCAAAAATCACCATTTTTGGACACAATCAAGAAAACTCATCAAAATATCATTTCAAATTTTTCCAGAATTTTTGAAGATCAGAAAAATTACGAAACTGAAAAACATAACAACCCTTAAAATCCTTACTATCCCTTACTATCCCTTACTATCCCTTACCTCAAAAGAGCAGTACTTCTGACTGGATATCGGATATGATGCTGAAGGAAACTTGCACTGATGAATAGCAACTCACCAAGTATCTAAAAACTCACAAAATATGCTTCATAATATAGAGAGAGAAAGAGAGAAAGCTTATGTTTCTGGTGTGATTTTCAATTCTAACTTAGCCCTCTATTTATAGGAAAATTTTGGTAGGTTTGACCTGCAACCTGATGGCTTTACCTGCTACTATTCCCACCCACCACATTTGAAATATAATTCAGCACATTTCTTCACCAACCACAAGTGGGGCCCACCAATTCTAGAATTTTCCACCAAAAATGATTTATAACCTGATTTCTGAATCAGCCACCTCTTAAAATTCATAACAAATCATACGTTCATTTTTAACGGTTCAAAATTTGTGGACATATACTCAACTTATATATGTATAACATATCCAAAAATTACCACGATCCAACGGTCGGATTAAAAATTATAACCCCCGCAAAATATCTCAAAACCCTAATTGATTTTAATACCTCCATTCCGACAAAAATACGGATAAAAACCTCAACATTAACTCCTTCATTTTTAACCACAAAAATATATCCCTCATTTATATCCACATAAAATAAATATTTCCTTATCATATGAATCAATAATTAATTATTCACAAATAATATTACAGAATCACATTTATGACAACCAGGCCGTTCCCAGGAAAGAGGGGGCTTTCCAATAAGAATTTTCCTTACTGGCGCGCAATTAGATGACCAAACCTCTCCTTAGACAGAACTTTCTAGACATTGCCAATAATGTTATCTAATAATACTATTCAAATAATATGAATTATTGATCTGATAATAGAAAATACTGTGCAGCAACAATTATTGAACAACAATAATATAAAATTTCAACGTAGCAATTATTGAATCAATAAAATAAAATATTGAACAGTAATTACTGTAACAATTATTGAGTAGTGCCTTCTTACGTAAGAATCAATAATTTCAAAAATACTGTGCAATACCGTGTGCTACTGTGCAATAACGCGTATTACTGTATTTTAACCACCGGGTATTCCAACAGTGTTAACGGTAACAACTACGCCGTTATTTGTAAAAACTCAAATTTGTCGTTTTCTTCACCCGACAGTTATTCGTTATGGGGCCCACAAATAGCTGCGCCGTCGTACGAATATTCCCCGACAGAAAGAATATTCCACGACCAAACGAATATTCCCCGACAACAATGATTATTTTATAACCACTTGTGTATTTTAAAAAAAATCATATATCACCCTTAACTTTAACATTTATCAATTTAACCATTTACTGAATAGTAATTATAAGAAAAATTGAATACTTTTATTTCATAAAATTCGGGGTCTTACAATCTCCCCTCCTTATGAAATTTCGTCCCCGAAATTTACGTACCTGGTATTTCAAAGAGTTGAGAATACCTTCCTTTCATTTCAAATTTCATCTTCTCTGTCATCATAATTTCTCCATTGCTCATCTCCTGTATTTCAAATAACATTCTAGAATACAGCTTCAAAACAAGTGTTAATTTAACAAATTAACATATCACATAATATCCCGATATTATGACTGACCAACAAATAAGCTTAGGTAGGACACACTAGCGAAGGATTTACTCATCTCTCCCCTCCTAGTTGTATTCCCCGATCTCCGCCAGAGATCATATCCCTAAGCTCTGATACCAAATGTAACTCTGGACACCAACCTATGTCAGCACCTTACATTGATACCTATCAGTTTGCCACCGCAGAACGGCGTCCCCTACGGAGAGTCTGGCTTCGGTGCATCCCCCATCAACAGGAAGTCACCAGCGAGAGGCTCGGGCTCTTTACTTATAGCTCTGATACCACCTGTAACGACCCCAAAATAGGTCCATTCCATCCAACCCATTCTGAGTCGCTAAATACATGGTACAGAAAACAACTACAACTTTATTACAACAATTGTCGTGCAAAATACAACAACACATATGCTGTGAGTTTGGATACAAATATATACCAAATGTGACTCATGTTCCAATCGTGGACATCACCTCACAATAACACCTTACATAAAGGTATAGTCAAAAACTGTTTTAGAAATTAGAATCTTTGGGAAGTGCTCAAGGAAACCTTCGTACATGGGAGGCCACGCGTCTAGGTTATGATAGATATCATATGGCCACAGAATTATCCTTGGTTGACCCAATAGACCCCAAAGAAAAACGAGAAGATTACTATCATATTCTTCCCAATGGTGAGTCTTCTCTTGACTTATCATTATCTCCACTGTCTCTAATTGAGAATTATACTTCAAACAAACACCAAGATTATATAGGTAGTGCCCATAGATATACTCAGCAAGTGGATGAGCACATCCCTGTCTTATGATGACACGAGGTTGTATGTCGTTAGACATCTTGTATGATAGTGGCAAACCACCCTTCCAACGTTGGGTTCACCTTACCCTATTGGATTCACCAAATATAACTACTAAATGATGACCACCGTTCTATTCCCTTGTTACCCCCGCTCGACCCAGCTACACTCTTATTACCTGAAAGGAATTGTGAAGCAAAAGGGTGAGCACAACTAGCTCAGTAAAGAATATCATGACTAAAGATAATTAAATTATCAATAGCCTTCATCAATAATAAATCAGAGATTTAGAACATATGGTAAATGATAAAAATTTCAACCATAGTTGCAGCGGAACGAGCAATCCATTAGAAGAGTCAAATAGACTATAAAGTCTATTATCTTCTCCATGTTAAAAATCCACCAACAATGTTTTATCCCTGTAACATCACTCAACAGTTCCTTTCCACAATCATATGAATAACTCATAATCATAATTGTGACTATAAATTTTTCTTCGCACCCAGGACGAAGAATATTTTCATCACCTGTCTTTACCTGAAACATCAAAGATCATGGTTATACCAAATCACAGTTCCTGTTTATAATCATACTAACAAATCCATCTTTGCACTACGGGCCAAAGATATTCATCAACAAACCATCTTTGCACTACGGGCCAAAGATATTCAACAACAGTTCATCTTTGCACTACAGGCCAAAGATATTCATCAACAGGCCATCTTTGCACTACATGCCAAAGATATTCATCAACAATTCATATTTGCACTACAGGCCAAATATATTCATATCTCAAAGAAATATATAATCATTTCAGAATTTATATAAACAATAATTATAACCATGTTGATCAATTCACCTTTGCACTTAAGCTTAAGATATTCAATTATAAATTCAATGGTCATGATCATACCAGTCACAATTCAACTTTGCACTACAGGCCAAAGAGAACCCTAGTCATGATCATACCAATAATCTACCCATCTTTACACTCCAGTGAAAGAGAATTTCAACATCAGGGTTATAAAAATGTTATATATGATGATAAAAATAATATGATCAACATATAGTTTTAATCTCAAGAGTAATATTCGTAACTCATGAATAGTAAATCGTGAATAGTAACTCATGAATAGTAACCCCGACACAAAAGATAGAAATTCCACAATAAAATCCATACCAATATTTCGGTATAATGATATTGAAAGAATAACATTACTTAAATTTATAAACAATTTATTTTAATTGTTTACACTTTACTAATTAATGCATTTAATCATCATAAAATGCCAACTCTTACAATTTCATCATCAATAACCAAAACCCTCATCAAAAATCTGCATATACCTCATATAGGATTCTCAAGCCATAAAATCCTATTTTCCAATTTTCTTTCTTCACAAAACATATTTAATTCATTTACTCATAACTAGACCATTTTCATGAAAAATACCAAATCAGTTCCAAAAATATTTCTTTTCTGGGATTTAGCATAATATAGTCCCATAGTGAACATATATTTTTCTCAGAATTTTTAAAAGTCATTTACTATTTTTCATATGGCCAAAATAGCCGAATATTTAGACATTTATCAAAAATTGTACTTTTGTCTAAAAATTCTGAAATTTACAGAGTATACTTCTATCATATACATGTACTCCCAATAAAAATTTCATCAATTTTGGAGTTAACCACAAGGAATTATAAGCTGTTACTTTTAAAATAGTCTTTTCTCATAAAATTCATAACTCTCAATCTATACATCCAAAAATCACCATTTTTGGACACAATCAAGAAAACTCATCAAAATATCATTTCAAATTTTTCCAGAATTTTTGAAGATCAGAAAAATTACGAAACTGAAAAACATAACAACCCTTAAAATCCTTACTATCCCTTACTATCCCTTACTATCCCTTACCTCAAAAGAGCAGTACTTCTGACTGGATATCGGATATGATGCTGAAGGAAACTTGCACTGATGAATAGCAACTCACCAAGTATCTAAAAACTCACAAAATATGCTTCATAATATAGAGAGAGAAAGAGAGAAAGCTTATGTTTCTGGTGTGATTTTCAATTCTAACTTAGCCCTCTATTTATAGGAAAATTTTGGTAGGTTTGACCTGCAACCTGATGGCTTTACCTGCTACTATTCCCACCCACCACATTTGAAATATAATTCAGCACATTTCTTCACCAACCACAAGTGGGGCCCACCAATTCTAGAATTTTCCACCAAAATGATTTAAAACCTGATTTCTGAATCAGTCATCTCTTAAAATTCATAACAAATCATACGTTCATTTTTAACGGTTCAAAATTTGTGGACATATACTCAACTTATATATGTATAACATATCCAAAAATTACCACGATCCAACGGTCGGATTAAAAATTATAACCCCCGCAAAATATCTCAAAACCCTAATTTTTTTAATACCTCCATTCCGACAAAAATACTGATAAAAAACCTCAACATTAACTCCTTCATTTTTAACCACAAAAATATATCCCTCATTTATATCCACATAAAATAAATATTTCCTTATCATATGAATCAATAATTAATTATTCACAAATAATATTACAGAATCACATTTATGACAACCAGGCCGTTCCCAGGAAAGAGGGGGCTTTCCAATAAGAATTTCTCCTTACTGGCGCGCAATTAGATGACCAAACCTCTCCTTAGACAGAACTTTCTAGACATTGCCAATAATGTTATCTAATAATATTATTCAAATAATATGAATTATTGATCTGATAATAGAAAATACTGTGCAGCAACAATTATTGAACAACAATAATATAAAATTTCAACGTAGCAATTATTGAATCAATAAAATAAAATATTGAACAGTAATTACTGTAACAATTATTGAGTAGTGCCTTCTTACGTAAGAATCAATAATTTCAAAAATACTGTGCAATACCGTGTGCTACTGTGCAATAACGCGTATTACTGTATTTTAATCACCAGGTATTCCAACAGTGTTAACGGTAACAACTACACCGTTATTTGTAAAAACTCAAATTTGTCGTTTTCTTCACCCGACAGTTATTCGTTATGGGGCCCACAAATAGCTGCGCCGTCGTACGAATATTCCCCGACAGAAAGAATATTCCACGACCAAACGAATATTCCCCGACAACAATGATTATTTTATAACTACTTGTGTATTTTAAAAAAAATCATATATCACCCTTAACTTTAACATTTATCAATTTAACCATTTACTGAATAGTAATTATAAGAAAAATTGAATACTTTTATTTCATAAAATTCGGGGTCTTACAATCTCCCCTCCTTATGAAATTTCGTCCCCGAAATTTACGTACCTGGTATTTCAAAGAGTTGAGAATACCTTCCTTTCATTTCAAATTTCATCTTCTCTGTCATCATAATTTCTCCATTGCTCATCTCCTGTATTTCAAATAACATTCTAGAATACAGCTTCAAAACAAGTGTTAATTTAACAAATTAACATATCACATAATATCCCGATATTATGACTGACCAACAAATAAGCTTAGGTAAGACACACTAGCGAAGGATTTACTCATCTCTCCCCTCCTAGTTGTATTCCCCGATCTCCGCCAGAGATCATATCCCTAAGCTCTGATACCAAATGTAACTCTGGACACCAACCTATGTCAGCACCTTACATTGATACCTATCAGTTTGCCACCGCAGAACGGCGTCCCCTACGGAGAGTCTGGCTTCGGTGCATCCCCCATCAACAGGAAGTCACCAGCGAGAGGCTCGGGGCTCTTTACTTATAGCTCTGATACCACCTGTAACGACCCCAAAATAGGTCCATTCCATCCAACCCATTCTGAGTCGCCAAATACATGGTACAGAAAACAACTACAACTTTATTACAACAATTGTCGTACAAAATACAACAACACATATGCTGTGAGTTTGGATACAAATATATACCAAATGTGACTCATGTTCCAATCGTGGACATCACCTCACAATGACACCTTACATAAAGGTATAGTCAAAAACTGTTTTGGAAATTAGAATCTTTGGGAAGTGCTCAGGAAACCTTCGTACATAGGAGGCCACGCGTCTAGGTTATGATAGATATCATATGGCCACAGAATTATCCTTGGTTGTCCCAATAGACCCCAAAGAAAAACGAGACGATTACTATCATATTCTTCCCAATGGTGAGTCTTCTCTTGACTTATCATTATCTCCACTGTCTCTAATTGAGAATTATACTTCAAACAAACACCAAGATTATATAGGTAGTGCCCATAGATATACTCAGCAAGTGGATGAGCACATCCCTGTCTTATGATGACACGAGGTTGTATGTCGTTAGACATCTTGTATGATAGTGGCAAACCACCCTTCCAACGTTGGGTACACCTTACCCTATTGGATTCACCAAATAAAACTACTAAATGATGACCACCGTTCTATTCCCTTGTTACCCCCGCTCGACCCAGCTACACTCTTATTACCTGAAAGGAATTGTGAAGCAAAAGGGTGAGCACAACTAGCTCAGTAAAGAATATCATGACTAAAGATAATTCAATTATCAATAGCCTTCATCAACAATAAATCAGAGATTTAGAACATATGGTAAATGATAAAAATTTCAACCATAGTTGCAGCGGAACGAGCAATCCATTAGAAGAGTCAAATAGACTATAAAGTCTATTATCTTCTCCATGTTAAAAATCCACCAACAATGTTTTATCCTGTAACATCACTCAACAGTTCCTTTCCACAATCATATGAATAACTCATAATCATAATTGTGACTATAAATTTTTCTTCGCACCCAGGACGAAGAATATTTTCATCACCTGTCTTTACCTGAAACATCAAAGATCATGGTTATACCAAATCACAGTTCCTGTTTATAATCATAATAACAAATCCATCTTTGCACTACGGGCCAAAGATATTCATCAACAAACCATCTTTGCACTACGGGCCAAAGATATTCAACAACAGTTCATCTTTGCACTACAGGCCAAAGATATTCATCAACAGGCCATCTTTGCACTACATGCCAAAGACATTCATCAACAATTCATATTTGCACTACAGGCCAAATATATTCATATCTCAAAGAAATATATAATCATTTCAGAATTTATATAAACAATAATTATAACCATGTTGATCAATTCACCTTTGCACTTAAGCTTAAGATATTCAATTATAAATTCAATGGTCATGATCATACCAGTCACAATTCAACTTTGCACTACAGGCCAAAGAGAACCCTAGTCATGATCATACCAATAATCTACCCATCTTTACACTCCAGTGAAAGAGAATTTCAACATCAGGGTTATAAAAATGTTATATATGATGATAAAAATAATATGATCAACATATAGTTTTAATCTCAAGAGTAATATTCGTAACTCATGAATAGTAAATCGTGAATAGTAACTCATGAATAGTAACCCCGACACAAAAGATAGAAATTCCACAATAAAATCCATACCAATATTTCGGTATAATGATATTGAAAGAATAACATTACTTAAATTTATAAACAATTTATTTTAATTGTTTACACTTTACTAATTAATGCATTTAATCATCATAAAATGCCAACTCTTACAATTTCATCATCAATAACCAAAACCCTCATCAAAAATCTGCATATACCTCATATAGGATTCTCAAGCCATAAAATCCTATTTTCCAATTTTCTTTCTTCACAAAACATATTTAATTCATTTACTCATAACTAGACCATTTTCATGAAAAATACCAAATCAGTTCCAAAAATATTTCTTTTCTGGGATTTAGCATAATATAGTCCCATAGTGAACATATATTTTTCTCAGAATTTTTAAAAGTCATTTACTATTTTTCATATGGCCAAAATAGTCGAATATTTAGACATTTATCAAAAATTGTACTTTTGTCTAAAAATTCTGAAATTTACAGAGTATACTTCTATCATATACATGTACTCCCAATAAAAATTTCATCAATTTTGGAGTTAACCACAAGGAATTATAAGCTGTTACTTTTAAAATAGTCTTTTCTCATAAAATTCATAACTCTCAATCTATACATCCAAAAATCACCATTTTTGGACACAATCAAGAAAACTCATCAAAATATCATTTCAAATTTTTCCAGAATTTTTGAAGATTATAAAAATTACGAAACTGAAAAACATAACAACCCTTAAAATTCCTTACTATCCCTTACTATCCCTTACTATCCCTTACTATCCCTTACCTCAAAAGAGCAGTACTTCTGACTGGATATCAGATATGATGCTGAAGGAAACTTGCACTAATGAATAGCAACTCACCAAGTATCTAAAAACTCACAAAATATGCTTCATAATATAGAGAGAGAAAGAGAGAAAACGTATGTTTCTGGTGTGATTTTCAATTCTAACTTAGCCCTCTATTTATAGGAAAATTTTGGTAGGTTTGACCTGCAACCTGATGGCTTTACCTGCTACTATTTCCACCCACCACATTTGAAATATAATTTAGCACATTTCTTCACCAACCACAAGTGGGGCCCACCAATTCTAGAATTTTCCACCAAAAATGATTTATAACCTGATTTCCGAATCAGCCACCTCTTAAAATTCATAACAAATCATACGTTCATTTTTAACGGTTCAAAATTTATGGACATATACTCAACTTATATATGTATAACATATCCAAAAATTACCACGATCCAACGGTCGGATTAAAAATTATAACCCCCGCAAAATATCTCAAAACCCTAATTTGATTTTCAATACCTCCGTTCCGACAAAAATACAGATAAAACACCTCAACATTAACTCCTTCATTTTTAACCACAAAAATATATCCCTCATTTATATCCACATAAAATAAATATTTCCTTATCATATGAATCAATAATTAATTATTCACAAATAATATTACAGAATCACATTTATGACAACCAGGTCGTTCCCAGGAAAGAGGGGGCTTTCCAATAAGAATTTTTCCTTACTGGCGCGCAATTAAATGACCAAACCTCTCCTTAGACAGAACTTTCTAGACATTGTCAATAATGTTATCTAATAATACTATTCAAATAATATGAATTATTGATCTGATAATAGAAAATACTGTGCAGCAACAATTATTGAACAACAATAATACAAAATTTCAACGTAGCAATTATTGAATCAATAAAATAAAATATTGAACAGTAATTACTGTAACAATTATTGAGTAGTGCCTTCTTACGTAAGAATCAATAATTTCAAAAATACTGTGCAATACCGTGTGCTACTGTGCAATAACGCGTATTACTGTATTTTAATCACCGGGTATTCCAACAGTGTTAACGGTAACAACTACACCGTTATTTGTAAAAACTCAAATTTGTCATTTTCTTCACCCGACAGTTATTCTGTTATGGGGCCCACAAATAGCTGCGCCGTCGTACGAATATTCCCCGACAGAAAGAATATTCCACGACCAAACGAATATTCCCCGACAACAATGATTATTTTATAACTACTTGTGTATTTTGAAAAAAATCATATATCACCCTTAACTTTAACATTTATCAATTTAACCATTTACTGAATAGTAATTATAAGAAAAATTGAATACTTTTATTTCATAAAATTCGGGGTCTTACAATACTAATACTATCATCTTCCATGATTTAAATAGTATCAAACAACAGTTAAACAATAAACATGATAATCATATAGAATCCTCAAAAACTGGATCTTCTGACAAACCAGAATCTTCTGAACAGTATTTAATGCTTATGAATCAAGTGGTTTTTCAAAAATGGTATATTAGAATTACTCTTGTTATCAAACCGGATTTTATCATTAAAGATGCCATTGCCTTAGTTGATAGTGGCGCTGATATGAACTGTATTCAGGAAGGATTAATTCCTACCAAATATTTCCAGAAAACCACTCAATCATTAACTAGTGCTAGTGGTAACACTATGAACATTAAATATGAAATTCCAGAAGCCTTAATCTGTAATCAAGGTCTTTGTTTACCTACCTCTTTTGTTCTTATCCGAAATATGAATCAAAGTATCATCTTAGGCACACATTTCCTTTGTCTTTTGATGCCTATCTCGAAGATAGATACTTTAGGTATTCACACTACTCTTAATAACAGGCATATTGTTTTTGAATTCATAACAGAACCTTATACTAAAGAACTAAATCAAGTCAAGCACATGATTTATTCAAAAGAAAAACAGATAAATTTCATCCAAAAAGAAATAAAGTTTCTTTCTACAGAACAAAGAATTTTACAGCCCTCTTTACAGGAAAAAATAAAATTAATTTACAAAACTCTTCAAACAGAAATCTGTAGTGATGTCCCGAATGCTTTTTGGAATAGGAAGAAACATATTATTTCTCTTCCTTATATTCCTAATTTCAATGAAAAGAATATTCCTACTAAGTCTAGACCCAGTCAAATGAAGAAAGAATATTTACTTCTTTGCAAAACTGAAATTGAGTCTCTTCAGCAGAAAAAGCTAATAAAACCCAGTACTTCCCCTTGGAGTTGTACAACTTTTTATGTCAATAAAAACTCCGAAATTGAACGAGGAACTCCCCGCCTTGTTATTAATTATAAACCACTGAATGAAGCCCTTCAATGGATTAGATATCCAATTCCGAATAAGAAGGACCTACTCGACAGACTTCATGATGCCACTATTTTTTCTAAATTTGATATGAAATCAGGATTTTGGCAAATACAAATCAGAGATCAGGATACTTATAAAACTGCTTTTACAGTACCTTTTGGACACTATGAATGGAATGTTCTTCCATTTGGTGTCAAAAATGGACCTTCTGAATTTTAACATATCATGAATGATATTTTTAATCCTTTTACTGAATTTATTATCTGTTATATTGATGATGTCTTAATTTTCTCTTCATCAATTGAACAACATATTAAACATTTAAACATTTTTAAAAATGTTGTCATAAAAAATGGTTTGGTCGTTTCTGCTCCTAAGATGAAACTTTTCCAAACAAAAATCAGATTTCTCGGACATAATATTTTCAATGGGACTATTATTCCTATTGATAGATGTATTGAATTTGCATCTAAATTTCCGGATGAAATTAAAGATATTAATCAACTGCAAAGATTTTTGGGAAGTCTAAATTATATTAGAGACTATTATCCTAATCTTTCCCAGGATGCTGCTATACTGTACACCCGGTTAAGAAAAAACCCTTTACCCTGGACTATTGAACATACTGATGCAGTCCAAAAGATCAAAACTAGAGTTAAATAGTTACCTTGCCTCTCTTTACCCAATCCTGAATGGAAGAAGATTATTCAAACTGATGCTTCTAATACAGGATATGGTGGAATTTTAAAGCAATTTAATCCTAACAGTAACAAAGAGGATCTTATCTGATTTACTTCAGGAGTTTGGAAAGGACCTTCTTTGAATTACCCTACCATAAAGAAAGAATGTCTTTCCATTGTTAAATGTGTTTTAAAATTTCAAGATGATCTTTTGAATAAGCACTTTTTAATTCGAGTTGATTGCTCAGCTGCAAAACAGATATTTAAAAAGGATGTACAAAATCTAGCTTCTAAACAGATATTTGCCACTTGGCAAAGTATTTTATCAGTATTCGACTTTGATATTGAATATATCAAAGGAAAACAGAATTCTTTACCGGATTTTCTAACCAGAGAATACTTGCAGGAATGACCAGTAGAAGCCGTGGCCGCGGTCAGCGAGGCCGAGGCAGAGCAAATCTGTACTATACAGAATTTCCTACTCTGAATTCTCAGACCAGTAACTCATCGTCTTCTTCTAGCCAACCTACCGTAAAGGATGTTCTCCTTTTACCAGAACAGTATATCCCAAACATAAATGCGGATGAAACAGTATTATTCATTGAAAAAAATGATGAAAAATAGATGAAAGATCCATGGGAGATAAAGAGACGTTATTTAACGACTCAACAGTCTCCTCCCCGTTTTAATCAGTACCGATATGTTTATGAACAAATAATCATTGAAACAACATCTATGGACATTAAGCATACGCTTCATGATCCTAACAAAACCACCAGCCCGATTCAATACAGTAAAACAACAGTCAAGAGCATCATGCCTCTTGCCAATTGGGGTATTAATCCTCATACCACCCGTACTATTGAATCCAGCCACACAACAGAAACCCGTTACAGTTATTGGGATTATATTGATTCCTTTACCCAAGTTTTCTATTACCAGAATCCAATTCACAACCATACTTGGTTTATCCGAGTCTGTCCCGAAGTACTTAAAAATGAAATTCCCAACTGGTTTTTCGTTTGGTGGGATAAGATTGGTGTTACCATTGAAACCTTACCAGAATCTGTTCAAACAGCATTCAAGGAATGGCAAGTTGCCTATTCCCACATACCAGTAAATAGAGATTTATCAATGTCTAAATTATTTGCCCATTTCATAATTCGTTTCAGTATACCTTGGATTTGGAAATGGGATTTCCGCTGTGATTACCAGAATAAGATTCCCCGCCTCAAAAGATTATTCTTTACCAAATGGTGGGATAAAGTCTTAATCCGACACTACCAGAACTTCTTAAGACAATTAAGAATCACACTCAGGCTTGCCTTGATGTTATCCCGCAAAGCCTTCCCTCACCAGTACCTATTAATCCTTTTGTTAAAATACAGGCTGATTTAAAACAAAAGTTTCCTAATATTACTGAAACAGAATTAATTGTCAAGACTATGGATTACATGAAGACTCAGTTCTTACAATCCTTAGTCCCAGATGATGTTTCTATGAAAACAGCCAGTGATGAAGAATCTGAACAAGACGATAATCAATTCAATGTCCTAGCAGGAGAAAGTCAAGAACCCGAGCCCACAATGGGAGACTTTTGGGATTCTCTCACCTCAATGATTTCTGAAAAATTGGAACAGGACAAGAAAGGAAAAGGAAAAGCAGTATGACAGTGAAAAGATAATCCAATAATCAGAAAACGACAAGAACAGTAATTTCACTTTCTAAAAAGAAAGCCAGTTGCTCTCTCCATTATCAGAAAATGACGCCACCTGTCTTCAATAATACTCCACCCAACCGACATCATCTCATGCGTCCCACTATCTACGGCTGAGATTTAAAGAAGGAAAGATAAGGATCAATGATCGACTCCACTGACAAGGACACGCACGATCTCTTCTTATCCTTTCACTTGTATAAATAGGGATACCTCACCCTTTGTTGAGGCAGAATTTCTTCTCAGATTTTTCCTTTACTTCCTCTCTCTCTCTCTGTAAAATACTTGATATATATAAGTTTGAAGTTTAAAGAATTGCAGAGCTCTACTGTAAGTTTTAATTATTACTTCTGTCAATTATTATGTTTCATTACTTGAACTTTTAGATTATCATATAGATAACAGTAACCGTTATAAAACAGCATATCAAACTGCTACAAACAATTATAATCGTTCTTATTTTTTAGAACAATTTAATAAATCTGAACAGTTTATTATTTCTACTAAAGAAGCCATCCAGGAAGAAACCTGTAGGCTTATAGTTTTGGGTAAACCTCCAAATCAACAGTAACTTTATGAGACCATATATGCAATAATTTATCTGTTAATATATAGCTAATATGCCTTTAAATTATCCATGCCATTTTATTAAATGAGAAAAGTTTAAGCTTGATACTTGAATAAGTGGAACGTCACCCAAGTCGCGTTTAGGACTTTGCCTTTAGCCGTGTTATGGCGTTGTGGCTTTTATCCTCAGTAAATCGTTGACAGACGTGCTTGTTATAAGTATCTATCTTGATCCTGCCTCCTTTGGTATCAGAGCCATGTTAATTTATTGTCATATTAATGAATATATTACTTATAAATTATGCGTATATGGTCACTTTGAAAAATGACTGATTTTTCTCCTTCGTCTGTGACAACAGTAGCTAATGCCTCAGCTTCTACTTTAGAAGCAACTGAACTAATTGCCTATCAGGATGTAAAGGAAGCCCTAGATAAATGGACTATTCCTAAAATCAAACCAGAAACCATTTACAAAATTGGAACCTTTGATTTTATCAGCAAAAGAATTATCAAAACTTTTGAGCATGCTGTTCCTTTACAGAATAATGATGAAATTTTATATTTGTTGCATGGTTTTAAGATCCTGAATAGTAGTAGGTTTTTCAGCAGTAGAAACATCTTTTATGCGTCTCATAACCTCACGCATACTATACTGATCGATTGGAAGGTTTTCTTCGGTTTTTTGATTTTTATAACAGATTTCTAAAAATTTTAGCTTAATTTCGGGATCTTTTATATTTTCAGCTAAGTCAAGGAGAGATTGAATGTTATAAATGCGGTAAAACAGGACATTTTGCTAATAAATGCAAATCTAAATTGAAACAAAAACTCAATGAGATGTCCCTTGATGAGGATATCCAACAGCAAATTATTAATTGTTTAGCTACCAGCAGTTCTGAGTCTGGCTCCGATGATGGTTTAGCTGAGGTCTATTCTGAATCTGGTAATGATTATGATGTCGAGCATTGTCAAACCTGCACAATTAATAACTGTAAAACAAGCACTAAAGCTGATTATTGGAAAGCCATCGTAGAGATGAATGGTTGAGGCAGGATCAAGATAGATACTTATAACAAGCACGTCTGTCAACGATTTACTGAGGATAAAAGCCACAACGCCATAACACGGCTAAAGGCAAAGTCCTAAACGCGACTTGGGTGACGTTCCACTTATTCAAGTATCAAGCTTAAACTTTTCTCATTTAATAAAATGGCATGGATAATTTAAAGGCATATTAGCTATATATTAACAGATAAATTATTGCATATATGGTCTCATAAAGTTACTGTTGATTTGGAGGTTTACCCAAAACTATAAGCCTACAGGTTTCTTCCTGGATGGCTTCTTTAGTAGAAATAATAAACTGTTCAGATTTATTAAATTGTTCTAAAAAATAAGAACGATTATAATTGTTTGTAGCAGTTTGATATGCTGTTTTATAACGGTTACTGTTATGATAATCTAAAAGTTTAAGTAATGAAACATAATAATTGACAGAAGCAATAATTAAAACTTACAGTAGAGCTCTGCAATTCTTTAAACTTCAAACTTATATATATCAAGTATTTTACATAGAGAGAGAGGAAGTAAAGGAAAAATCTGAGAAGAAATTCTGTTTTCCTTTGATATATTCAATATCAAAGTCGAATACTGATAAAATACTTTGCCAAGTGGCAAATATCTGTTTAGAAGCTAGATTTTGTACATCCTTTTTAAATATCTGTTTTGCAGCTGAGCAATCAACTCGAATTAAAAAGTGCTGATTCAAAAGATCATCTTGAAATTTTAAAACACATTTAACAATGGAAAGACATTCTTTCTTTATGGTAGGATAATTCAAAGAAGGTCCTTTCCAAACTCCTGAAGTAAATCGGATAAGATCCTCATTGTTACTGTTAGGATTAAATTGCTTTAAAATTCCACCATATCCTGTATTAGAAGCATCAGTTTGAACAATCTTCTTCCATTCAGGATTGGGTAAAGAGAGGCAAGGTAACTGTTTAACTCTAGTTTTGATCTTTTGGACTGCATCAGTATGTTTAATAGTCCATGGTAAAGGGTTTTTTCTTAACCGGGTATACAGTATAGCAGCATCCTGGGAAAGATTAGGATAATAGTCTCTAATATAATTTAGACTTCCCAAAAATCTTTGCAGTTGATTAATATCTTTAATTTCATCCGGAAATTTAGATGCAAATTCAATACATCTATCAATAGGAATAATAGTCCCATTGAAAATATTATGTCCGAGAAATCTGATTTTTGTTTGGAAAAGTTTCATCTTAGGAGCAGAAACTACCAAACCATTTTTTATGACAACATTTTTAAAAATGTTTAAATGTTTAATATGTTGTTCAATTGATGAAGAGAAAATTAAGACATCATCAATATAACAGATAATAAATTCAGTAAAAGGATTAAAAATATCATTCATGATATGTTGAAATTCAGAAGGTCCATTTTTGACACCAAATGGAAGAACATTCCATTCATAGTGTCCAAAAGGTACTGTAAAAGCAGTTTTATAAGTATCCTGATCTCTGATTTGTATTTGCCAAAATCCTGATTTCATATCAAATTTAGAAAAAATAGTGGCATCATGAAGTCTGTCGAGTAGGTCCTTCTTATTCGGAATTGGATATCTAATCCATTGAAGGGCTTCATTCAGTGGTTTATAATTAATAACAAGGCGGGGAGTTCCTCGTTCAATTTCGGAGTTTTTATTGACATAAAAAGCTGTACAACTCCAAGGGGAAGTACTGGGTTTTATTAGCTTTTTCTGCTGAAGAGACTCAATTTCAGTTTTGCAAAGAAGTAAATATTCTTTCTTCATTTGACTGGGTCTAGACTTAGTAGGAATATTCTTTTCATTGAAATTAGGAATATAAGGAAGAGAAATAATATGTTTCTTCCTATTCCAAAAAGCATTCGGGACATCACTACAGATTTCTGTTTGAAGAGTTTTGTAAATTAATTTTATTTTTTCCTGTAAAGAGGGCTGTAAAATTCTTTGTTCTGTAGAAAGAAACTTTATTTCTTTTTGGATGAAATTTATCTGTTTTTCTTTTGAATAAATCATGTGCTTGACTTGATTTAGTTCTTTAGTATAAGGTTCTGTTATGAATTCAAAAACAATATGCCTGTTATTAAGAGTAGTGTGAATACCTAAAGTATCTATCTTCGAGATAGGCATCAAAAGACAAAGGAAAGGTGTGCCTAAGATGATACTTTGATTCATATTTCGGATAAGAACAAAAGAGGTAGGTAAACAAAGACCTTGATTACAGATTAAGGCTTCTGGAATTTTATATTTAATGTTCATAGTGTTACCACTAGCACTAGTTAATGATTGAGTGGTTTTCTGGAAATATTTGGTAGGAATTAATCCTTCCTGAATACAGTTCATATCAGCGCCACTATCAACTAAGGCAATGGCATCTTTAATGATAAAATCCGGTTTGATAACAAGAGTAATTCTAATATACCATTTTTGAAAAATCACTTGATTCATAAGCATTAAATACTGTTCAGAAGATTCTGGTTTGTCAGAAGATCCAGTTTTTGAGGATTCTATATGATTATCATGTTTATTGTTTAACTGTTGTTTGATACTATTTAAATCATGGAAGATGATAGTATTAGTATTTTGTAACTGTTTTATTTCAGATTTAAAAATATTAATTTCGGTTTTAAGATCCTGAATAGTAGTAGGTTTTTCAGCAGTAGAAACATCTTTTATGCGTCTCATAACCTCACGCATACTATACTGATCGATTGGAAGGTTTTCTTCGGTTTTTTGATTTTTATAACAGATTTCTAAAAATTTTAGCTTAATTTCGGGATCTTTTATATTTTCAGCTAAGTCAAGGAGAGATTTCTGGGTATCAGTTAAGACATTGATGCTGGGACCTCCAACATCTAAACCATTCATCTCTACGATGGCTTTCCAATAATCAGCTTCAGTGCTTGTTTTACAGTTATTAATTGTGCAGGTTTGACAATACTCGACATCAGAATCATTACCAGATTCAGAATAGACCTCAGCTAAACCATCATCGGAGCCAGACTCAGAACTGCTGGTAGCTAAACAATTAATAATTTGCTGTTGGATATCCTCATCAAGGGACATCTCATTGAGTTTTTGTTTCAATTTAGATTTGCATTTATTAGCAAAATGTCCTGTTTTACCGCATTTATAACATTCAATTTTAGACTTATCTTTTTTCTTACTACTCTTCCTCTTCTTTGTAGATTTTTCAGGGGTTTTGTTATTAGAAGAAGATTTTTTAGAAGAGCGTTTCCGATAAGGTCTAGAAGTTTTAGATCTGTGCTGTTTTCTAATCTTATGAGGATACTGTAATTTTGTATCATAAGAGAATTGATCGCAAAATTCTCCTATCTCATGTTTTTTAGTGAGATTCTGTTTTTTCATTAATTGTTGAAGTTTCATGTCATTACATAAGGATAGACCTTCTTCAATAATTACTGAAATAAGATGACCATAGGAATACTGATCATAAGGGATACTCATACGGCCGTGCTTATCTCTAAGCTTTTTTCGAACTTTTTCAGCAAAGAAAGTAGGAAGGCCATCAACAAACTTGGCTTTCCAATGTTCACTGTTAGCGTCTGATCTCTGCATGACTTTCATTAAAAAGACATCTTTATACCATCTAAAATGGGTTAAAGATGGGCAACGAAGGTTCTGAAGGAGCTCACGACATCTGTCAGTGTTCATCTGACCAGGTCCAACAAAATGATGAAGGATAGCTTGAACAAGAGTGTAACAAGCATCCTCTCTCCTTGTGAGAAGACTGGTAATAGGGTCAAGTTCTTCTTTGTAGGATTGAAGAACTTCGGTTCTTTGGATTGCAGTTAATACATTATCCCACCATCCCTTAAGGATGCCAGTAAATCCATTAACTAAGAAACGACAAATTTGGTGGTCTGTGTTATCGTTCTGTTTACAGACAGTTGCATACATCAAGATATGATGGATGGTTTCGAAGATTTGATATTCTGTCTTACCATCAATATTCCATTCATAAATGGTTTTTCCATGGTAAGATTTTTGTGTATGAAGAAAGTCTTCTTCATAAAGAATATCCTGGGGGGTAGGTCTAGGATAGTAATACCTACTAGGTCCGGTTAGTGCCATACGATTAACAGGCTTTTGACTGTAAGTAGTTTTATTAATATTCTGCATATCCTGAAAGTTATTATGGATTTCTAACAAATGACTAGGAGAGATATCATTAGAGTTATCTGTATCACTGTCAGTATTGTTACTGGTGGAAGAGGAGTGTCCAGAAATAACATTGATTTGAGATGAAGAAGTAGGTGCAGATGTGAGTTTTAAATCTTTCATTTTGTTTAAAAGATTGTCAATAAACTCATTGTCAGGTTTAGAAGATTTCATTCTAAAATTACTGACTTCTAATGGCGGTTTTATAGTTACAGGTTGAAGTTCAGGCTTGTGGGGAACAACTTGACAGTTTTCGTTAATATTATTAATATGTTCCTCAATTCTAGTTAACTGTTTTCCAACAGTTTGAAGGAATAGATTAGTATAATTATTCTGTTTAGACAAGGGTAAAATATCTTTTATTTTAACCTCTTTTTGTTGATGGGGTATTTCAGATATATCAACATACGGATTAATGATTAAAGGTTTTAAATTATCATTTCCCGGACTAAGTTCAAGGGACTTAGGAGGGGGGTGAATGGATTGAATGATATTACCATTAGTGGTGATCCAGTCCTTTTGAATTCCAGTTAAAACATTCAGTTGACTTTCAGGGTAAAATTCTGATTTTAACAAGAAATCATAATACCATTTAACAAATGATAAGATACACTGATTCTTTTTCAGATAAGCATAATAACTATCTTTAATTTCTGCTAATTTTTTACTTTCATGATTTTTAAAATACCAATTTCTAAAATTCTGGTATTTATCCTGCATAAACTCCTGGTTTAAACATTGACGAATTTTACTATTGGGAGAAAAATCCATTAACATTCAAAATTCATATCACTAGCAGTTGGACTATAAGGTCTTCTGTTTTGAGGAGTATTTGTTTCATAAATAGCATGGGGTATTTGATTTTCAGAAACATGAATCCCTCTAATCAAGTCTTCATTTTTAACAGACTCATTCTTGGATTCTTGATATACAGATTCTATCGGATCGGACACAGATTGTCTGGAGGATTCAGGAAAATCAATATTATAGGAAATATTATTAATAGACCGACTACGAGTAAAAGGTCTCTGGAATTTTAAATAAACATTTTCATTACTGGTTTGGATGACATCCTCTATGGACTGTCTAATTATAGGCCTGGTAGGAACATCATTAGTAATTTGCCATTGTTTTGGGAAAGTAATCTCTTCCCAAGGAATCATTCTGGGGATAGCCACTTGACTACTAAAAAGATTAGTGTCAATTAGGACAGTATGTCCTTGATGGCTTTGCTTACGGATATAAGGGTTTAAAGTAGTTAAAACTTTAAGATGAATACGGAATAATATGGCAAAAGGAGGAGATCCTGGCAGATATTCATAACCATGAGATATAATTCTCATTTCTAACACTTTTGACAAATTATTATCAGTTAAGGCTACACTTAGATTCGGATAAATATTGAAATATACTGGTCCATGAGCAAGACTAGTTTCAATAGCTCCCATAAGAGAGGCTTTCCAGTTGAGACACCTACCATCACGGAGGGTGCATTGAATACTGGTGTTTTGGCCAAGCAAAGTCAGGGGTTTAAAAGCTATTTGGACAAGTCCTATGTGAACATATTTATATTTTTGCAGAAAAGGGTATAAGTCTTCGACATGCAACAAATATAAAATTTCATCATTATTCTGTAAAGGAACAGCATGCTCAAAAGTTTTGATAATTCTTTTGCTGATAAAATCAAAGGTTCCAATTTTGTAAATGGTTTCTGGTTTGATTTTAGGAATAGTCCATTTATCTAGGGCTTCCTTTACATCCTGATAGGCAATTAGTTCAGTTGCTTCTAAAGTAGAAGCTGAGGCATTAGCTACTGTTGTCACAGACGAAGGAGAAAAATCAGTCATTTTTCAAAGTGACCATATACGCATAATTTATAAGTAATATATTCATTAATATGACAATAAATTAACATGGCTCTGATACCAAAGGAGGCAGGATCAAGATAGATACTTATAACAAGCACGTCTGTCAACGATTTACTGAGGATAAAAGCCACAACGCCATAACACGGCTAAAGGCAAAGTCCTAAACGCGACTTGGGTGACGTTCCACTTATTCAAGTATCAAGCTTAAACTTTTCTCATTTAATAAAATGGCATGGATAATTTAAAGGCATATTAGCTATATATTAACAGATAAATTATTGCATATATGGTCTCATAAAGTTACTGTTGATTTGGAGGTTTACCCAAAACTATAAGCCTACAGGTTTCTTCCTGGATGGCTTCTTTAGTAGAAATAATAAACTGTTCAGATTTATTAAATTGTTCTAAAAAATAAGAACGATTATAATTGTTTGTAGCAGTTTGATATGCTGTTTTATAACGGTTACTGTTATGATAATCTAAAAGTTCAAGTAATGAAACATAATAATTGACAGAAGCAATAATTAAAACTTACAGTAGAGCTCTGCAATTCTTTAAACTTCAAACTTATATATATCAAGTATTTTACAGAGAGAGAGAGAGGAAGTAAAGGAAAAATCTGAGAAGAAATTCTGCCTCAACAAAGGGTGAGGTATCCCTATTTATACAAGTGAAAGGATAAGAAGAGATCGTGCGTGTCCTTGTCAGTGGAGTCGATCATTGATCCTTATCTTTCCTTCTTTAAATCTCAGCCGTAGATAGTGGGACGCATGAGATGATGTCGGTTGGGTGGAGTATTATTGAAGACAGGTGGCGTCGTTTTCTGATAATGGAGAGAGCAACTGGCTTTCTTTTTAGAAAGTGAAATTACTGTTCTTGTCGTTTTCTGATTATTGGATTATCTTTTCACTGTCATACTGCTTTTCCTTTTCCTTTCTTGTCCTGTTCCAATTTTTCAGAAATCATTGAGGTGAGAGAATCCCAAAAGTCTCCCATTGTGGGCTCGGGTTCTTGACTTTCTCCTGCTAGGACATTGAATTGATTATCGTCTTGTTCAGATTCTTCATCACTGGCTGTTTTCATAGAAACATCATCTGGGACTAAGGATTGTAAGAACTGAGTCTTCATGTAATCCATAGTCTTGACAATTAATTCTGTTTCAGTAAGATTAGGAAACTTTTGTTTTAAATCAGCCTGTATTTTAACAAAAGGATTAATAGGTACTGGTGAGGGAAGGCTTTGCGGGATAACATCAAGGCAAGCCTGAGTGTGATTCTTAATTGTCTTAAGAAGTTCTGGTAGTATCGGATTAAGACCTTTATCCCACCATTTGGTAAAGAATATTCTTTTGAGGCGGGGAATCTTATTCTGGTAATCACAGCGGAAATCCCATTTCCAAATCCAAGGTATACTGAAACGAATTATGAAATGGGCAAATAATTTAGACATTGATAAATCTCTATTTACTGGTATGTGGGAATAGGCAACTTGCCATTCCTTGAATGCTGTTTGAACAGATTCTGGTAAGGTTTCAATGGTAACACCAATCTTATCCCACCAAACGAAAAACCAGTTGGGAATTTCGTTTTTAAGTACTTCGGGACAGACTCGGATAAACCAAGTATGGTTGTGAATTGGATTCTGGTAATAGAAAACTTGGGTAAAGGAATCAATATAATCCCAGTAACTGTAACGAGTTTCTGTTGTGTGACTGTAAAGGAATCAATATAAACTTATTAGAGAATAAGTTCACTGAACGTGACTTGCTAAGGAATACCTAATGGAGTTTTACTTTCCTGTCAATAGGAATTCCTGTAGTGATAGTAGTACAAATGATCCTTGGACTTGAGATCATCATTGTATCTTGTGTATGATGAGTTATACTTTGACTTATTTCTTAAGACCATTAGGGTATATCAAAGGATATACTTTGGTATAATAAGTTGTACATGGAGATAATGTATGATCAATAAAGAATCTACCGCTTCTAGTAAAAGAACAGAAATGTCCTATGTGATTCGATAAATGACAACTCAGTAGTCCTTGGCCAAAGCAGAATGAAATTAGAAAGGAGTTTCTAATTTGCAATATTTGGTATTGTGCATTTAAGAGTCAAAATACATATAATTAAATAAAATAAGACTTGACAGTAATTCTATGTCTTATATTTAATTGGGACATTGTATGGTGGAAAGATTGAATTGTACGATAACTATTTACTAAAAGGTTCTTTTATGATTAATGTTGAAATCTATATTATCTGAAAAGTCGTTGATCGCTAGGGAGGCTTATCCCTATTGTAGAATAAATATTATTTATTTAAATAAATTAATAATTTAATTATTTAATTAATATATGTTAAGAAGTTAATGGCATAATCGTAATAATATGTTAAGTATATTTAATTTAATATATGGTGATAGAATAAATTAAATAGCTCAATATTTATTATTTAATATTTTAGAAATATTAATTAATAAGAGGAGTCTTATTAATATTATTACAATTATTATTATTTTAATTTCTAAAGGAGTTTGAGAATTAATTTAATATTAGTACTCACATATATCCTAATAAGATTAGGAGACTAATTAATTAAAAGAGTTTAATTAATTATTCCTAATAAAATTGGGAGCCTAATTAATTAAAGAATTTAATTAATTAAAATAAAGCTCAATTCCTTAATTGTTAAGGAGGGTTGCATACATCTATAAATAAGAGGAGTCTTATTATGGGTGAAGAGTGGTTGTTGACTTTTTCACAACATACGTGATTTCAATTGTTGGGAGAGTACACCCCTTTCTATGAGAGATAGAAATATTAGGATTTTGCCAAACACCCATCTTCTTGAATATTTTTTTTTTCTTGGTGGATCACTTCTAGAGGTCAAACACTTGGGTGGCTAACGTTGATCAAAGGAAGGAACCAAACCCGGTGGATTCAAGTTGAACGCGAAAAGGATTAGAGGTGAACTTGTACCTGAGGAAACTCGGATTTTCAAGGGTATGATTCTTGTTCTTCATATCTTTTCGCTTAATTAATAATTGTGCATAAAGGATGATCCGGATATATGGTTTGTAAATTTTTTAAACTCTGATTTTTACACGTTTCCTCTTATTTTATGCAATTTGATTGCGTTCATAAATATTACAAACCTAACAGTGGTATCAGAGCCAAACCTTTATGCGGATTATTAATTATTTTAATTTGATATGTATATTGATACGTGTTTAGAACAATTTAATTGGGCATAATTTGTTGTATAAAATTTATTTTTTTAAAAAAAAATCTCGCGAAGCTTGGTTTTGCGATCCTACAATGGATCCGTGTAATATATATATATATATATATATATATATATATATATATATATATATATTATGTTCCTGGAACTTGTTTCTGTTCTTCCGTTACTATATATATATGATTACTTGTTAAGGAAGATATTACTTGTTATAAGATTCACATAAATCTTATTCGGTTATTCCACGATTTATTGGTTCATTTTAAATTCTTGACCGAGTAGGACATGTGGCCTATAGACTCGCGTTACCGCATGTCTCGTGTTCGTAATATTTTTTATATATCTGTACTTCGTAAATATGTGAAAGACCCAAACCACATTATTGAGCTAGAACCAGACGAGATAGCCGAAGACTTAACGTACAAGAATGTACCTGTCAAGATCTTGGATAGGAAGGAGCATGTCCTAACCACAAAGGTCATACCACAAGTCAAAGTTTTGTAGAGGAACCATGATATTGAGGAAATGACTTGGGAGTTGAAAACCGAAATGAAAGCGAGGTATCCTCACCTTTTCAAAACACCAGGTACGTACGTCAATTTCGATGACGAAATTTCATAAGGAGGGGAGATTGTAAGACCCCAACTTATTATAAATGAAATTAAATTTCCTCTATTTATTATTTTAAAATAGTAAGGGTTGATTTGATTAATGTGGTAAGTTATGGGTAAAATGCGCAAATATCTTAAATAAGCAAGTGGTTATAAAATATTCTTGTTGTCGGGGAATATTCGTTTGATTGTGGAATATTCTTACTGTCGGGGAATATTCGTACGACGGCGCAGCCTTGTGTGGGCCCCATAAACGGAAAGCGATTGGATGAAGAAAACGGCAAGTATAAGTTTTTATAAATAACGACATAGTTGTTACCGTTAACACTGTTGGAATACCCGGTGGTTAAAATACAGTAATACGCGGTGTTGCACAGTAGCACACGGTCTTGCACTAATTATTGATTCTTACGTAAGAAGACACTACTCAGTAATTGGTACAGTAATTACTGTTCAACATTTTATTTTATTGATTTAATAATTGCTGCGTTGATATTTTATATTATTGTTGTTTTAATAATTGTTACTGCACAGTATTTTCCATTATCAGATCAATAATTTATATTATTTAAATAATATTATTAGATAACATTATTGGCAATGTCTAGACAATTCTGTCTAAGGAGAGGTTTGGTCACCTAATTGTAAGACCCCGAATTTTATGAAATAAAAGTATTCAAATTTTCTTATAATTACAATTCAGTAAATGGTTAAATTGATAAAAAGTTAAAGTTATGGGTGAAATGTGAAAATTTTTCAAAATAAACAAGTGATTATAAAATAATCATTGTTGTCGGGGAATATTCGTTGGTCGTGGAATATTCTTTCTGTCGGGGAATATTCGTACGACGGCGTAGCTATTTGTGGGCCCCATAACGAAAAACGGTCGGATGAAGATAACGACAAAAATTAAGTTTTTATAATTAACGGCGTAGTTGTTACCGTTAACACTGTTGGAATACCTGGTGGTTAAAATATAGTAATACGCGTTATTGCACAGTAGCACACGGTATTGCACAGTATTTTTGAAATTATTGATTCTTACGTAAGAAGGCACTACTGAATAATTGTCACAGTAATTACTGTTCAATATTTCACTTTATTGATTCAATAATTGCTGCGTTGATATTTTATATTATTGTTGTTTCAATAATTATTGCTGCACATCATCTCCATTATCAGATCAATAATTCATATTATTTGAATAATATTATTAGAGAGCATTATTGGCAATGTCTAGAAAGTTTTATCTAAGGAGAGGTTTGGCCATCTAATTGCGCACCAATAAGGAGAAATCCTTATTGGAAAGCCCCCTCTTTCTTGGGAACGGCCTGGTTGCCAGTACTGTGATTCTGTAATATTATTTGTGAATAATTAATTATTGATTTATATGATGAGAAAAATATTAATTTTATGTGGATATAGATGGAGAAATTTTTTAAAATGACAATTGTTAAAAAATGATATTTTATCTTTTCTGATAAAATAATTTATTATTATATTTAATAGTATAATAATGGTGATAGTTTTACAATGAATGTGGGATATGAGTATATGAGGAGGAAGATTATTTTTATTGTATTAAATGATTAACACATGTTTTGTGTGTCGGTGGACCCCATTTCTTGACTGAAATTTAATTATAGCATGTAAAATCGTCCGTTTATGTATTTCGGTCAATTTCTGTTTGGAATTTAGAAAAACTTTCTTCTGTAAAGTTGTAGATAATTGAATTTCCTATAAAAAGACGCAAGATTCAAATTTTCTGATAAAAGAGATATTTTTTTATGAATTACTGAAATTTCAAAAAATAAAATGATTTTTATTAAATTATGGGTGGGACCCACTCTTTGGTTGGTGATGAATTCCCATGTGGGTTGTTGATTTTCTTTGTCAACGGTGGTGGCTAACTTGCATGCGTATAAAATGGGAAAAGAAATAATATTAGTTTATTATTTAGTCTCCTTTGGCGTTCTAGGATTTTCCTATAAATAGAAGCTTAAGTTAGAATTGAAAAACACACCAGAAACTGAAGTTTTCTCTCTATTTCTCTCTCTATATTATCGAGTGTATTCTTGTGAGTATTTTAATATCTTGAGTGTTGCAATACGGTGCAAGTTCGTTCAGCGTTATTCCAGTCAGGAGTACTGCTCTTTTGAGGTAAGGGATATTGTCGTTAGTATGTAAGGGTTATTATGTTTTTCAATTTCGAAATTCTTCTGAACCTTCAAAAAATTCTGGAAAAATTTGAAATGATATTTTGATATGTTTTGTAGATTGTGTCCAAAAATGACGATTTTTGAATGTATAGATTAGGAGTTATGGATTTTATGAGAAAAAACTATTTTAAAAGTAACCGCTCATAACTCATTGTGGTTAACTCTAAAATTGATAAAATTTTTATTGGAAGTATATCTATATAATATCAGTATACTTTGTAAATTTTGAAATTTTTGGAGAAAAGTACAATTTATGATAAATGTCTAAATATTCGGCGGTTTTGGCCATATGAAAAATAGTAAATGAGTTTTAAAAATTCTGAGAAAAATATATGTTCAATATGGGACTATATTATGCTAAATTCCAGAAAAGAAATATTTTTGGAACTGATTTGGTATTTTTCATGAAAATGGTCTAGTTATGAGTAAATGAATTAAATATGTTATGTGAAGTAAGAAAATTGGAAAATAGGATTTTATGGCTTGAGAATCCTATATGAGGTATATGCAGATTTTTGATGAGGGTTTTGGTTATTGGTAATGAAATCTTATGAGTTTGACATTTTAGGATGATTAAATGCATTATTTAGTAAAGTGTAAACAATTAAAATAAATTATTTATAAATTTAAGAAATGTTATTCTTTCAATATCATTATACCAAAATATTGGTATGAATTTTATTGTGGAATTTTTACCTTTTTGTGTCGGAGTTACTATTCATGAGTTACTATTCACGAGTTACTATTCACGACAAAATTAGTTTCTTTTTCTGACCAAATTATAGTTAATTTATGAATATTACTCTTGAAATTAAATCTATATTTTGATCATATTATTTTTATTATCATATATAATATTTTTATAACCCTGATGTTGAAATTCTCTTTCACTTGAGTGTAAAGATGGGTAGATTGTTGGTATGATCATGACTATGGGTTCTCTTTGGCCAGTAGTGCAAAGTTGATTTGTTGACTGGTATGATCATGACCATTAAATTTTTAACTGAATATCGTTAGCTTAAGTGTAAAGGTGCATTGATCAACATGATTATAATTATTGTTTATATAATTCTGAAATGATTATATATTTATTTGAGATATTAATATATTTGGCCTATAGTGCAAATATGAACTGTTGAAGAATATCTTTGGCCTGTAGTACAAAGATGAATTATTGATGAATATCTTTGGCCTGTAGTGCAAAGATGAATTATTGATGAATATATTTGGCCTGTAGTGCGAAGATGAACTGTTGTTGAATATCTTTGGCCCGTAGTGCAAAAATGATTTGTTGATGAATATCTTTGGCCGTAGTGCGAAGATGGATTTAGTAGCATGATTATGAACAGGAACTGTGATTTGGTATAACAATGATCTTTGATGTTTCAGGTAAATACAGGTGATGAAAATATTCTTCGTCCTGGGTGCGAAGAAAAATTTAGAATCACAATTATGATTATGAATTATTCATATGATTGTGGAAAGGAACTGTTGAGTGATGTTACAGGGATAAAATATTTTTGGTAAATTTTTAACATGGAGAAGATAATAGACTTTATAGTCTATTTGACTCTTCTAATGGATTGCTCGTTCCGCTGTAACTATGGTTAAAATTTTTATCATCTACCATATGTTCTAAATCTCTGATTTATTACTGATGAAGACTATTGATAATTTATATATCTTTAGTCATGATATTCTTTACTGGGCTAGTTGTGCTCACCCTTTTGTTTCACAATTCCTTTTAGGTAATAAGAGTGTAGCTGGGTCGAGCGAGGGTAATAAGGGAATAGAACGGTGGTCATCATTTAGTAATTATATTTGGTGAAGAAAATAGGGTGAGGCGAACCCAACGTTGGAAGGGTGTTTTGTCACTATCATACAAGATGTCTAATGACATACAACCTCATGTCATCATAGGACAGGGTTGTGCTCATCCACTTGCTGAGTATCTTTACGAGCACTACCTATATAATCTTGATGTTTGTTTGAAGTATAATTTTCAATTAGAGACAGTGGAGATAATGATATGTCAAGAGAAGACTCACCATTGGGAAGAATATGATAGTAAACTTCTCGTTTTTCTTTGGGGTCTATTGGGTCAACCAAGGATAATTCTGTGGCCATATGATATCTATCATAACCTAGATGCATGGCCTCCCATGTACGAAGGTTTCCTTGAGCACTTCCCAAAGATTCTAATTTCTAAAACAATTTTCGACTATACCTTTATGTAAGGTATCATTGTGAGGTGCTGTCCATGATTGGGACATGAGTCACATTTAATATATATTTGTATCTAAACTCACAGCATATGTGTTGTTGTATTTTGCACGACAATTGTTGTAATAAAGTTGTAGTTATTTTTTGTACCATGTATTTGGCGACTCAGAATAGGTTGGATGGAATTGACCTGTTTTGGGGTTGTCACATAATTGCGCGCCAGTAAGGAGAAATCCTTATTGAAAAGCCCCCTCTATCCTGGGAACGGCCTGGTTGTCAATATTGTGATTCTGTAATATTATTTGTGAATAATTAATTATTGATTTGTATGATAAGAAAAATATTCATTTTATGTGGATATAGATGGAGAAAATTTTTAATGTGACAATTGTTAAAAAATTGATATTTCATCTTTTATGATAAAATAATTCATTTAAATATATTATTATATTATAATAATATAATGATGGTGATATTTTACAATGAATGTGTGATATATGAATATATGAGGAGAAATAGTATTTTTGCTATAAAAAATATTTAAAACATGTTAAACATGTTGGTGGGCCCATTTTTGACTGAAATTTGATTATAGCCCGTAAAATCATCCGTATGTGGATTTCGGTCAATTTCAGTTTGGAATTTAAAAAAACTTAAACTTACAAAGTTGTATAGAATTAAATTTCCTATAGAATGGACATAAGATTCAAATTTTTTTGATAAAAGGGCTATTTATTATGAATTATTGAAGTTTCGGAATAATTGATTTTTAAAGTTTTAAATATTTCTTTTAATAAAAATGTTTTTTGTAATTAGGTGGGCCCCACATGTAAGACCCCAACTTATTATAAATAAAATTGAATTTTCTCTACTCATTATCTTCAAATAATAAGGAGTTAATTTGATAGAATATTTTGGTTATGAGTGAAATATGCAAATTTTACAAAATAAGCAAGTGGTTATAAAATATTCATTGTTGTCAGGGAATATTCGTTTGGTCGTGAAATATTCTTTTTGTCGGGAATATCCGTACGACGGCACAGTCATTTGTGGGTCCCATAACATAATAATTGTCGGATGAAGAAAACGACAAGTTTGAGTTTTTATAAATAACGACGTAGTTGTTACCGTTAATACTGTTGGAATACCTGGTGGTTAAAATAAAGTAATACGCGTGGTTACACAATAGCACACGGTATTGTACAGTATTGATGAATTATTGTTCCTTAAATAAGAAGGCACTACTCAATAATTGTTACAGTAATTACTGTTCAATATTTTATTTTATTAGTTCAATAATTACTGCGTTGATATTTTATGTTATTGTTGTTTCAATAATTGTCACTGCACAATATCTCTATTATCAGACCAATAATTTATATTATTTGAATAATATTATTAGATAACATTATTGATAATGTTCTAGAAAGTTCTGTCGAGGAGAGGTTAGATAATCTAATTGCGCACCAATAAGGAGAAATCCTTATCGGAAAGCCCCCTTTTTCCTAGGAACGGCGTAGTTGTCATAATTGTGATTCTGTAATATTATTTGTGAATAATTAATTATTGATTTATATGATAAGAAAATATTTATTTGATGTGGATATAAATGATAGAATTATTTATGTGGTTATAAATGAAGGAATTAGTATTGAGGGATTTTATCAGTATTTTGTCGGAATGGAGGTTTTAAAAATCAAAACAGTATTCTTAAAGCTCTATTGCGTGAGTTATAATTTTAATCCGATCGTTGAATCGTTGTGATTTTTGGATATGTTATACATATATAAGTTGAGTATATGTCCATAAATTTTGAACCGTTAAAAATTATCGCATGATTTGTTATGAATTTTAAGAGGTAACTGATTCAGAAATTGTTGAAGTTTCTAAATTTATCATTTTGGTAGAAAATTCTAGAATTAATGGGCCCCACTTTTGGATGGTGAGAAATGTGCTACAATTTTATTTCAAATGTGGTGGGTAGCAATAGTAACAGGTAAAACCATCAGGTTACAGGTCAAGTCTGCTTCGGCGTGCTAGCATTTTCCTATAGATAGGGTGCTGAGTTAGAATTAAAAATCACACCAAAAACATAAGCTTTCTCTCTCTATATTATCAAGCGTATTTTGTGAGTATTTAGATACTTTGAGAGTTGCTATTCAGTACAAGTTTCATTCAGCATCATATCCGACATTTCATTCCGAAGTACTGTTTCTTTGAGGTAAGAGATGTTATTTTTTTCGTAAATAATATTATTTCTTTCAATATCATTATGCCGAAATATTGATCCGAACTTTTTATCAAATTTGAAACTTTTTATGTCGAGGTTACTATTCACGTACATGACACTATTCACGTATACGGCACTATTCACGAATACGGCACTATTCACCGAAAAATAAAATTTTCTCTTCTTTGTCCCAGATGTCTATTATGATTACTATATTTGATTGTATCCATATTTTGATCGTCATTCTTGAATTTTTCTCCATTATGTTTTATTATGGAGTATTTTTAAACTTGAATTATCTAAAGTACAAATCTCTAAACTTTGTCCTTTTATTGTACTGGATTCGTTCTCTAAAATGTTTTTCATCATCCTCAGTCATTAACAGTGATACTTGATGAATATCTTTGGCCTGTAGTGCAAAGATAAATGATTACCTGATGAATATCTTTGGCCCGTAGTGCAAAGATGAACTGGTGTTGAGATGAACATGACCAGCTGGTGATACAAATGAATATCTTTGGCCCGTAGTGTAAAGATGAATATTTGATTCAAGATGTATATTGATTGATGTTACAGGGATAAAATATTGATGATGGACTTTTAAATTCATAGATGATAGTAGATTTCATTCTCTACTTAACTCTTCTAATGAATTATTATTTTCGCTGTAATTGTTGATCTAAAACTTGTTGTCTATTATATTCTATCAGATTTTTCCCTGTTGAAGACTACTGATAATTTGTTGTATATTATATTAGTCATAATATTCTTTACTAGACTAGTTGAGCTCACCCTTTTTTTTTTGTTCCATTTTTCTTCTCAGGAGGTGAGAATATAACAGAAACTAGATGGGGTATGGTGTGACGCCCCCAAAATAGGTCCATTCCATCCAACCTATTCTGAGTCGCCAAATACATGGTACAGAAAGTAAACTACAACTTCAATAATACAATTGTCGTGCAAAATACGACAACACATACTGTGAGTTTAAATACAAATATTGTCTTCTAGACAATATCCACACTCAAATAAATCCTCATTACAATTATTCAAACACTATTTTACAGAAATAGTGAGGACTGCTAAAACATCTTTCTAGAACCATCACTCCATACCCCGACTAGATCCTGCTATGTTCTCACCTCCTGAGAAGAAAAATGGAACAAAAAGGAAAAGGGTGAGCTCAACTAGCCCAGTAAAGAATATTATGACTAAGATAATATACAAACAAATTATCGTTAGTCTTCAACAGGGAAAAATCTGATAGAATATAATCGACAACAAGTTTTAGATCAACAACTGCAGCGGAAACAGCAAACCATTAGAAGAGTCAAGTAGAGAAAGAATTCTACTATCTTCTAAGATTTAAAAGTCCATCATCAATATTTTATCCCTGTAACATCAATTAATAATCATCTTTATCCAAATATTCATCTTTGCACTACAGGCCAAAGATATTCATTTGTATCACCTGTCAGTCATGTTCATCTCAACACCTGTTCATCTTTGCACTACAGGCCAAAGATATTCATCAAGTAATCATACATCTTTGCACTACAGGCCAAAGATATTCAGTAATATCATCATTTAGGACTGAGGATGATGAAAAATATCTTAAAGAGAACGAATCCAATGAGACAGAAGGACAAATATTAGGGATTCGTATAACAGTTTATCCAAGATCAATAATACTTCATAATAATCAATTGTGAAGCAGAATTCAAAAATAAAGATCAAAACATGGATACAATCAAAGATAGTAACCATAATAGACATCTTGGACAAAAAGGGAAAATTTTATTTTTCGGTGAATAGTGCCGTATTCGTGAATAGTGCCGTATACGTGAATAGTGCCGTATACGTGAATAGTAACCCCGACACAAAAAGTTCCAAATTTGATAAAAACTCATATCAATATTTCAGCATAATGATATTGAAGAAAATAATATCATTAAGAAGAAAATAATATCCCTTACCTCAAAATATCAGTACTTCTGGTCGGAATACCGGTATAAGGCTGAAAGAAACTTGCTCTGATGAATAGAAACTCTCAAAGTATCTAAATACTCACAAAATACACTCAATAATCTAGAGAGAGAAAGAGAGAAAACTTGTTTCTGGTGTGATTTTCAATTCTAACTTAGCCCTCTATTTATAGGAAAATTTTGGTAGGTTTGACCTGCAACCTGATGGCTTTACCTGCTACTATTCCCACCCACCACATTTGAAATATAATTCAGCACATTTCTTCACCAACCACAAGTGGGGCCCACCAATTCTAGAATTTTCCACCAAAATGATAAACTCCGAAAATTCAACAATTTCTGAACCAGTCATCTTGTAAAATTCGTAATAAATCATACGTTCATTTTTAACGGTTCAAAATTTGTGGACATATACTCAACTTATATATGTATAACATATCCAAAAATTACCACGATCCAACGGTCGGATTAAAAATTATAACCCCCGCAAAATATCTCAAAAACCCTGATTTTTAATACCTCCATTCCGACAAAAATACTGATAAAAACCTCAACATTAACTCCTTCATTTTTAACCACAAAAATATATCCCTCATTTATATCCACATAAAATAAATATTTCCTTATCATATGAATCAATAATTAATTATTCACAAATAATATTACAGAATCACATTTATGACAACCAGGCCGTTCCCAGGAAAGAGGGGGCTTTCCAATAAGGATTTCTCCTTACTGGCGCGCAATTAGATGACCAAACCTCTCCTTAGACAGAACTTTCTAGACATTGCCAATAATGTTATCTAATAATATTATTCAAATAATATGAATTATTGATCTGATAAATGAAAATACTGTGCAGCAACAATTATTGAAACAACAATAATATAAAATATCAACGCAGCAATTATTGAATCAATAAAATAAAATATTGAATAATAACTACTGTAACAATTATTGAGTAGTGCCTTCTTACGTAAGAATCAATAATTGGTGCAATACCGTGTGCTACTGTATTTTAACCACCGGGTATTCCAACAGTATTAACGGTAACAACTACGCCGTTATTTATAAACAACTTATACTTGTCGTTTTCTTCATCCAATCGCTTTCCGTTATGGGGCCCACACAAGGCTGCGTCGTCGTACGAATATTCCCCGACAGCAAGAATATTCCACGACCAACCGAATATTCACCGACCAAAAATAAATATTTTATAACCACTTGCTTATTTTGCAAAATTTGCACATAACCAAAGTATTATATCAAATTAACCCCTTATTATTCACAATAATATTTAGAGAAAATTTGATTTTATTCATTAATAAGTTGGGGTCTTACAACCTCCCCTCCTTATGAAATTTCGTCCTCGAAATTGACGTACGTACCTGATGTTTCAAAAAGGTGAGGATACCTCGCTTTCATTTCTGATTCCAACTCCCAGGTCATTTCTTCAATAGCATGGTTTCTCCACAAAACCTTAACTTGTGGTATAACCTTCGTGCGTAGGACATGCTCTTTCCTATCCAAGATCTTAACAGGTACCTCCTCGTACGTTAAATCTTCAGCTATCTCGTCTGGTTCTAACTCAATAATGTGGTTCGGGTCTTTAACATATTTACGAAGCATAGATATGTGAAAAACATTATGAACACGAGACATGCTTGGAGGTAATGCGAGTCTATATGCCACATTTCCTATTCGCTCAAGAATCTCAAATGGACCAACAAATCTTGGATTGAGCTTTCCTCTCTTCCCAAATCTTGTAACTCCCTTCCATGGTGCAACACGTAACAATACATGATCCCCAATATTAAATTCCACGTCCTTCCGATGAAGATCCGCATAACTCTTTTGTCGATCCTGTGCCGTTTGTATACGTTGTCGAATCGTTTGGATCTTCTCTGTAGTAATGCGTACCAATTCTGGTCCCAACAATGTTGCTTCACCCACCTCGTCCCAGCATACTGGAGAACGACATTTTCTTCCATACAACGCCTCAAATGGAGCCATACCTATGCTCGCCTGATAACTGTTGTTGTAGGAGAATTCCACCAATGGTAGGTACTTATCCCAACTCCCTTTGAGATCTAAGACACAAAGTCTTAATAGATCTTCAAGAGTTTGAATAGTCCTCTCTGATTGTCCGTCCGTTTGAGGATGGTATGCTGAACTGAATCGTAAATCCGTGCCCATAGCTTTCTGCAAGCTAACCCAAAATCGTGAAGTGAATCTTGGGTCACGATCCGAAACTATGGATACTGGCATGCCATGCAATCTCACAATCTCGTTCACGTACATACTAGCAAGACGTTCAAGGGAATAAGTCTCACGTATCGGCAAGAAATGAGCGGACTTGGTTAATCTATCAACAATAACCCAAATCGCATCTATGCCTTGAGAAACCTTGGGAAGACCTGTAACAAAATCCATAGTAATGTGTTCCCACTTCCATTTCGGAATCTCAAGTGGTTGCAATGGACCCTTTGGTACTTGATGCTCCGCTTTTACACGTTGACAAGTTAAACATCTCGAGATAAACTCCGCGATCTCTCTTTTCATATTGCTCCACCAAAATGTATGTCGAAGATCGTGATACATTTTGGTACTCCCAGGATGGATTGCAAACGGTGTGTTGTGTGCCTCCATCATTATTCTATGCTTCAAGTCAAAATCGTTAGGAACACAAAGTCTGGAGTTGACTCGAAGTATTCCTTCTTCATCGATTCTTGCTTCTGGAATAGCACCTTCTTGCACTTTCTTCTTCATACGCATCAGCTCTATATCCGTAGCTTGAGCAGCTTTAACTTTATCGATTAAAGTCGGTTCTACTCGTATATTTGATATCATCATGTGGGTACTTGGAGCCTTCATCTCTATCTCCATCCTTTGCAAGTCATACAAAATGGGCCTTTGTGTTAAAAACATTGCACTCGTACCCGCATATGATCTTCTACTCAATGCGTCAGCTACTACGTTTGCTTTTCCAGGATGGTATTGGATGGTATGATCGTAATCTTTCAACAGCTCAAGCCAACGTCGTTGCCGCATGTTGAGTTCCTTTTGGGTGAAGAAATATTTGAGGCTTTTATGATCTGTATAGATCTCCACTTTCTCCCCATACAGGTAGTGTCTCCAGATCTTCAACGCAAAAACGACTGCTGCCAACTCCAAATCATGAGTAGGATAATTCCTCTCATATTCTTTGAGTTGTCGTGAGGCATAGGCTATGACTTTCCCATGTTGCATGAGAACACATCCTAACCCTTTGCCTGAAGCATCGCTGTAGATAACAAATCCATCCGAACCAGATGGTATTGTCAAAACAGGTGCCGAAATGAGTCTCCTCTTGAGTTCTTGGAAACTCTTCTCGCATTCCTCACTCCATACGAATTTTGTATCTTTCCGAGTCAGCTGAGTTAACGGAGTAGCGATTCGAGAAAATCCTTCCACAAATCTCCGATAATAACCAGCTAAGCCCAGAAAGCTCGTACTTGGTTACCGACTTCGGTTGCTCTCAATTGTGACTCATATCCCAATCTTGGATAGCACGTCACAATGACACCTATCAGTTTACTACCGCACGAATATGGCGTCCCCTACGGAGAGTCTGGCTTTAGTGCATTTCACAAAGGAAGTCACCAGATAAAGGCTCGGGTACAAACTTCTACAGTTAGGTTTTTAACTCCTGAAGTTCAATAGGAGCCATTCGATTTTTAGAAGTGAGTTTTGTACCAGATTCAAAGATGATACAAAATTCAATATCACGCGTAGGCCAAGAAATTCTTCAGGAAATACGTCAGGAAACAAACAACAACAGAAATATCATTCAAATCTGACGTATTTTTGTTCAAGTCCATGACATAGCTAAGAAAGCTTGACATCCGTTTTTCAATAAACGAATGACTTTATGGCTTGATATGAAAGAGTTTGACTTCAATGGTTTGGTTGCTTGAATTTGAATAACAGGTTGGTTAGGAATATGAAAACTAACAACCTTACGAAAGCAATCAATTTTGGCATGATGAGTAGTTAACCAATCAATTCCTAAAATCACATCAAAAGCAAGTATCTTTAAAGAGATAAGATCAACAGGTAATGTGATAGTGCCAACTTGGATCATGCAAGATTTATAAACTGTAGATGTAACGAAGGTTTCACCCAACGGAGTTTCAACAGATAAGTTAAAGTCCAATTTCTCCGGAGTCAAGTTTAAACGTTGAGCACAAGCAGGAGAGATAAAAGAATGGGTAGAACCGGTATCTAGTAAAGTATAAACTTCGCAAGAATTCAAGATTAGCTTACCCGTGATCACCTCGTTCGGGTTTCTCGCGTTTTGGCCAGTAACGACAAACGCCCTTCCAGGAACCGCTGATTTCGACTTATCCGGGACAACTTTTGGAGTCACCATCCCCGCTGAACTTGGTTTTGCTACAGAACACTCTCGAGCTATATGACCCTCCTTTCCACAGTTATAACATACCTTGGATTGTTGTGGGCAGTTTGGGCTGATATGTCCCTCTTTCCCACATTTGTAACATACGACCGGTGGTCGTTCTCCTCCCCTAGAAACAGTTGATGTTTGTGCTGACGTCTTCACGTTATCATTGTTGTACCTTCTCTTCTTGAAATCTCCTCCCGACTCGCTCCTTCTATTATCACGACCACGATTACCACCAGAGTGGTTACCGCTTTTGTCCGAATATTTTCCTCCCTGCTGGTTTTCATTGCTTCGATGACTGCCGCCACCGGTATGACCCTGGTTGTGGTCCCTCGGTTGCACATACTCATTATCTCGCTCTAATAATTGAGCCCTGTTTACAACATCTGAATATAAAGAAAATTTATGAGAGATAAGATATTGTCGAATCTCGGGTTTTAGACCTCTCAGAAACATCCTTGTCATTCGTTCCTCATTTTCGACCAAATGAGGTGCAAACCTGGATAACTCTGCAAACTTCGCCTCGTACTGGGACACCGTCATGTTGTTTTGTTCCAGTCTGATAAACTCTACCTCCTTCATATGACGAATACTTTCAGGAAAGTACTTGTCATTGAACAGTTTTTGAAATGTTTCCCAGGACATGTTGAGTGCGTCAGGCTGGGTACGCTTCACAGACTCCCACCAGTAGTCTGCCTCACCGCGGAACATAAATGTGGCGAATGGAACCTTCTGTTCCTCCGTGCATCCCAAGACATCAAATATCTTGGTAATTTGCTTGACCCACGTTTCCGCCATGATCGGATCCGGCTTTCCCTTAAATTCTGGTGGTCCCAATTCTTTGAACTGCTTAGCTGTGACAAACCGCGCGTTGTTATCATTTCCACCCGTATTCTGCACACGAGTCTCCCTCGTCTGATTTTGCATGAACTGCAAAAAGCTCCTAAACATTCCATCATTCATCGTTTGCTCGGTAACGTTGTTTACAGGAGGAATATTGCCTTCCTGTTGCACGTTCCCCTGGGTAGTGATCAAAGGTGTCTCCACGGTCTGATTTACTCCATTATTAACGTTCTCAGCTGCCATTCTTAAATACTGCCATAAAACAAGGGTTAATAGTCATGTCATATATTATCCCTATACTCTGACCGACCAAATAAACACCAAATAAACTTAGTCAGGTCATACTAGCGAAGGAATTCCCCGTCTCTCCCCTCCTAGTTCTTGTCTCACATCTCAGCCAGGGATCATATCCCTAAGCTCTGATACCAACTGTGACGCCCCCAAAATAGGTATACAACACCCATTCTGAGTCGCCAAATACATGGTACAGAAAGCAAACTACAACTTCAATAATACAATTGTCGTGCAAAATACGACAACACATACTGTGAGTTTAAATACAAATATTGTCTTCTAGACAATATCCACACTCAAATAAATCCTCATTACAATTATTCAAACACTATTTTACAGAAATAGTGAGGACTGCTAAAACATCTTTCTAGAACCATCACTCCATACCCCGACTAGATCCTGCTATGTTCTCACCTCCTGAGAAGAAAAATGGAACAAAAAGGAAAAGGGTGAGCTCAACTAGCCCAGTAAAGAATATTATGACTAAGATAATATACAACAAATTATCGTTAGTCTTCAACAGGGAAAAATCTGATAGAATATAATCGACAACAAGTTTTAGATCAACAACTGCAGCGGAAACAGCAAACCATTAGAAGAGTCAAGTAGAGAAAGAATTCTACTATCTTCTAAGATTTAAAAGTCCATCATCAATATTTTATCCCTGTAACATCAATTAATAATCATCTTTATCCAAATATTCATCTTTGCACTACAGGCCAAAGATATTCATTTGTATCACCTGTCAGTCATGTTCATCTCAACACCTGTTCATCTTTGCACTACAGGCCAAAGATATTCATCAAGTAATCATACATCTTTGCACTACAGGCCAAAGATATTCAGTAATATCATCATTTAGGACTGAGGATGATGAAAAATATCTTAAAGAGAACGAATCCAATGAGACAGAAGGACAAATAGTAGGGATTCGTATAACAGTTTATCCAAGATCAATAATACTTCATAATAATCAATTGTGAAGCAGAATTCAAAAATAAAGATCAAAACATGGATACAATCAAAGATAGTAACCATAATAGACATCTTGGACAAAAAGGGAAAATTTTATTTTTCGGTGAATAGTGCCGTATTCGTGAATAGTGCCGTATACGTGAATAGTGCCGTATACGTGAATAGTAACCCCGACACAAAAAGTTCCAAATTTGATAAAAACTCATATCAATATTTCAGCATAATGATATTGAAGAAAATAATATCATTAAGAAGAAAATAATATCCCTTACCTCAAAATATCAGTACTTCTGGTCGGAATACCGGTATAAGGCTGAAAGAAACTTGCTCTGATGAATAGAAACTCTCAAAGTATCTAAATACTCACAAAATACACTCAATAATCTAGAGAGAGAAAGAGAGAAAACTTGTTTCTGGTGTGATTTTCAATTCTAACTTAGCCCTCTATTTATAGGAAAATTTTGGTAGGTTTGACCTGCAACCTGATGGCTTTACCTGCTACTATTCCCACCCACCACATTTGAAATATAATTCAGCACATTTCTTCACCAACCACAAGTGGGGCCCACCAATTCTAGAATTTTCCACCAAAATGATAAACTCCGAAAATTCAACAATTTCTGAACCAGTCATCTTGTAAAATTCATAATAAATCATACGTTCATTTTTAACGGTTCAAAATTTGTGGACATATACTCAACTTATATATGTATAACATATCCAAAAATTACCACGATCCAACGGTCGGATTAAAAATTATAACCCCCGCAAACTATCTCAAAAACCCTGATTTTTAATACCTCCATTCCGACAAAAATACTGATAAAAACCTCAACATTAACTCCTTCATTTTTAACCACAAAAATATATCCCTCATTTATATCCACATAAAATAAATATTTCCTTATCATATGAATCAATAATTAATTATTCACAAATAATATTACAGAATCACATTTATGACAACCAGGCCGTTCCCAGGAAAGAGGGGGCTTTCCAATAAGGATTTCTCCTTACTGGCGCGCAATTAGATGACCAAACCTCTCCTTAGACAGAACTTTCTAGACATTGCCAATAATGTTATCTAATAATATTATTCAAATAATATGAATTATTGATCTGATAAATGAAAATACTGTGCAGCAACAATTATTGAAACAACAATAATATAAAATATCAACGCAGCAATTATTGAATCAATAAAATAAAATATTGAATAATAACTACTGTAACAATTATTGAGTAGTGCCTTCTTACGTAAGAATCAATAATTGGTGCAATACCGTGTGCTACTGTATTTTAACCACCGGGTATTCCAACAGTATTAACGGTAACAACTACGCCGTTATTTATAAACAACTTATACTTGTCGTTTTCTTCATCCAATCGCTTTCCGTTATGGGGCCCACACAAGGCTGCGTCGTCGTACGAATATTCCCCGACAGCAAGAATATTCCACGACCAACGAATATTCACCGACCAAAAATAAATATTTTATAACCACTTGCTTATTTTGCAAAATTTGCACATAACCAAAGTATTATATCAAATTAACCCCTTATTATTCACAATAATATTTAGAGAAAATTTGATTTTATTCATTAATAAGTTGGGGTCTTACATATGGAGTGATGGTTCTAGGAAGTTATTTTAGCAGTCCTCACTATTTTTATAAAATAGTGTATTAATAATTGTAATGAGGACTTCTTTTGAGTTTTAATACCGTCTATTAGACAATATTTATATTTAAACTCACAGTTTATGTGTTGTCATATTTTGTACTACAATTGTAGTAATGAAGTTGTATTTGTTTCTATACCATGTATTTGGCGACTCAGAATGGGTGATGTATACCTATTTTGGGGGCGTCACAGTTGGTATCAGAGCTTTGGGATATGGTCTCTGGCGGAGATCGGGAAATAGAACTAGGAGGGGAGAGACGAGCAAGTCTTTCGCTAGTATGTCCTACCTAAGCTTATTTGTTGGTCGGTCATAATATAGGGATATTATGTGACATGTTAATTTGTTTAATTAACCCTTGTTTTATGACAGTTTTTAAGAATGGCAGCTGAGAACGTTAACAATGGAGTGTATGAGACTGTGGAACAACCTTGAATCACTAACCAGGAGAACGTGCAACAGGAAGGCGATATTCCTCCTATAAACAACACGGCCGAACAAACGATGAATGATGGAATGTTTAGAAGCTTTTTGCAGTTCATGTAAAATCAGACGAGGGAGACTCGTGTACAAAATACAGGTGGAAATGATAGCAACGCTTGGTTTTTCACAGCCAAGCAGTTTAAAGAGTTGGGACCACCAGAATTCTGGGGAAAGCCGGATCCGATTAAGGCGAAAACGTGGGTCAAGCAAATTATCAAGATATTTGATGTCTTGGACTGCACGGAGGAACAAAAGGTTCCATTCGCCACCTTTATGTTCCGTGGTGAGGCAGATTACTGATGAGAATCTGTGAAGCGTACCCAGCCTGCCGCACTCAGCATGTCTTGGGAAACGTTTCAGAAGCTGTTCAATGATAAGTATTTTCCTGAAAGTATTCGTCATATGAAGGAGGTAGAGTTTATCAGACTAGAACAAAATAACATGACTGTGTCTCAGTACTAGGCGAAGTTCGCAGAGTTATCCAGGTTTGCACCTCATTTGGTAGAGAATGAGGAATGAATGACACGAATGTTTCTGAGAGGTCTAAAACCCGAGATTCGGCAATATCTTATCTCTCATAAATTTTATTTATATTTAGATGTTGCAAACAGGGCTCAATTATTAGAGCGAGATAATGAGTATGTTCAACCGAGGGACCACAAGCAGGGTCATACCGGTGACAGCAGTCATCGGAGCGATGATAACCAGTGCGGAGGGAAAAATATGGACAAAAGCGGTATCCACTCGGGTGGTAATTGTGGCCATGATAACAGGAGAGGTGAGTCAGGTGGAAATTTTAAAAAGAGGAGATTCAACAATGATGGGAAGACATCAACAACAGCACCAGCACCAACAACAAATTCTAGAGGAGGAGAACGACCGCCAGTTAGATGCTACAGATGCAGAGAGGAGGGACATATAAGTCCAAACTGATCACAGCCTTCCAAGGTGTGTTTCAATTGTGGAAAAGACGGTCATATAGCCCGATTTTGTCTGGTAGCAAAGTCAAGTCCAACTGGGACGGCGGCACTAAAGGCGACTACGGATAAAACAAAGTCGGTGGTTCAAGGGAGGGCGTTTGTCGTGATTGGCCAAAATGCGAGAAACCCGAACGAGGTGATCACAGGAAAGCTAATCTTGAACTCTTGCGAAGTTTGTACCTTACTAGATACATGTTCTACCCATTCTTTTATCTCTCCTGCTTAAGCTCAACGTTTAAACTTGACTCCGGAGAAATTAGACTTTAACTTATCTGTAGATACTCCGTTAGGAGAAACTTTTATTACATCCACTGTGTATAATTCTTGCTTGATCCAAGTGGGCACAATCACGTTACCTGTCAATCTTATTTCTTTGAAAATACTTGCATTTGATGTGATTTTAGGGATTGATTGGTTAACTATTCATCATACCAAAATTGATTGTTTTCGTAAGGTTGTTAGTTTTCATATTCCTAACCAATTTGTTATGCGAATTCAAGCTACCAAACCACTAAAATCAATCACTGTCATATCAAGCCATAAAGCTATTCGTTTATTGAAAAATGGATGTCAAGCTTTCTTAACCCATGTCACGGACTTGAATAAAAACACGTCAGATTTGAATAATATTTTTATTGTTAATGAATTTCCTGATGTATTTCCTGAAGAACTTCCCGGTCCACCCCTAGAACGTGAAGTTGAATTCTTTATTGACCTTGAACCTGGTACAAAGCCCATTTTTAAAACCCCATATCGAATGGTTCCTATTGAACTTCAGGAGTTAAAAGTCCAACTACAGGAATTGTTAGATATCGGTTTCATTTGTCCTAGTACATCTTGTGACGCCCCCAAAATAGGTATACAACACCCATTCTGAGTCGCCAAAATACATGGTACAGAAACAACTACATCTTTATTATTACAACACAAGAACTGTGAGTTTAAATACAAATATTGTCATTTAGACAATATCCACACTCAAATAAGTCCTCATTACAATTATTGATACATTATTTCACAAAAATGGTGAGGACTACTAAAGTAACTTCTAGAACCATCATTCCATACCCCGACTAGTACTCGCTACATTCTCGCCTCCTGAGAAAAATGGAACAAAAAGGAAAAGGGTGAGCTCAACTAGCCCAGTAAAGAATATTATGACTAAGATAATACAGAACAAATTATCGTTAGTCTTCAACAGGGAAAAATCTAATAGAATACAATAGACAACAAGTTTTAAATCAATAACTGCAGCGGAAACAGCAAACCATTAGAAGAGTCAAGTAGAGAATGAGTTCTACTATCTTCTAAGATTTAAAAGTCCATCATCAATATTTTATCCCTGTAACAACAATCAATAACCATCTTTAATCAAATATTCATCTTTGCACTACAGGCCAAAGATATTCATTTGTATCACCAGTCGGTCATGTTCATCTCAACACCTGTTCATCTTTGCACTACGGGCCAAAGATATTCATCAGTTAATCATTCATCTTTGCACTACAGGCCAAAGATATTCAGTAATATCATCATTTAGGACTGAGGATGATGAAAAATATCTTAAAGAAAACGAATCCAGTGAAACAAAATAACAAATATTAAGGATTCGTATTTCGATTTATCCATGTCCAAAAATACCTTATAATTATTCATAGTGAAGTAAAATTCAAGAATGATCAAAACATGGATACAATCAAAGCTAGTACCCAGAATAGATATTTTGGACGAAAAGAAGAAAATTTTATTTTTTGGTGAATAGTAACTCGTGAATAGTAACTCATGAATAGTAACCCCGACGTGAAAAGTTCTAAATTTGATAAAAATTTCTAACCAATATTTCGGCATAATGATATTGAAGAAATAATATCATTTTCGAATAAAATAACATCCCTTACCTCGTAAAGACAGTACTTCTGGTCGGAATACCGGTATAAGGCTGAAAGAAACTTGCTCTGATGAATAGAAACTCTCAAAGTATCTAAATACTCACAAAATACACTCAATAATCTAGAGAGAGAAAGAGAGAAAACTTGTTTCTGGTGTGATTTTCAATTCTAACTTAGCCCTCTATTTATAGGAAAATGTTAGCACGCCGAAGCAGACTTAACCTGCAACCTGATGGCTTTACCTGCTACTATTCCCACCCACCACATTTGAATAAAAATTTCAGCACATTTCTTCACCAACCAAGAGTGGGGCCCACCAATTCTAGAATTTTCTACCAAAATGATTAACTCCGAAAATTCAACATTTCTGAACCAGTCATCTCGTAAAATTCATAATAAATCATACGTTCATTTTTAACGGTTCAAAATTTGTGGACATATACTCAACTTATATATGTATATAACATATCCAAAAATTACCACGATCCAACGGTCGGATTAAAAATTATAACCCCCGCAAAATATCTCAAAACCCTGATTTTTAATACCTCCATTCCGACAAAAATACTGATAAAAACCTCAACATTAACTCCTTCATTTTTAACCACAAAAATATATCCCTCATTTATATCCAAAAATAAATATTTCCTTATCATATGAATCAATAATTAATTATTCACAAATAATATTACAGAATCACATTTATGACAACCAGGCCGTTCCCAGGAAAGAGGGGGCTTTCCAATAAGGATTTCTCCTTACTGGCGCGCAATTAGATGACCAAACCTCTCCTTAGACAGAACTTTCTAGACATTGCCAATAATGTTATCTAATAATATTATTCAAATAATATGAATTATTGATCTGATAATGGGAAATACTGTGTAGTGACAATTATTGAAACAACAGTAATATAAAATATCAACGCAGCAATTATTGAATCAATAAAATAAAATACTGAACAGTAATTACTGTAACCATTATTGAGTAGTGCCTTCTTACGTAAGAATCAATAATTGGTGCAATACAGTGTGCTACTGTGTAACAACGCGTATTACTGTGTTTTAACCACCGGGTATTCCAACAGTATTAACGGTAACAACTACGCCGTTATTAATAAACAACATATACTTGTCGTTTTCTTCATCCAATCGCTTTCCGTTATGGGGCCCACAAAAGACTGCGCCGTCGTACGAATATTCCCCGACATGAAGAATATTCCACGACCAAACGAATATTTCCCGACAACAATAAATATCTTATAACCACCTGCTTATTTGAAATATTTGCGCATTTTACCCATAACTAACCTCATTAATCAATTTAACACTTACTATTTCAAAATAATAAATAGAGGGAATTTAAATTTTATTTATTAATAATTTGGGGTCTTACAACCTCCCGTCCTTATGAAATTTCGTCCTCGAAATTGACGTACGTACCTGGTATTTCGAAAAGATGAGGATACCTCGCTTTCATTTCTGTTTCCAACTCCCAGGTCATTTCCTCAATAGCATGGTTTCTCCACAAAACTTTAACTTGTGGTACGACCTTCGTGCGTAGGACATGCTCCTTTCTATCCAAGATCTTGACAGGTACCTCTTCGTACGTTAAGTCTTCAACTATCTCGTCTGGTTCTAACTCAATAACGTGGTCTGGGTCTTTCACATATTTACGTAACACAGATATATGAAAAACATTATGAACACGAGACATACTTGGAGGTAACGCGAGTCTATAGGCCACATTTCCTACTCGGTCAAGAATCTGAAATGGACCAATAAATCGTGGATTGAGCTTTCCTCTCTTCCCAAATCTTGTAACTCCTTTCCATGGAGCCACACGCAACAATACATGATCCCCAATGTTAAATTCCACGTCCTTTCGATGAAGATCCGCATAACTCTTTTGTCGATCCTGTGCCGTTTGTATACGTTGTCGAATCGTTTGGATCTTCTCTGTAGTCATGCGTACCAACTCTGGTCCCAACAATGTTGCTTCACCCACCTCGTCCCAGCATACTGGAGAGCGACACTTTCGTCCATATAATGCTTCAAATGGGGCCACACCTATACTTGCCTGATAACTGCTATTGTAAGAGAATTCCACCAATGGTAGGTACTTATCCCAACTCCCTTTGAAATCTAGGACACAAAGTCTTAATAGATCTTCAAGAGTTTGAATAGTCCTCTCTGATTGTCCGTCCGTTTGAGGATGGTATGCCGAACTAAATCGTAAATCTGTGCCCATAGCTTTTTGCAAGCTAACCCAAAATCTTGAAGTGAATCTTGGGTCACGATCCGAAACTATGGATACTGGCATGCCATGCAGTCTCACAATCTCATCTACGTATATACGAGCAAGACGTTCAAGGGAATAAGTCTCCCGTATCGGCAAGAAATGAGCAGACTTGGTTAATCTATCAACAATAACCCAAATAGCATTTATGCCTTGAGAAACCGTGGGAAGACCCGTAACGAAATCCATAGTAATGTGTTCCCACTTCCATTTCGGAATCTCAAGTGGTTGCAATGGACCCTTTGGCACTTGATGTTCCGCCTTTACACGTTGACAAGTTAAACACCTCGAGATAAACTTTGCAATCTCTCTCTTCATATTATTCCACCAAAATGTATGTCGAAGATCACGATACATTTTGGTACTTCCAGGATGGATTGCAAATGGTGTATTGTGTGCTTCCATCATGATCTTGTACTTCAAATCAGAATCGTTAGGAACACAAAGTCTAGAGTGGACTCGAAGTATTCCTTCTTCATCGATTCTTGCTTCTGGAATAGAACCTTCTTGCACTTTCTTCTTCATATGCATCAGCTCTATGTCCGTAGCTTGAGCAGCTTTAACTTTATCGATTAAAGTCGGTTCTACTCGTATATTTGATATCATCATGTGGGTACTTGGAGCCTTCATCTCTATCTCCATCCTTTGCAAGTCATACAAAATGGGCCTTTGTGTTAACAACATTGCACTCGTACCCGCATATGATCTTCTACTCAATGCGTCAGCTACTACGTTTGCTTTTCCAGGATGATATTGGATGGTATGATCGTAATCTTTCAACAGCTCGAGCCAACGTCGCTGCCGCATGTTGAGTTCCTTTTGGGTGAAGAAATATTTGAGGCTTTTATGATCTGTATAGATCTCCACTTTCTCCCCATACAGGTAGTGTCTCCAGATCTTCAACGCGAAAACTACTGCTGCCAACTCCAAATCATGAGTAGGATAATTCCTCTCATATTCTTTGAGTTGTCGCGAGGCATAGGCTATGACTTTCCCATGTTGCATGAGAACACATCCTAACCCTTTGCCTGAAGCATCACTGTAGATAACAAATCCATCCGAACCAGATGGTATTGTCAGAACAGGTGCCGAAATGAGTCTCCTCTTAAGCTCTTGAAAACTCTTCTCGCATTCCTCGCTCCATACGAATTTGATATCTTTCCGAGTCAGCTGAGTTAACGGGGTAGCGATTCGAGAAAACCCTTCCACGAATCTCCGATAATAACCAGCTAAGCCCAGAAAGCTACGTACTTCGGTCACCGTCTTTGGTTGCTCCCAACTTTGTATTGCTTCAATCTTCGCCGGGTCAACAGATACTCCATGTTTTGACACCACGTGCCCTAGGAAAGCTACTTCCTCAAGCCAGAACTCGCATTTCTTCAACTTAGCATATAACTTGTTTTCACGCAGCCTTTGGAGTACCAGCTTCAAATGATGCTCATGATCTTCACGGCTTTTGGAATATATGAGGATGTCATCAATAAAGACAACAACGAACTGATCCAAATAATCCTTGAATACTCGGTTCATCATATCCATGAAAGCCGCAGGAGCATTAGTCAATCCAAAAGACATGACTAGGAATTCATAATGCCCGTACCGAGTTCTGAAGGCAGTCTTTGGAATATCCTCAGTTTTAACCTTCAGCTGATGATATCCAGAACGAAGATCGATCTTTGAAAAGAATTGTGCTCCTTGTAACTGGTCAAACAGGTCATCAATACGAGGTAGCGGATACCTATTCTTAATAGTGACATGGTTTAATTCCCGGTAATCAATACAAAGTCGCATACTCCCGTCTTTCTTCTTTACAAATAAAACAGGAGCACCCCAAGGAGATGTACTAGGACGAATGAAACCGATGTCCAACAACTCTTGTAGTTGGACCTTTAACTCCTGAAGTTCAATAGGAGCCATTCGATATGGAGTTTTAGAAATGGGCTTTGTACCAGGTTCAAGATCAATAAAGAATTCAATTTCTCGTTCCGGGGGTAGACCGGGAAGTTCTTCAGGAAATACGTCAGGAAAGTCAATAACAACAGGAATATTATTCAAATTTGACGTGTCTTTATTCAAATCCATAACATGGGCTAAGAAAGCTTGACATCCGTTTTTTAATAAACGAATGGCTTTATGGCTTGATATAACAGTGATTGATTTTAATGGCTTAGTTGTTTGAATTCGTACAACAGGTTGGTTAGGAATATGAAAACTAACAACCTTACGAAAACAATCAATTTTGGCATGATGAGTAGTTAACCAATCAATCCCTAAAATCACATCAAAAGCAAGTATCTTTAAAGAGATAAGGTCAACAGGTAAGGTGATGGTGCCAACTTGGATCACACAAGATTTATAAACAGTGGATGTGATGAAAGTTTCTCCTAACGGAGTCTCCACAGATAAATCAAAGTCTAACTTCTCCGGAGTCAAGTTTAAACGTTGAGCACAAGCAGGAGAGATAAAAGAATGGGTAGAACCGGTATTTAATAAGGTATAAACTTCGCATGAATTTATGATTAGCTTACCCGTGATCACCTCGTTTGGGTTCCTCGCATGTTGACCAGTCACGACAAACGCTCTTCCAGGAACCGTTGACTTTATCTTTTCTGGGACAGCTTTTTGAGTCACCATCCCCGCTGGACTTGGTTTTGCTACAGTGCAATCTCGAGCGATATGTCCTTCCTTTCCACAATTATAACATACCTTAAACTGTTGTGGGCAGTTTGGGCTGATATGTCCTTCTTTTCCGCACTTATAGCATATAACCGGTGGTCGTTCTCCTCCCTTGGAACCAGTTGTTGTTGGTGCTGACGTCTTCGTATTGTCATTGTTGAATCTCCTCTTTTTAAAATCTCTTCCCGACTCGCTTCTTCTATTTTCATAGCCACGATTACCACCAGAGTGGTTGCCGTTCTTGTCTGTATTTTTCTTTCTCCGCTGGTTATCATTGTTTTGATGACTGCTGTCACCGATATGATCCTGGTTGTGGTCCCTCAGTTGACCGTACTCATTATCTCGCTCTAATAATTGAGCCCTGTTGACAACATCTGAATAGAGGGAAAATTTATGAGAAATAAGATATTGACGTATGCCAGGTTTCAAACCTCTCAGAAACATCCTCGTCATACGTTCCTCATTCTCCACCAAATGAGGTGCAAACCTGGACAACTCTGCAAACCTCGCCTCGTACTGAGACACCGTCATGTTATTCTACGCCAGTCTAATAAACTCTACCTCCTTCATATGACGAATACTTTCAGGAAAGTACTTGTCATTGAACAGTTTCTGAAATGTCTCCCAAGACATGCTGAGTGCGGTTGGATGGGTAAGCTTCACAGACTCCCACCAATAATCTGCCTCGCCACGGAACATAAAGGTGGCGAATGGAACCTTCTGTTCCTCCGTGCATCCCAAGACATCGAATATCTTGGTAATTTGCTTGACCCACGTTTTTGCCATGATCGGATCCGGCTTTCCCTTAAATTCTGGTGGTCCCAATTCTTTGAACTGTTTGACTGTGACAAACCGTGAATTGCTATCATTTCCTCCTGTATTTTGAACACGAGTCTTCCTCGTCTGGTTTTGCATGAATTGCAAAAAATTTCTAAACATTCCATCATTCATCATCTGCTCATTGATGTTGTTCACAGGAGGAACATTGCCAGCCTGTTGCACGTTCTCCTCGTTGGTAAGCACCGGTGTCTCCACAGTCTCATTTACTCCACTGTTAACATTCTCAGTCGACATTCTCAAATACTGCCATAAAACAAGGGTCAATTAAATAAATTAACAAATCACATAATACCCCTATATTATGACTGACCAATAAATAAGCTTAGGTAGGACATACTAGCGAAGGATTTATTCGTCTCTCCCCTACTAGTTCTATTCTCCAATCTCCGCCAGAGATCATATCCCTAAGCTCTGATACCAACTGTGACGCCCCCAAAATAGGTATACAACACCCATTCTGAGTCGTCAAAATACATGGTACAGAAACAACTACATCTTTATTATTACAACACAAGAACTGTGAGTTTAAATACAAATATTGTCATTTAGACAATATCCACACTCAAATAAGTCCTAATTACAATTATTGATACATTATTTCACAAAAATGGTGAGGACTACTAAAGTAACTTCTAGAACCATCATTCCATACCCCGACTAGTACTCGCTACATTCTCGCCTCCTCAGAAAAATGGAACAAAAAGGAAAAAGGTGAGCTCAACTAGCCCAGTAAAGAATATTATGACTAAGATAATACAGAACAAATTATTGTTAGTCTTCAACAGGGAAAAATCTAATAGAATACAATAGACAACAAGTTTTAAATCAATAACTGCAGCGAAAACAACAAATCATTAGAAGAGTCAAGTAGAGAATGAGTTCTACTATCTTCTAAGATTTAAAAGTCCATCATCAATATTTTATCCCTGTAACAACAATCAATAACCATCTTTAATCAAATATTCAACTTTGCACTACAGGCCAAAGATATTCATTTGTATCACCAGTCGGTCATGTTCATCTCAACACCTGTTCATCTTTGCACTACGGGCCAAAGATATTCATTAGTTAATCATTCATCTTTGCACTACGGGCCAAAGATATTCAGTAATATCATCATTTAGGACTGAGGATGATGAAAAATATCTTAAAGAAAACGAATCCAGTGAAACAAAATAACAAATATTAAGTATTCGTATTTCGATTTATCCATGTCCAAAAATACCATATAATTATTCATAGTGAAGTAAAATTCAAGAATGATCAAAACATGGATACAATCAAAGCTAGTACCCAGAATAGATATTTTGGACGAAAAGAAGAAAATTTTATTTTTCGGTGAATAGTAACTCGTGAATAGTAATTCATGAATAGTAACCTCGACGTGAAAAGTTCCAAAACTAGCCTAGTAAAGAACATTATGACTAAGATAATACAGAATAAATTATTGTTAGTCTTCAACAGGGAAAAATCTAATAGAATACAATAGACAACAAGTTTTAAATCAATAACTGCAGCGGAAACAGCAAACCATTAGAAGAGTCAAGTAGAGAATGAGTTCTACTATCTTCTAAGATTTAAAAGTCCATCATCAATATTTTATCCCTGTAACAACAATCAATAACCATCTTTAATCAAATATTCAACTTTGCACTACAGGCCAAAGATATTCATTTGTATCACCAGTCGGTCATGTTCATCTCAACACCTGTTCATCTTTGCACTACGGGCCAAAGATATTCATTAGTTAATCATTCATCTTTGCACTACGGGCCAAAGATATTCAGTAATATCATCATTTAGGACTGAGGATGATGAAAAATATCTTAAAGAAAACGAATCCAGTGAAACAAAATAACAAATATTAAGGATTCGTATTTCGATTTATCCATGTCCAAAAATACCTTATAATTATTCATAGTGAAGTAAAATTCAAGAATGATCAAAACATGGATACAATCAAAGCTAGTACCCAGAATAGATATTTTGGACGAAAAGAAGAAAATTTTATTTTTCGGTGAATAGTAACTCGTGAATAGTAACTCATGAATAGTAACCTCGACGTGAAAAGTTCCAAAACTAGCCCAGTAAAGAACATTATGACTGAGATAATACAGAATAAATTATCGTTAGTCTTCAACAGGGAAAAATCTAATAGAATACAATAGACAACAAGTTTTAAATCAATAACTGCAGCGGAAACAGCAAACCATTAGAAGAGTCAAGTAGAGAATGAGTTCTACTATCTTCTAAGATTTAAAAGTCCATCATCAATATTTTATCCCTGTAACAACAATCAATAACCATCTTTAATCAAATATTCATCTTTGCACTACAGGCCAAAGATATTCATTTGTATCACCAGTCGGTCATGTTCATCTCAACACCTGTTCATCTTTGCACTACGGGCCAAAGATATTCATTAGTTAATCATTCATCTTTGTACTACGGGCCAAAGATATTCAGTAATATCATCATTTAGGACTGAGGATGATGAAAAATATCTTAAAGAAAACGAATTCAGTGAAACAAAATAACAAATATTAAGGATTCGTATTTCGATTTATCCATGTCCAAAAATACCTTATAATTATTCATAGTAAAGTAGAATTCAAGAATGATCAAAACATGGATACAATCAAAGCTAGTACCCAGAATAGATATTTTGGACGAAAAGAAGAAAATTTTATTTTTCGGTGAATAGTAACTCGTGAATAGTAACTCATGAATAGTAACCCCGACGTGAAAAGTTCTAAATTTGATAAAAATTTCTAACCAATATTTCGGCATAATGATATTGAAGAAATAATATCATTTTCGAATAAAATAACATCCCTTACCTCGTAAAGACAATACTTCTGGTCGGAATACCGGTATAAGGCTGAAAGAAACTTGCTCTAATGAATAGAAACTCTCAAAGTATCTAAATACTCACAAAATACACTCAATAATCTAGAGAGAGAAAGAGAGAAAACTTGTTTCTGGTGTGATTTTCAATTCTAACTTAGCCCTCTATTTATAGGAAAATGTTAGCACGCCGAAGCAGACTTAACCTGCAGCCTGATGGCTTTACCTGCTACTATTCCCACCCACCACATTTGAATAAAAATTTCAGCACATTTCTTCACCAACCAAGAGTGGGGCCCACCAATTCTAGAATTTTCTACCAAAATAATTAACTCCGAAAATTCAACCATTTCTGAACCAGTCATCTCGTTAAATTCATAATAAATCATACGTTCATTTTTAACGGTTCAAAATTTGAGGACATATGCTCAACTTATATATATATATAACATATCCAAAAATTACCACGATCCAACGGTCGGATTAAAAATTATAACCCCCGCAAAATATCTCAAAACCCTGATTTTTAATACCTCCATTCCGACAAAAATACTGATAAAAACCTCAACATTAACTCCTTCATTTTTAACCACAAAAATATATCCCTCATTTCTATCCAAAAATAAATATTTCCTTATCATATGAATCAATAATTAATTATTCACAAATAATATTACAGAATCACATTTATGACAACCAGGCCGTTCTCAGGAACGAGGAGGCTTTCCAATAAGAATTTCTCCTTACTGGCGCGCAATTAGATGACCAAACCTCTCCTTAGACAGAACTTTCTATACATTACCAATAATGTTATCTAATAATATTATTCAAAAAATATGAATTATTGATCTGATAATGGAAAATACTGTGCAACAACAATTATTGAAACAACAATAATATAAAATATCAACGCAGCAATTATTGAATCAATAAAATAAAATATTGAATAATAACTACTGTAACAATTATTGAGTAGTGCCTTCTTACGTAAGAATCAATAATTGGTGCAATACAGTGTGCTACTGTGTAACAACGCGTATAACTGTGTTTTAACCACCGGGTATTCCAACAGTATTAACGGTAACAACTACATCGTTATTAATAAACAACATATACTTGTCGTTTTCTTCATCCAATCGCTTTCCATTATGGGGCCCACAAAAGACTGCGCCGTCGTACGAATATTCCCCGACATGAAGAATATTCCACGACCAAACGAATATTTTCCGACAACAATGAATATCTTATAACCACCTGCTTATTTGAAATATTTGCGCATTTTACCCATAACTAACCTCATTAATCAATTTAACACTTACTATTTCAAAATAATAAATAGAGGGAATTTAAATTTTATTTATTAATAATTTGGGGTCTTACAACCTCCCCTCCTTATGAAATTTCGTCCTCGAAATTGACGTACGTACCTGGTATTTCGAAAAGATGAGGATACCTCGCTTTCATTTCCGTTTCCAACTCCCAGGTCATTTCCTCAATAGCATGGTTTCTCCACAAAACTTTAACTTGTGGTATGACCTTCGTGCGTAGGACATGCTCCTTTCTATCCAAGATCTTGACAGGTACCTCTTCGTACGTTAAGTCTTCAGCTATCTCGTCTGGTTCTAACTCAATAACGTGGTCTGGGTCTTTCACATATTTATGTAACACAGATATATGAAAAATATTATGAACACGAGACATACTTGGAGGTAACGCGAGTCTATAGGCCACATTTCCTACTCGGTCAAGAATCTGAAATGGACCAATAAATCGTGGATTGAGCTTTCCTCTCTTCCCAAATCTTGTAACTCCTTTCCATGGAGCCACACACAACAATACATGATCCCCAATGTCAAATTCCACATCCTTTCGATGAAGATCCACATAACTCTTTTGTCGATCCTGTGCCGTTTGTATACGTTGTCGAATCGTTTGGATCTTCTCTGTAGTCATGCGTACCAACTCTGGTCCCAACAATGTTGCTTCACCCACCTCGTCCCAGCATACTGGAGAGCGACACTTTCGTCCATATAATACTTCAAATGGGGCCACACCTATACTTGCCTGATAACTGTTATTGTAAGAGAATTCCACCAATGGTAGGTACTTATCCCAACTCCATTTGAAATCTAGGACACAAAGTCTTAATAGATCTTCAAGAGTTTGAATAGTCCTCTCTGATTGTCCGTCCGTTTGAGGATGGTATGCCGAACTAAATCGTAAATCTGTGCCCATAGCTTTTTGCAAGCTAACCCAAAATCTTGAAGTGAATCTTGGGTCACGATCCAAAACTATGGATACTGGCATGCCATGCAGTCTCACAATCTCATCTACGTATATACGAGCAAGACGTTCAAGCGAATAAGTCTCCCGTATCGGCAAGAAATGAGCAGACTTGGTTAATCTATCAACAATAACCCAAATAGCATTTATGCCTTGAGAAACCGTGGGAAGACCCGTAACGAAATCCATAGTAATGTGTTTCCACTTCCATTTCGGAATCTCAAGTGGTTACAATGGACCCTTTGGCACTTGATGTTCCGCCTTTACACGTTGACAAGTTAAACACCTCGAGATAAACTTTGCAATCTCTCTCTTCATATTATTCCACCAAAATGTATGTCGAAGATCACGATACATTTTGGTACTTCCAGGATGGATTGCAAATGGTGTATTGTGTGCTTCCATCATGATCTTGTACTTCAAATCAGAATCGTTAGGAACACAAAGTCTAGAGTGGACTCGAAGTATTCCTTCTTCATCGATTCTTGCTTCTGGAATAGAACCTTCTTGCACTTTCTTCTTCATATGCATCAGCTCTATGTCCGTAGCTTGAGCAGCTTTAACTTTATCGATTAAAGTCGGTTCTACTCGTATATTTGATATCATCATGTGGGTACTTGGAGCCTTCATCTCTATCTCCATCCTTTGCAAGTCATACAAAATGGGCCTTTGTGTTAACAACATTGCACTCGTACCCGCATATGATCTTCTACTCAATGCGTCAGCTACTACGTTTGCTTTTCCAGGATGATATTAGATGGTATGATCGTAATCTTTCAACAGCTCGAGCCAACGTCGCTGCCGCATGTTGAGTTCCTTTTGGGTGAAGAAATATTTGAGGCTTTTATGATCTGTATAGATCTCCACTTTCTCCCCATACAGGTAGTGTCTCCAGATCTTCAACGCGAAAACTACTGCTGCCAACTCCAAATCATGAGTAGGATAATTTCTCTCATATTCTTTGAGTTGTCGCGAGGCATAGGCTATGACTTTCCCATGTTGCATGAGAACACATCCTAACCCTTTGCCTGAAGCATCACTGTAGATAACAAATCCATCCGAACCAGATGGTATTGTCAGAACAGGTGCCGAAATGAGTCTCCTCTTAAGCTCTTGAAAACTCTTTTCGCATTCTTCGCTCCATACGAATTTGATATCTTTCCGAGTCAGCTGAGTTAACGGGGTAGCGATTCGAGAAAACCCTTCCACGAATCTCCGATAATAACCAGCTAAGCCCAGAAAGCTACGTACTTCGGTCACCGTCTTTGGTTGCTCCCAACTTTGTATTGATTCAATCTTCGTCGGGTCAACAGATACTCCATGTTTTGACACCACGTGCCCTAAGAAAGCTACTTCCTCAAGCCAGAACTCGCATTTCTTCAACTTAGCATATAACTTGTTTTCACGCAGCCTTTGGAGTACCAGATTCAAATGATGCTCATGATCTTCACGGCTTTTGGAATATATGAGGATGTCATCAATAAAGACAACAACGAACTGATCCAAATAATCCTTGAATACTCGGTTCATCATATCTATGAAAGCCGCAGGAGCATTAGTCAATCCAAAAGACATGACTAGGAATTCATAATGCCCGTACCGAGTTCTGAAGGCAGTCTTTGGAATATCCTCAGTTTTAACCTTCAGCTGATGATATCCAGAACGAAGATCGATCTTTGAAAAGAATTGTGCTCCTTGTAACTGGTCAAACAGGTCATCAATACGAGGTAGCGGATACCTATTCTTAATAGTGACACGGTTTAATTCCCGGTAATCAATACAAAGTCGCATACTCCCGTCTTTCTTCTTTACAAATAAAACAGGAGCACCCCAAGGAGATGTACTAGGACGAATGAAACCGATGTCCAACAACTCTTGTAGTTGGACCTTTAACTCCTGAAGTTCAATAAAAGCCATTCGATATGGAGTTTTAGAAATGGGCTTTGTACCAGGTTCAAGATCAATAAAGAATTTAATTTCTCGTTCTGGGGGTAGACCGGGAAGTTCTTCAGGAAATACGTCAGGAAAGTCAATAACAACAGGAATATTATTCAAATTTGACGTGTCTTTATTCAAATCCATAACATGGGCTAAGAAAGCTTGACATCCGTTTTTTAATAAACGAATGGCTTTATGGCTTGATATAACAGTGATTGATTTTAATGGCTTAGTTGTTTGAATTCGTACAACAGGTTGGTTAGGAATATGAAAACTAACAACCTTACGAAAACAATCAATTTTGGCATGATGAGTAGTTAACCAATCAATCCCTAAAATCACATCAAAAGCAAGTATCTTTAAAGAGATAAGGTCAACAGGTAAGGTGATGGTGCCAACTTGGATCACACAAGATTTATAAACAGTGGATGTGATGAAAGTTTCTCCTAACGGAGTCTCCACAGATAAATCAAAGTCTAACTTCTCCGGAGTCAAGTTTAAACGTTGAGCACAAGCAGGAGAGATAAAAGAATGTGTACAACCGGTATTTAATAAGGTATAAACTTCGCATGAATTTATGATTAGCTTACCCGTGATCACCTCGTTTGGGTTCCTCGCATGTTGACCAGTCACGACAAACGCTCTTCCAGGAACCGTTGACTTTATCTTTTCTGGGACAGCTTTTTGAGTCACCATCCCCGCTGGACTTGGTTTTGCTACAGTGCAATCTCGAGCGATATGTCCTTCCTTTCCACAATTATAACATACCTTAAACTGTTGTGGGCAGTTTGGGCTGATATGTCCTTCTTTTCCGCACTTATAGCATATAACCGGTGGTCGTTCTCCTCCCTTGGAACCAGTTGTTGTTGGTGCTGACGTCTTCGTATTGTCATTGTTGAATCTCCTCTTTTTAAAATCTCTTCCCTACTCGCTTCTTCTATTTTCATAGCCACGATTACCACCAGAGTGGTTGCCGTTCTTGTCTGTATTTTTCTTTCTCCGCTGGTTATCATTGTTCTGATGACTGCTGTCACCGATATGATCCTGGTTGTGGTCCCTCAGTTGACCGTACTCATTATCTCGCTCTAATAATTGAGCCCTGTTGACAACATCTGAATAGAGGGAAAATTTATGAGAAATGAGATATTGACGTATGCCAGGTTTCAAACCTCTCAGAAACATCCTCGTCATACGTTCCTCATTCTCCACCAAATGAGGTGCAAACCTGGACAACTCTGCAAACCTCGCCTCGTACTGAGACACCGTCATGTTATTCTACGCCAGTCTAATAAACTCTACCTCCTTCATATGACGAATACTTTCAGGAAAGTACTTGTCCTTGAACAGTTTCTGAAATGTCTCCCAAGACATGCTGAGAGCGGTTCGATGGGTAAGCTTCACAGACTCCCACCAATAATCTGCCTCGCCACGGAACATAAAGGTGGCGAATGGACCCTTCTGTTCCTCCGTGCATCCCAAGACATCGAATATCTTGGTAATTTGCTTGACCCACGTTTTCGCCATGATCGGATCCGGCTTTCCCTTAAATTCTGGTGGTCCCAATTCTTTGAACTGTTTGGCTGTGACAAACCGTGAATTGCTATCATTTCCTCCTGTATTTTGAACACGAGTCTTCCTCGTCTGGTTTTGCATGAATTGCAAAAAACTTCTAAACATTCCATCATTCATCATCTGCTCATTGATGTTGTTCACAGGAGGAACATTGCCAGCCTGTTGCACGTTCTCCTCGTTGGTAAGCACCGGTGTCTCCACAGTCTCATTTACTCCACTGTTAACATTCTCAGTCGACATTCTCAAATACTGCCATAAAACAAGGGTCAATTAAATAAATTAACAAATCACATAATACCCCTATATTATGACTGACCAATAAATAAGCTTAGGTAGGACATACTAGCGAAGGATTTATTCGTCTCTCCCCTACTAGTTCTATTCTCCGATCTCCGCCAGAGATCATATCCCTAAGCTCTGATACCAACTGTGACGCCCCCAAAATAGGTATACAACACCCATTCTGAGTCGTCAAAATACATGGTACAGAAACAACTACATCTTTATTATTACAACACAAGAACTGTGAGTTTAAATACAAATATTGTCATTTAGACAATATCCACACTCAAATAAGTCCTAATTACAATTATTGATACATTATTTCACAAAAATGGTGAGGACTACTAAAGTAACTTCTAGAACTATCATTCCATACCCCGACTAGTACTCGCTACATTCTCGCCTCCTGAGAAAAATGGAACAAAAAGGAAAAGGGTGAGCTCAACTAGCCCAGTAAAGAACATTATGACTAAGATAATACAGAACAAATTATTGTTAGTCTTCAACAGGGAAAAATCTAATAGAATACAATAGACAACAAGTTTTAAATCAATAACTGCAGCGGAAACAACAAACCATTAGAAGAGTCAAGTAGAGAATGAGTTCTACTATCTTCTAAGATTTAAAAGTCCATCATCAATATTTTATCCCTGTAACAACAATCAATAACCATCTTTAATCAAATATTCAACTTTGCACTACAGGCCAAAGATATTCATTTGTATCACCAGTCGGTCATGTTCATCTCAACACCTGTTCATCTTTGCACTACGGGCCAAAGATATTCATTAGTTAATCATTCATCTTTGCACTACGGGCCAAAGATATTCAGTAATATCATCATTTAGGACTGAGGATGATGAAAAATATCTTAAAGAAAACGAATCCAGTGAAACAAAATAACAAATATTAAGGATTCGTATTTCGATTTATCCATGTCCAAAAATACCTTATAATTATTCATAGTGAAGTAAAATTCAAGAATGATCAAAACATGGATACAATCAAAGCTAGTACCCAGAATAGATATTTTGGACGAAAAGAAGAAAATTTTATTTTTCGGTGAATAGTAACTCGTGAATAGTAACTCATAAATAGTAACCTCGACGTGAAAAGTTCCAAAACTAGCCCAGTAAAGAACATTATGACTGAGATAATACAGAATAAATTATCGTTAGTCTTCAACAGGAAAAAATCTAATAGAATACAATAGACAACAAGTTTTAAATCAATAACTGCAGCGGAAACAGCAAACCATTAGAAGAGTCAAGTAGAGAATGAGTTCTACTATCTTCTAAGATTTAAAAGTCCATCATCAATATTTTATCCCTTTAACAACAATCAATAACCATCTTTAATCAAATATTCATCTTTGCACTACAGGCCAAAGATATTCATTTGTATCACCAGTCGGTCATGTTCATCTCAACACCTGTTCATCTTTGCACTACGGGCCAAAGATATTCATTAGTTAATCATTCATCTTTGTACTACGGGCCAAAGATATTCAGTAATATCATCATTTAGGACTGAGGATGATGAAAAATATCTTAAAGAAAACGAATTCAGTGAAACAAAATAACAAATAATAAGCATTCGTATTTCGATTTATCCATGTCCAAAAATACCTTATAATTATTCATAGTAAAGTAGAATTCAAGAATGATCAAAACATGGATACAATCAAAGCTAGTACCCAGAATAGATATTTTGGACGAAAAGAAGAAAATTTTATTTTTCGGTGAATAGTAACTCGTGAATAGTAACTCATGAATAGTAACCCCGACGTGAAAAGTTCTAAATTTGATAAAAATTTCTAACCAATATTTCGGCATAATGATATTGAAGAAATAATATCATTTTCGAATAAAATAACATCCCTTACCTCGTAAAGACAATACTTCTGGTCGGAATACCGGTATAAGGCTGAAAGAAACTTGCTCTAATGAATAGAAACTCTCAAAGTATCTAAATACTCACAAAATACACTCAATAATCTAGAGAGAGAAAGAGAGAAAACTTGTTTCTGGTGTGATTTTCAATTCTAACTTAGCCCTCTATTTATAGGAAAATGTTAGCACGCCGAAGCAGACTTAACCTGCAGCCTGATGGCTTTACCTGCTACTATTCCCACCCACCACATTTGAATAAAAATTTCAGCACATTTCTTCACCAACCAAGAGTGGGGCCCACCAATTCTAGAATTTTCTACCAAAATAATTAACTCCGAAAATTCAACCATTTCTGAACCAGTCATCTCGTTAAATTCATAATAAATCATACGTTCATTTTTAACGGTTCAAAATTTGAGGACATATGCTCAACTTATATATATATATAACATATCCAAAAATTACCATGATCCAACGGTCGGATTAAAAATTATAACCCCCGCAAAATATCTCAAAAACCCTGATTTTTAATACCTCCATTCCGACAAAAATACTGATAAAAACCTCAACATTAACTCCTTCATTTTTAACCACAAAAATATATCCCTCATTTCTATCCAAAAATAAATATTTCCTTATCATATGAATCAATAATTAATTATTCACAAATAATATTACAGAATCACATTTATGACAACCAGGCCGTTCTCAGGAACGAGGGGGCTTTCCAATAAGAATTTCTCCTTACTGGCACGCAATTAGATGACCAAACCTCTCCTTAGACAGAACTTTCTATACATTGCCAATAATGTTATCTAATAATATTATTCAAAAAATATGAATTATTGATCTGATAATGGAAAATACTGTGCAACAATAATTATTGAAACAACAATAATATAAAATATCAACGCAGCAATTATTGAATCAATAAAATAAAATATTGAATAATAACTACTGTAACAATTATTGAGTAGTGCCTTCTTACGTAAGAATCAATAATTGGTGCAATACAGTGTGCTACTGTGTAACAACGCGTATAACTGTGTTTTAACCACCGGGTATTTCAACAGTATTAACGGTAACAACTACATCGTTATTAATAAACAACATATACTTGTCGTTTTCTTCATCCAATCGCTTTCTATTATGGGGCCCACAAAAGACTGCGCCGTCGTACGAATATTCCCCGATATGAAGAATATTCCACGACCAAACGAATATTTCCCGACAACAATGAATATCTTATAACCACCTGCTTATTTGAAATATTTGCGCATTTTACCCATAACTAACCTCATTAATCAATTTAACACTTACTATTTCAAAATAATAAATAGAGGGAATTTAAATTTTATTTATTAATAATTTGGGGTCTTACAACCTCCCCTCCTTATGAAATTTCGTCCTCGAAATTGACGTACGTACCTGGTATTTCGAAAAGATGAGGATACCTCGCTTTCATTTCCGTTTCCAACTCCCAGGTCATTTCCTCAATAGCATGGTTTCTCCACAAAACTTTAACTTGTGGTATGACCTTCGTGCGTAGGACATGCTCCTTTCTATCCAAGATCTTGACAGGTACCTCTTCGTACGTTAAGTCTTCAGCTATCTCGTCTGGTTCTAACTCAATAACGTGGTCTGGGTCTTTCACATATTTACGTAACACAGATATATGAAAAATATTATGAACACGAGACATACTTGGAGGTAACGCGAGTCTATAGGCCACATTTCCTACTCGGTCAAGAATCTGAAATGGACCAATAAATCGTGGATTGAGCTTTCCTCTCTTCCCAAATCTTGTAACTCCTTTCCATGGAGCCACACGCAACAATACATGATCCCCAATGTTAAATTCCACATCCTTTCGATGAAGATCCACATAACTCTTTTGTCGATCCTGAGCCGTTTGTATACGTTGTCGAATCGTTTGGATCTTCTCTGTAGTCATGCGTACCAACTCTGGTCCCAACAATGTTGCTTCACCCACCTCGTCCCAGCATACTGGAGAGCGACACTTTCGTCCATATAATACTTCAAATGGGGCCACACCTATACTTGCCTGATAACTGTTATTGTAAGAGAATTGCACCAATGGTAGGTACTTATCCCAACTCCCTTTGAAATATAGGACACAAAATCTTAATAGATCTTCAAGAGTTTGAATAGTCCTCTCTGATTGTCCGTCCGTTTGAGGATGGTATGCCGAACTAAATCGTAAATCTGTGCCCATAGCTTTTTACAAGCTAACCCAAAATCTTGAAGTGAATCTTGGGTCACGATCCAAAACTATGGATACTGGCATGCCATGCAGTCTCACAATCTCATCTACGTATATACGAGCAAGACGTTCAAGCGAATAAGTCTCCCGTATCGGCAAGAAATGAGCAGACTTGGTTAATCTATCAACAATAACCCAAATAGCATTTATGCCTTGAGAAACCGTGGGAAGATCCGTAACGAAATCCATAGTAATGTGTTCCCACTTCCATTTCGGAATCTCAAGTGGTTACAATGGACCCTTTGGCACTTGATGTTCCGCCTTTACACGTTGACAAGTTAAACACCTCGAGATAAACTTTGCAATCTCTCTCTTCATATTATTCCACCAAAATGTATGTCGAAGATCACGATACATTTTGGTACTTCCAGGATGGATTGCAAATGGTGTATTGTGTGCTTCCATCATGATCTTGTACTTCAAATCAGAATCGTTAGGAACACAAAGTCTAGAGTGGACTCGAAGTATTCCTTCTTCATCGATTCTTGCTTCTGGAATAGAACCTTCTTGCACTTTCTTCTTCATATGCATCAGCTCTATGTCCGTAGCTTGAGCAGCTTTAACTTTATCGATTAAAGTCGGTTCTACTCGTATATTTGATATCATCATGTGGGTACTTGGAGCCTTCATCTCTATCTCCATCCTTTGCAAGTCATACAAAATGGGCCTTTGTGTTAACAACATTGCACTCGTACCCGCATATGATCTTCTACTCAATGCGTCAGCTACTACGTTTGCTTTTCCAGGATGATATTAGATGGTATGATCGTAATCTTTCAACAGCTCGAGCCAACGTCGCTGCCGCATGTTGAGTTCCTTTTGGGTGAAGAAATATTTGAGGCTTTTATGATCTGTATAGATCTCCACTTTCTCCCCATACAGGTAGTGTCTCCAGATCTTCAACGCGAAAACTACTGCTGCCAACTCCAAATCATGAGTAGGATAATTTCTCTCATATTCTTTGAGTTGTCGCGAGGCATAGGCTATGACTTTTCCATGTTGCATGAGAACACATCCTAACCCTTTGCCTGAAGCATCACTGTAGATAACAAATCCATCCGAACCAGATGGTATTGTCAGAACAGGTGCCGAAATGAGTCTCCTCTTAAGCTCTTGAAAACTCTTTTCGCATTCCTCGCTCCATACGAATTTGATATCTTTTCGAGTCAGCTGAGTTAACGGGGTAGCGATTCGAGAAAACCCTTCCACGAATCTCCGATAATAACCAGCTAAGCCCAGAAAGCTACGTACTTCGGTCACCGTCTTTGGTTGCTCCCAACTTTGTATTGATTCAATCTTCGTCGGGTCAACAGATACTCCATGTTTTGACACCACGTGCCCTAGGAAAGCTACTTCCTCAAGCCAGAACTCGCATTTCTTTAACTTAGCATATAACTTGTTTTCACGCAGCCTTTGGAGTACCAGATTCAAATGATGCTCATGATCTTCACGGCTTTTGGAATATATGAGGATGTCATCAATAAAGACAACAACGAACTGATCCAAATAATCCTTGAATACTCGGTTCATCATATCCATGAAAGCCGCAGGAGCATTAGTCAATCCAAAAGACATGACTAGGAATTCATAATGCCCGTACCGAGTTCTGAAGGCAGTCTTTGGAATATCCTCAGTTTTAACCTTCAGCTGATGATATCCAGAACGAAGATCGATCTTTGAAAAGAATTGTGCTCCTTGTAACTGGTCAAACAGGTCATCAATACGAGGTAGCGGATACCTATTCTTAATAGTGACATGGTTTAATTCCCGGTAATCAATACAAAGTCGCACACTCCAGTCTTTCTTCTTTACAAATAAAACAGGAGCACCCCAAGGAGATGTACTAGGACGAATGAAACCGATGTCCAACAACTCTTGTAGTTGGACCTTTAACTCCTGAAGTTCAATAAGAGCCATTCGATATGGAGTTTTAGAAATGGGCTTTGTACTAGGTTCAAGATCAATAAAGAATTTAATTTCTCGTTCCGGGGGTAGACCGGGAAGTTCTTCAGGAAATACGTCAGGAAAGTCAATAACAACAGGAATATTATTCAAATTTGACGTGTCTTTATTCAAATCCATAACATGGGCTAAGAAAGCTTGACATCCGTTTTTTAATAAACGAATGGCTTTATGGCTTGATATAACAGTGATTGATTTTAATGGCTTAGTTGTTTGAATTCGTACAACAGGTTGGTTAGGAATATGAAAACTAACAACCTTACGAAAATAATCAATTTTGGCATGATGAGTAGTTAACCAATCAATCCCTAAAATCACATCAAAAGCAAGTATCTTTAAAGAGATAAGGTCAACAGGTAAGGTGATGGTGCCAACTTGGATCACACAAGATTTATAAACAGTGGATGTGATGAAAGTTTCTCCTAACGGAGTCTCCACAGATAAATCAAAGTCTAACTTCTCCGGAGTCAAGTTTAAACGTTGAGCACAAGCAGGAGAGATAAAAGAATGTGTAGAACCGATATTTAATAAGGTATAAACTTCGCATGAATTTATGATTAACTTACCCGTGATCACCTCGTTTGGGTTCCTCGCATGTTGACCAGTCACGACAAACGCTCTTCCAGGAACCGTTGACTTTATCTTTTCTGGGACAGCTTTTTGAGTCACCATCCCCGCTGGACTTGGTTTTGCTACAGTGCAATCTCGAGCGATATGTCCTTCCTTTCCATAATTATAACATACCTTAAACTGTTGTGGGCAGTTTGGGCTGATATGTCCTTCTTTTCCGCACTTATAGCATATAACCGGTGGTCGTTCTCCTCCCTTGGAACCAGTTGTTGTTGGTGCTGACGTCTTCGTATTGTCATTGTTGAATCTCCTCTTTTTAAAATCTCTTCCCGACTCGCTTCTTCTATTTTCATAGCCACGATTACCACCAGAGTGGTTGCCGTTCTTGTCTGTATTTTTCTTTCTCCGCTGGTTATCATTCTTCTGATGACTGCTGTCACCGATATGATCTTGGTTGTGGTCCCTCAGTTGACCGTACTCATTATCTCGCTCTAATAATTGAGCCCTGTTGACAACATCTGAATAGAGGGAAAATTTATGAGAAATGAGATATTGACGTATGCCAGGTTTCAAACCTCTCAGAAACATCCTCGTCATACGTTCCTCATTCTCCACCAAATGAGGTGCAAACCTGGACAACTCTGCAAACCTCGCCTCGTACTGAGACACCGTCATGTTATTCTACGCCAGTCTAATAAACTCTACCTCCTTCATATGACGAATACTTTCAGGAAAGTACTTGTCATTGAACAGTTTCTGAAATGTCTCCCAAGACATGCTGAGTGCGGTTGGATGGGTAAGCTTCACAGACTCCCACCAATAATCTGCCTCGCCACGGAACATAAAGGTGGCGAATGGAACCTTCTGTTCCTCCGTGCATCCCAAGACATCGAATATATTGGTAATTTGCTTGACCCACGTTTTCGCCATGATCGGATCCGGCTTTCCCTTAAATTCTGGTGGTCCCAATTCTTTGAACTGTTTGGCTGTGACAAACCGTGAATTGCTATCATTTCCTCCTGTATTTTGAACACGAGTCTTCCTCGTCTGGTTTTGCATGAATTGCAAAAAACTTCTAAACATTCTATCATTCATCATCTGCTCATTGATGTTGTTCACAGGAGGAACATTGCCAGCCTGTTGCACGTTCTCCTCGTTGGTAAGCACCGGTGTCTACACGGTCTCATTTACTCCACTGTTAACATTCTCAGTCGACATTCTCAAATACTGCCATAAAACAAGGGTCAATTAAATAAATTAACAAATCACATAATACCCCTATATTATGACTGACCAATAAATAAGCTTAGGTAGGACATACTAGCGAAGGATTTATTCGTCTCTCCCCTACTAGTTCTATTCTCCGATCTCCGCTAGAGATCATATCCCTAAGTTCTGATACCAACTGTGACGCCCCCAAAATAGGTATACAACACCCATTTTGAGTCGTCAAAATACATGGTACAGAAACAACTACATCTTTATTATTACAACACATGAACTGTGAGTTTAAATACAAATATTGTCATTTAGACAATATCCACACTCAAATAAGTCCTAATTACAATTATTGATACATTATTTCACAAAAATGGTGAGGACTACTAAAGTAACTTCTAGAACCATCATTCCATACCCCGACGAGTACTCGCTACATTCTCGCCTCCTGAGAAAAATAGAACAAAAAGGAAAAGGGTGAGCTCAACTAGCCCAGTAAAGAACATTATGACTAAGATAATACAGAACAAATTATTGTTCGTCTTCAACAGGGAAAAATCTAATAGAATACAATAGACAACAAGTTTTAAATCAATAACTGCAGCGGAAACAACAAACCATTAGAAGAGTCAAGTAGAGAATGAGTTCTACTATCTTCTAAGATTTAAAAGTCCATCATCAATATTTTATCCCTGTAACAACAATCAATAACCATCTTTAATCAAATATTCAACTTTGCACTACAGGCCAAAGATATTCATTTGTATCACCAGTCGGTCATGTTCATCTCAACACCTGTTCATCTTTGCACTACGGGCCAAAGATATTCATTAGTTAATCATTCATCTTTGCACTACGGGCCAAAGATATTCAGTAATATCATCATTTAGGACTGAGGATGATGAAAAATATCTTAAAAAAACGAATCCAGTGAAACAAAATAACAAATATTAAGGATTCGTATTTCGATTTATCCATGTCCAAAAATACCTTATAATTATTCATAGTGAAGTAAAATTCAAGAATGATCAAAACATGGATACAATCAAAGCTAGTACCCAGAATAGATATTTTGGACGAAAAGAAGAAAATTTTATTTTTCGGTGAATAGTAACTCGTGAATAGTAACTCATGAATAGTAACCTCGACGTGAAAAGTTCCAAAACTAGCCCAGTAAAGAACATTATGACTGAGATAATACAGAATAAATTATCGTTAGTCTTCAACAGGGAAAAATCTAATAGAATACAATAGACAACAAGTTTTAAATCAATAACTGCAGCGGAAACAGCAAACCATTAGAAGAGTCAAGTAGAGAATGAGTTCTACTATCTTCTAAGATTTAAAAGTCCATCATCAATATTTTATCCCTGTAACAACAATCAATAACCATCTTTAATCAAATATTCATCTTTGCACTACAGGCCAAAGATATTCATTTGTATCACCAGTCGGTCATGTTCATCTCAACACCTGTTCATCTTTGCACTACGGGCCAAAGATATTCATTAGTTAATCATTCATCTTTGTACTACGGCCAAAGATATTCAGTAATATCATCATTTAGGACTGAGGATGATGAAAAATATCTTAAAGAAAACGAATTCAGTGAAACAAAATAACAAATATTAAGGATTCGTATTTCGATTTATCCATGTCCAAAAATACCTTATAATTATTCATAGTAAAGTAGAATTCAAGAATGATCAAAACATGGATACAATCAAAGCTAGTACCCAGAATAGATATTTTGGACGAAAAGAAGAAAATTTTATTTTTCGGTGAATAGTAACTCGTGAATAGTAACTCATGAATAGTAACCCCGACGTGAAAAGTTCTAAATTTGATAAAAATTTCTAACCAATATTTCGGCATAATGATATTGAAGAAATAATATCATTTTCGAATAAAATAACATCCCTTACCTCGTAAAGACAATACTTCTGGTCGAAATACCGGTATAAGGCTGAAAGAAACTTGCTCTAATGAATAGAAACTCTCAAACTATCTAAATACTCACAAAATACACTCAATAATCTAGAGAGAGAAAGAGAGAAAACTTGTTTCTGGTGTGATTTTTAATTCTAACTTAGCCCTCTATTTATAGGAAAATGTTAGCACGCCGAAGCAGACTTAACCTGCAGCCTGATGGCTTTACCTGCTACTATTCCCACCCACCACATTTGAATAAAAATTTCAGCACATTTCTTCACCAACCAAGAGTGGGGCCCACCAATTCTAGAATTTTCTACCAAAATAATTAACTCCGAAAATTCAACCATTTCTGAACCAGTCATCTCGTTAAATTCATAATAAATCATACGTTCATTTTTAACGGTTCAAAATTTAAGGACATATGCTCAACTTATATATATATATAACATATCCAAAAATTACCACGATCCAACGGTCGGATTAAAAATTATAACCCCCGCAAAATATCTCAAAACCCTGATTTTTAATACCTCCATTCCGACAAAAATACTGATAAAAACCTCAACATTAACTCCTTCATTTTTAACCACAAAAATATATCCCTCATTTCTATCCAAAAATAAATATTTCCTTATCATATGAATCAATAATTAATTATTCACAAATAATATTACAGAATCACATTTATGACAACCAGGCCGTTCTCAGGAACGAGGAGGCTTTCCAATAAGAATTTCTCCTTACTGGCGCGCAATTAGATGACCAAACCTCTCCTTAGACAGAACTTTCTATACATTACCAATAATGTTATCTAATAATATTATTCAAAAAATATGAATTATTGATCTGATAATGGAAAATACTGTGCAACAATAATTATTGAAACAACAATAATATAAAATATCAACGCAGCAATTATTGAATCAATAAAATAAAATATTGAATAATAACTACTGTAACAATTATTGAGTAGTGCCTTCTTACGTAAGAATCAATAATTGGTGCAATACAGTGTGCTACTGTGTAACAACGCGTATAACTGTGTTTTAACCACCGGGTATTCCAACAGTATTAACGGTAACAACTACACCGTTATTAATAAACAACATATACTTGTCGTTTTCTTCATCCAATCGCTTTCCATTATGGGGCCCACAAAAGACTGCGCCGTCGTACGAATATTCCCCGACATGAAGAATATTCCACGACCAAACGAATATTTCTCGATAACAATGAATATCTTATAACCACCTGCTTATTTGAAATATTTGCGCATTTTACCCATAACTAACCTCATTAATCAATTTAACACTTACTATTTCAAAATAATAAATAGAGGGAATTTAAATTTTATTTATTAATAATTTGGGGTCTTACAACCTCCCCTCCTTATGAAATTTCGTCCTCGAAATTGACGTACGTACCTGGTATTTCGAAAAGATGAGGATACCTCGCTTTTATTTCCGTTTCCAACTCCCAGGTCATTTACTCAATAGCATGGTTTCTCCACAAAACTTTAACTTGTGGTATGACCTTCGTGCGTAGGACATGCTCCTTTCTATCCAAGATCTTGACAGGTACCTCTTCGTACGTTAAGTCTTCAGCTATCTCGTCTGGTTCTAACTCAATAACGTGGTCTGGGTCTTTCACATATTTACGTAACACAGATATATGAAAAACATTATGAACACGAGACATACTTGGAGGTAACGCGAGTCTATAGGCCACATTTCCTACTCGGTCAAGAATCTGAAATGGACCAATAAATCATGGATTGAGCTTTCCTCTCTTCCCAAATCTTGTAACTCCTTTCCATGGAGCCACACGCAACAATACATGATCCTCAATGTCAAATTCCACATCCTTTCGATGAAGATCCACATAACTCTTTTGTCGATCCTGTGCCGTTTGTATACGTTGTCGAATCGTTTGGATCTTCTCTGTAGTCATGCGTACCAACTCTGGTCCCAACAATGTTGCTTCACCCACCTCGTCCCAGCATACTGGAGAGCGACACTTTCGTCCATATAATACTTCAAATGGGGCCACACCTATACTTGCCTGATAACTGTTATTGTAAGAGAATTCCACCAATGGTAGGTACTTATCCCAACTCCCTTTGAAATCTAGGACACAAAGTCTTAATAGATCTTCAAGAGTTTGAATAGTCCTCTCTGATTGTCCGTCCGTTTGAGGATGGTATGCCGAACTAAATCGTAAATCTGTGCCTATAGCTTTTTGCAAGCTAACCCAAAATCTTGAAGTGAATCTTGGGTCACGATCTAAAACTATGGATACTGGCATGCCATGCAGTCTCACAATCTCATCTACGTATATACGAGCAAGACGTTCAAGCGAATAAGTCCCGACAACAATGAATATCTTATAACCACCTGCTTATTTGAAATATTTGCGCATTTTACCCATAACTAACCTCATTAATCAATTTAACACTTACTATTTCAAAATAATAAATAGAGGGAATTTAAATTTTATTTATTAATAATTTGGGGTCTTACACATCTCCTTGGAGTGTTCCTGTTTTATTCGTAAAGAAGAAAGACGAGAGTATACGACTTTGTATTGACTACCGGGAATTAAACCATTTCACCATCAAGGATAGGTATCCGTTACCTCGCATTGATGACCTATTCAACCAGTTACAAGGAGCACAATTCTTTTCAAAGATCGATCTTCGTTCTGGATATCATCAGCTGAAGATTAAAACTGAGGATATTCCAAATACTGCCTTAAGAACTCGGTACGAACATTATGAATTCTTAGTCATGTCTTTTGGATTGACTAATGCTCCTGCTGCTTTCATGGATATGATGAACTGTGTGTTCAAGGAATATTTGGATCAATTTGTTGTTATCTTTATTGATGACATCCTCATCTATTCCAAAAGCCGTGAAGATCATGAGCACCATTTGAAGCTGGTACTCCAAAGGCTTCGCGATAACAAGCTTTATGCAAGGCTAAAGAAATGCGAGTTCTGGCTTGAGGAAGTAGCATTCCTTGGGCACGTGGTGTCAAAATATGGAGTATCTGTTGACCCGGCGAATATTGAAGCCATACAAAGTTGGGAGCAACCGAAGTCGGTGACTGAAGTACGTAGTTTTCTGGGCTTAGCTGGTTATTATCGGAGATTTGTGGAAAGATTTTCTCGAATCGCTACTCCGTTAACTCAGCTGACTCAGAAAGATACAAAATTCGTATAGACCGAGGAATACGAGAAGAGTTTCCAAGAGCTTAAGAGGAGACTCATTTCGGCACCTGTTTTGACAATACCATCTAGTTCGGATGGATTTGTTATCTACAACTATGATTCAGGTATGAGTTAGGATGTGTTCTCATGCAACATGGGAAAGTCATAGCCTATGCCTCGCGACAACTCAAAGAATATGAGAGGAATTATCCTACTCATGATCTAGAGTTGGCAGCAGTCGTTTTCGAGTTGAAAATCTAGAGGCACTACTTGTATGGGGAGAAAGTGGATATTTATACGGATCGTAAAAGCCTCAAATATTTCTTCACCCAAAAGGAATTCAACATGCGGCAACGACGTTGGCTCGAGCTATTGAAAGATTACGATCATACCATCCAATACCATCCTGAAAAACCAAACGTAGTAGCTGATGCATTGAGTAGAAGATCATATGCGGGTACAAGTGCGATATTGTCAACACAAAGGCCCATTTTGTATGACTTGCAAAGGATGGAGATAGAGGTAAAGGCTCCAAGTGTGACAACCCCAAAACAGGTCCATTCCATCCAACCTATTCTGAATCGCCAAATACATGGTACAGAAAATAACTACAACTTTATTACAACAATTGTCGTGCAAAATACAACAACACATATGATGTAAGTTTGGATACAAATATATACAAACTGTGACTCTCATCCCAACCTTGGATAGCACGTCACAATGACACCTTACATAAAGGTATAGTCAAAAACTGTTTAGAAATTAGAATCTTTGGGAAGTGCTCAAGGAAACCTTCGTACATGGGAGACCATGCTTCTAGGTTATGATAGATATCATATGGCCACAGAATTATCCTTGGTTGACCCAATATACCCCAAAAAAAATGAGAAGATTACTATCATATTCTTCTCAATGGTGAGTCTTCTCTTGACTTATCATTATCTCCACTGTCTCTAATTGATAATTATACTTCAAACAAACACTAAGATTATATAGGTAGTGCTCGTAAATATACTCATCAAGTGGATGAGCACAATTCTGTCTTATGATGACACGAGGTTGTATGTCATTAGACAACTTGTATGATAGTGGCAAAACACCCTTCCAACGTTAGGTTTGCCTCACCCTAGATGATTCACCAAATATAACTACTAAATGATGACCACCGTTCTATTCCCCTGTTATCCCCGCTCGACCCAGCTACACTCTTATTACCTAAAAGAAATTGTGAAACAGAAGGGTGAGCACAACTAGCCCAGTAAAGAATATCATGACTAAAGATAAATAAATTATCAATAGCCTTCAACAGAATTAAATCAGAGATTTAGAATATATGGTAGATGATAAAAAATTTCAACCATAGTTGCAGCGGAACGAGCAATCCATTAGAAGAGTCAAATAGACCATAAAGTCTATTATCTTCTCTATGTTAAAAATCCACCAACAATGTTTTATCCCTGTAACATCAATCAATAATTCTGGTCCACAATCATATGAACAACTCATAATCATAATTGTGATTCTAAATTTCTCTTCGCATCCAGGACGAAGATAATTTTTATCACATGTCTTTACCTGAAACATCAAAGATCATGGTTATACCAAATCACAGTTCCTGTTTATAATCATACTAACAATTTTATCTTTGCAGTACGGGCCAAAGATATTTCTCAACAGACCATCTTTGCACTACAGGCCAAAGATATTCATCAACAATTCATCTTTGCACTACAGGACAAAGATATTCCTCAACAGTTCATATTTGCACTACAGGCCAAATATATTCATCAACAATTCATCTTTGCACTACAGACCAAATATATTAATATCTCAAAGAAATATATAATCATTTCAGAATTTATATAAACAATTATAACCATGTTAATCATTTCACCTTTGCACTTAAGCTAAAGATATTCAATTATAAATTCAATGGTTATGATCATACCAGTCAATAATTTAACTTTGTACTATTGGTCAAAGAGAACCCATAGTCATGATCATACCAAAAATCTACCCATCTTTACACTCAAGTCAAAGAGAAATATCATCATTAGGGTTATAAAAATATTATATATGATAATAAAAATAATATGATCAACATATAGTTTTAATCTCAATAGTAATATTCATAAATCAACTATAATTTGGTCAAAAAAAAAACTAATTTTTTTGTGAATAGTAACTCGTGAATAGTAACTCATGAATAGTAACTCGTGAATAGTAACTCGTGAATAGTAAACCCGACACAAAAGGGTAAAAATTCTACAATAAAATCTATAACAATATTTCGGTATAATGATATTGAAATAACATTTCTTAAACTTATAAATAATTTATTTAAATTATTTACACTTTACTAATTAATGCATTTAATCATCATAAAATACAAACTCTTAAGATTTCATCACCAATAACCAAAACCCTCATAAAAAAAAATCTGCATATAACTCATATATGATTCTCAAGCCATAAAATCATATTTTTTTAATTTTTTTTACTTCACATAACATATTTAATTCATTTACTCATAACTAAACTATTTTCATGAAAAATACCAAATCAGTTCCAAAAATATTTCTTTTCTGAGATTTAGCAAAATATAGTCCCATATTGAACATATATTTTTCTCGAAATTTTTAAAATTCATTTACTATTTTTCATATGGCCAAAACTGCCGAATATTTAGACATTTATCATAAATTGTACTTTTATCCAAAAGTTTCGAAATTCACAGAGTACACTGATATTATATAGATATACTTCCAATAAAAAGTTTATCAATTTTAGAGTTAACCGCAAGGAGTTATAAGCGGTTACTTTTAAAATAGTTTTTTCCCGTAAAATTCATAACTCTTAATCTATACATCCAAAAATCACTATTTTTGGACACAATCAATAAAACTCATCAAAATATCATATCAAATTTTTCCAAAATTTTCTGAAGGTCGAAAGAAGTACGAACTGAAAAACATAATAACCCTTAAAATCCCTTACCTCAAAAGAGCAATATTTCTGACTTGAATATCGGATATAACGCTGAACGAACTTGCGTCGTATAGCAACACTCAAGATATCTAAATACCAATAAAAATATGCTTGATCATATAGAGAGAGAAAATTTATGTTTCTGGTGTGATTTTCAATTCTAACTTAAGTACCTATTTATAAAAAATGCTAGAACGCCAAAGGAGACTAAAATAATAAATTATATTATTATTTTCTCCTTTCTCCTACGCAGCCATATTTGAGAAATCAGCAGCCACCACACTTGACACAACAATTATAGCACATGGTTTGAAAAGTAAAAGTGGGTCCCACCCATAATTTTAATAAAAATTATTTTATTTTCTGAAACTTCAATAATTCATAGAAAATAGCCCGTTAATCAGAAAAATACAAATTTTATGTCCATTCTGCCTAAAATCGAATTCTCTACAACTTTGTAGCTTTGAGTTTTTCTAAATTCCAAACCAAAAATATCCAAAATTCACAAACGGATGATTTTTAATACCTCCACACCGACAAAATACTGATAAAACACCTCAGAATTAATTCCTTCATTTTTATCCACATAAAACTAAATATATCCATCATTTATATCCATATAAAATAAATATTTTCTTATCATATAAATCAATTATTAATTATTCACAAATAATATTACAGAATCACAATTATGACAACCAGGCCGTTCCCAGGAAAGAGTGGGCTTTCCGATAAGGATTTCTCCTTACTGACGCGTAATTAGGTGACCAAACCTCTTCTTAGATAGAACTTTCTAGATATTACCAATAATGCTATCTAATAATTGTGACGCCCCCAAAATTAGGTATTCATCACCCATCTTGAGTCGCCAAATACATGGTACAAAATACAAATACAAACTTAATTATACAAATATCGTGTAACATACGACAATACATAAACTGAGAGTTCTAATAGGAATATTGTCATCTAGACAATATCCATACTCAAGGAGTCCTCATTACATTTATTGTCGCACTATTTAACAGAATAGTGAGGACTACTAATGATATCTTCTAGACCATCACTCCTTTTCTTGACTCGTCCCAGCTATATTCTCATTTCCTGAAGAGAACATTGAAAGAAAGGGTGAGCTCAACTAGCCCAGTAAGAAATTTTATGACTAAGATAATGAAGAATAAATTATCAATAGTCTTCAATAATGTTAAACTGATAAAATACAATATACATCAAGTTTAACTGCAACGGAATAAGCAATCCATTAGAAGAGTCAAGTAGAGAATAAAACCTACTATCTTCTATGATTTAAAAATATCTTTGTAAGACCCCAACTTATTAATGAATAAAATCAAATTTTCTCTAAATATTATTGTAAATAATAAGGGGTTAATTTGATATAATACTTTGGTTATGGGTGAAATGTGTAAATTTTACTAAATAAGTAAGTGGTTATAAAATATTCATTTTGTCAGGGAATATTCGTTTGGTCGTGGAATATTCTTGCTGTCGGGGAATATTCGTATGACGGCGCAGCCTTGTGTGGGCCCCATAACGAAAAGCGATTGGATGAAGAAAATGACAAGTATAAGTTGTTTATAAATAACGGCATAGTTGTTACTGTTAATACTGTTGGAATACCCGGTGGTTAAATTACAGTAGCACACGGTATTGCACCAATTATTGATTCTTACGTAAAAAGACACTACTCAATAATTGTTACAGTAGTTATTATTCAATATTTTATTTTATTGATTCAATAATTGCTGCGTTGATATTTTATATTATTGTTGTTTCAATAATTGTTGTTGCACAGTATTTTCCATTATCAGATCAATAATTCATATTTTTTGAATAATATTATTAGATAACATTATTGGTAATGTATAGAAAGTTCTGTCTAAGGAGAGGTTTGGTCATCTAATTGCGCGCCAGTAAGGAGAAATTCTTATTGGAAAGCCTCCTCTTTCCTGAGAACGGCCTGGTTGTCATAAATGTGATTCTGTAATATTATTTGTGAATAATTAATTATTGATTCATATGATAAGGAAATATTTATGTGGATATAAATGAGAGATATTTTTTTGTGGTTAAAAATGAAGGAGTTAATGTTGAGGTTTTTATCAGTATTTTTGTCAGAATGGAGGTATTAAAAATCAGGATTTTTGAGATATTTTGTGGGGGTTATAATTTTTAATCCGACCGTTGGATCGTGATAATTTTTGGACATGTTATACATATATAAGTTGAGTATATGCCCACAAATTTTGAACCGTTAAAAACGAACGTATGATTTATTACGAATTTTACAAGATGACTGGTTCAGAAATTGTTGAATTTTCGGAGTTTATCATTTTGATGGAAAATTCTAGAATTGGTGGGCCCCACTTGTGATTGGTGAAGAAATGTGCTGAATTATATTTCAAATGTGGTGGGTGGAAATAGTAGCAGGTAAAGCCATCAGGTTGCAGGTCAAGCCTACTAAAATTTTCCTATAAATAGAGGGCTAAGTTAGAATTAAAAATCACACCAGAAACAAGTTTTCTCTCTTTCTCTCTCTAGATTATTGAGTGTATTTTGTGAGTATTTAGATACTTTGAGAGTTTCTATTCATCAGAGCAAGTTTCTTTCAGTCTTATACCGGTATTCCGACCACAAGTACTGATATCTTGAGGTAAGGGATATTATTTTCTTCTTAAATGATATTATTTTCTTCAATATCATTATGCTGAAATATTGATATGAGTTTTTATCAAATTTAGAACTTTTTGTGTCAGGGTTACTATTCACGTATACGGCACTATTCACGTATACGGTACTATTCACGAATACGGCACTATTCACCGAAAAATAAAATTTTCCCTTTCTGTCCAAGATGTCTATTATGGTTACTATCTTTGATTGTATCCATGTTTTGATCTTTATTTTTGAATTCTGCTTCACAATTGATTACTATGAAGTATTATTGATCTTGGATAAACTGTTATACGAATCCCTAATATTTGTCCTTCTGTCTCACTGGATTCGTTCTCTTTAAAATATTTTTCATCATTCTCAGTCCTAAACGATGATATTACTGAATATCTTTGGCCTGTAGTGCAAAGATGTATAATTACCTGATGAATATCTTTGGCCTGTAGTGCAAAGATGAACAGGTGTTGAGATGAACATGACTGACAGGTGATACAAATGAATATCTTTGACCTGTAGTGCAAAGATGAATATTTGGATAAAGATGATTATTAATTGATGTTACAGGGATAAAATATTGATGATGAACTTTTAAATCTTAGAAGATAGTAGAATTCTTTCTCTACTTGACTCTTCTAATGGTTGTTGTTTCCGCTGCAGTTGTTGATCTAAAACTTGTTGTCGATTATATTCTATCAGATTTTTCCCTGTTGAAGACTAACGATAATTTGTTGTATATTATCTTAGTCTTAATATTCTTTACTGGGCTAGTTGAGCTCACCCTTTTCCTTTTTGTTCTATTTTTCTTCTCAGCAGGTGAGAACATAGCAGGATCTAGTCGGGGTATAGAGTGATAGTTCTAGAAAGATGTTTTAGCAGTCCTCACTATTTCTGTAAAATAGTGTTTGAATAATTGTAATGAGGATTTATTTGAGTGTGAATATTGTCCAGAAGATAATATTTGTATTTAAACTCAAAGTATGTATTGTCGTATTTTGTACGACAATTGTATTATTGAAGTTGTAGTTTGCTTTCTGTACCATGTATTTGGTGACTCAGAATGGGTGTTGTATACCTATTTTGGGGGCGTCACAGTTTTCATCAATTTTTATCACTGAGACTCAGCTTAATAAATAAACCACATCTTCTAATCATCCCTGTATTATGGGCCAAGGATATTCATTAAATCATCAATGGTCATGACTATATCGAAAAATCCCTGGTCATAATCATACCAAAAACTGCTTATCAATTCATTACAGGCCACTGAGGACTTTTACCACACCACTTATAACATCACAGTTCATGATTATACCGAATGATCCCTGGTCATAATCATACAAAGTCCATCTATGCACGTAAGCCAAAGATGACTTTCAACATAAAATAAACATGAGGATGATGACAATGTTATAGGAATTCAATTAAACAAGTTCAAGAATTAGTTTATCCAGGAACTAATAATATCCAAATTGTCAACATGATACTTCTTTGTAAAGTAACAGTCAAGAATGCTCAGAAGAATATTTCCATTAAAAGATACTGGATGAAGCGCAAATATCAAGGATATTCCACTAATTTCATGGAGTACAGAAATCAAAACTTTAACCAAATGAGTATAATAAAGAATATATGAAACTGCAAATGGATTTTCACCAGCCATGCGGTAATCCACGTATACAGATCATTTCCACAATTTAATAAGGAATGACTATAAAGGATCATTCACCATCCATGTGGCAATCCACATAGACATGTTATTCCAACAGAATAATAAAGAATGGAATAACAGAAGGATTCACCATGCATGCGATAGAGACCGCACAGACAGGTTATTCCCAACGGAATAATAAATGCGAAATAATAAATATGGAATCAGGTCAGGTGAAATTCACACCGACAGGATATTCCGACAGAATAATAAATGCGGAATAATAAATGATGGAACCAGGTCAGGTGAAATTCACACCGACAGGATATTTCGACAGAATCGTAAAGAACAGAATAATGAAAGAGTTTCACCAAGCATGCGGTACTTCGCATAAACAGGTTATTTCAACATAATAATAAATAATGGAATAACAGAAGAAGATCACCAAGTATTGGGTAAACCGCATATACAGGTCATTCCACCAAGTATTGGGTAAATCACGCATACAGGTTATTTCAACAGAATAATAAAGGATGAAATAACATAAGGATTTCACCAAGTATAGGGTATGCCGCGTATACAGGTCATGTATAGGGTATGTCACTTTTACAGGTTATTCCAACAGAATAATAAAGAATAGAATAACAGAAGTTCTCTTCATGAATAAGAAAGAATAACACCCTTTACCATTTTAAAGAAGAACTGAAATAAAGAAGTAGTTAAGTGGCAGAATACTCTTCTTCTTTCTCTCTATAGTTTATGTGACACCCCCAAATCCGGGTACTTTAATTCCACGGGATTTGGTGTTCACTGCACAAACATCATCTATCTATCTACCCATAAATAATATCAAACCATACAATAGATAGAAATCATAATAAAATCTCTTCCCTTAAGGGTTACATCAACTGAATCATAAATAAATCCCAGGTTACTCTAACCTTAAAACATCTGTGCGAAATTCTAAACAAATAAGTCTTAACATCAACATAACTCAAGTCTTAAACAAATACATCAGTTAATAAATAACAGGTCTTCATCATTTGCTAACTTTGCCCTTGCCCTTACTAGTGGAAGGTTCATCGCTTCTTTCGTTCTTAACTGCAATGTTATTATTAAGCAAGAGTGAGCACAAATGCCCACAAGTATAATAATGAAATAACAGTATAATAACATGCGAATAAATCAAAGACGTCTGAATAAGAGCTCAACTTTTGAATCAAGAATGAATAACAAGAATCAAAAGAATTCTGAGGGTCATAAGACCTTGAACTATGTCATAGGTTATCAAGGATTATACTTGAAACCTTTAACAGTCATAAGACTATGGACCTTCTTCTCGTACTTAGGGGGATCAGCCCTTAGTACCATACTGTGCACAATATCTTAACGCTAAAGCGTAAATAATCCCCTATACAAGGTTGTTCATCTCAGTTTGACATTCGAGTCCGCACCAAAGGAAGTTTGGTTTGGATAAATTCATCAAGGGTTCTGAAATTTAGAACGCTCATCAACTATGGACTAGTTGAATCAATAAGGTTCACTAGTCTAATAAGGTTCAACAATAATTAATATTTAATTTAAATAAAATCTCAAAAGTATACAATAGGACAATTATTGTATAACTGAATCATGCTATGGAAAGATAATTAATCTTTAATATCATGCTTGAACTTGAATAATAACAAGGATAATTTATTCAAGGTAAATAATAAACTTGAACAATAATGACAAGTAGGGTTAGGGAAACTTGCTCAACATAAAAGTAACGTTTAAGTTTAAATAAACTTGCTCAATAGAATGGAGTTAGGGATAGGACACTTGCCTCGTGCGTAGATTACACTTTAACTAAGTACGTTCTTTAAATTAAATCCTACATACCATTCATATACACCATACCAGTTAATTATAAATTAACTAATCAATATAAACTCATTCTCGTTGTCTACTTTAATTATTGACTAAACTTAGTCAAATTATCTCATTATCACATAATTAATACTTCATGAATGACAATATATTTATGTATTCAACAATTAAATCCACATGTAATTATGTTATTTACATGTTAAACATCAATTTTAATATCACATTATATCTCTAACATGTTTACATGTTCATTACATTAATCCACTAACACATTGTTAGACTTAACATTTTTAATATCTCATTTCTGAAGTTTTGGGGGGAGTGGCGCTGCGGCGCCACTATTGAACTAAGGTTTCGCGCTGCGGCGCCGTGGCGCTGTGGCCGGGCCCTTGGCACTGCGACGCTATGGCGCCGTGGCTTGGGTCTTGGCGCTGCGGCGCAGTGGCGCTGCGGCGCGAGACTTCAGTTCTGTAGTTGGCGCCACGGCGCGAGACTCCAGAAACTGTTTCTCAGTTCGCGAAGAACACAGAGTTCAGCGAAAAAAACACATTTTTAGCACTAATTTCACCAAATCACATATACCCACATGTTATAATTCATTTATAATCATAACCCAACATATATAAAGTGATTTTAACCCATTAAAACATATAATCACATATTTAAATCATAAAATGGGCTGTTCTTGATGTTCTTAAAGTTTTTAAACAAAACACATAATTTAGCCGTACGGATTCGTTATAACACCGAATCCGTTCGTTTAAGGCTTGATCTCTTCGTATTAACATGCTCAATAATATAAGGGTGTAAAATTTATGGATAATATATGATCAATACATCAATTATCACGTATAAGGCCATATGGCCAAATCACGTACTCTGTTTATTTTGAAATAACAAGTCATCAGATTACTACACTTAGGGTATGGGATCATGCAATATATATAAAAAAACATGTTAAGCTACTCTTATGATTACATTTATACTCATAATTGTTACCCTATTCAACCATAGAAACTCTACAGAGGACTTAAGCCATAATTATGAAAACTTTAAAAAGACGTAGAAATAGAATTTGGGAAAGAAGAGATTACCCAAAGCGTAGATGAGTAAGGATGACAATTCTCTCTATTTCAATCACAGTACACACAATCTCTCACAAAGATTTCTCCAACTCTCTCTGCAAACTCTCTGATTCTAAAAATACGTAAGTTAAACTCAACTGAGCCTTTAAGCGCAGAGTTGAGGTCAGTTATTCCATTCGTGGTTTAGCTGTCCCCAACTCCTCCTAAGGCCTCATTTGGCTAGCAAACTAGGTTTAAAACTCATTATTTTAATAACCTTTTATCATATAGTTTGAAAATGTCACCCTCTTTATAAAATAAATCCCATATTTTATTTAATTTACTTTAAATAAAATATAATAATTACTCGTAAATTCACATAATCATATATTCAATTATCTCATTAATAAATAATGTCAATTTATTAATTCTCTAATTAATAATTAAATTAATTAAATAACATCATGCTTAATTAAATTATTTCATTTAATTCAATAAGCTCACATAATCACATACTTGAATCATAAAAATTCTCTACATTAATTTAATAAATGTAACACATAAAATTAAATTAATCTACTACAATTGCATCGATTAATTATTAAATCTAGTAATTAAATCGTCGAAAAATATTTATTTACTTCAATAAATATTTAAAATAATTTATAAAATTCTCGTTCGTCACATCTTTCCCCCCTTAAAAGGATTCTGTCCCCAGAATCACAACTCAATAGTTTCGACCCGTTACATTCTCCCCCCTTACAAAGATTCTGTCCCCAGAATCGCATACACATAATTAAGTAAATAAATGAGGGTAATTCTTCATCATATTCTCTTCGAGTTCCCATGTAGCTTCTTTAGCGTTGTGGTTCCTCCGAATTACCTTAACAGAAGGTATAACTTTATTTCTGAGAACTTGTTATTTTCGGTCGACAATTTGGACATAAATTTCTTCATAAGATAAGTCTTTCTCAAAATGCAGGGGTTCGTATTCAATTGCATGCTTGTAATCAGGTTTGTAAGGTCGTAACACAGAAACATGGAAGACGTTGTGGATATTCTCGAGTGCTGGAGGTAAGGCTACCTCGTACGCAACTTCTCCAATTCTTCGCAGTACCTCAAAGGGTCCAATAAATCTTGGGCTCAATTTTCCTTTCTTTTCGAACCTGATCTTTCCCTTCCAGGGAGAGACCTTCAAGAAAACATAACTACCTGATTCAAACTCGATATTTTTACGATGTGGATCAGCGTATTTCTTCTGTCGATCTTGAGCTGCTACCAGTCGTGCTCGGATCACTTTGACTATTTCTGCCGTCTGTTGTACCAATTCTGGCCCTAGCAATTGTCTTTCACCAACTTCATCCCAGTAAAGTGGAGTTCTACACTTTCTGCCGTATAACGCTTCGTAAGGCGGCATACCAATACTAGCGTGGTAACTGTTGTTGTAGCCGAACTCTACCAACGGTAGGTGATCGTCCCAATTTCCTTTGAAGTCCATTACACAGGCTCGTAACATATCTTCCAGTGTTTGAATCGTTCGTTCGCTCTGTCCGTCTGTTTGAGGGTGGTAAGCTGTACTCATTCGTAGTTGTGTACCCATGCATTCCTGAAGACGTTTCCAGAAATTTGATATGAAGCGCGGATCCCTATCGGAAACAATAGATACCGGTACTTCGTGCCTTGAAACAATTTCCTTCACATATAATCTTGCCAACTGATCTAAGTTAAATCTGATTTTGATAGAAAGGAAGTGCGCGGATTTCGTCAGTCGGTCAACGATAACCCATACTGCGTCGTAGCCTTTCTGAGTCATCGGAAGGCCAACCACGAAGTCCATCGTAATATGTTCCCATTTCCATTCTGAGATCTCCAACGGTTGTAGCAATCCACTCGGTCTCTGATGTTCTGCTTTAACTTTCTGACATGTCAGGCATTTGGCAACACATTCTGCAACATCACGTTTCAAATTCGGCCACCAGAAATGTTGTTGAAGATTTTGGTACATTTTTGTACTACCAGGGTGAATCGAATATCTTGAACTATGAGCCTCACTCAAAATTTCTTCCTTAATTTCTTGTACTGGCGGAACCCAAATTCTGCTTTCAAATCTCAATATTCCTTCCTTATCCATCTTAAATCTTGGTTCGGTTCCTTCAGATATCTTCGTTGTTACCTTTTTGCATTCATCATCCTGAAGCTGAGCCTCCTTCACTTTATCTAGTAGAGTTGTACCAGATTGCATCTGAAATAGTTTCTCATCAATCTCCATAGGATACTTCACTTCTAACTCCAGTTTCTCCATATCTGCAATTAGCTCCTGTTGAGCAGTCAACATCATCAATTTCTCACGACCCTTTCTACTTAAGGCGTCGGCAACCACATTAGCCTTACCCGGATGGTATAAAATCTCACAGTCATAATCCTTGATTAATTCCAACCATCTTCTTTGACGCATATTCAAATCTTTCTGTGTAAAAATATATTTCAGACTCTTGTGGTCCGTATATATTTCACACTTCTCCCCATAAAGATAGTGCCTCCAAATTTTCAAAGCAAAAACAACTGCAGCTAACTCCAAATCATGGGTCGGGTAACCCTTCTCGTAATCCTTTAACTGCCGTGATGCATACGCAATGACTTTTCCGTTTTGCATCAGCACACAACCAAGTCCTTTATGCGACACATCGCTAAAAACAACAAAATTTCCTGTATCATCCGGAAGAGATAACACAGGCGCTGTACTCAACCTCTTCTTTAATTCTTGAAAACTCTCCTCACACTTCTCCGTCCAAACAAATTTCACAGCTTTTCGAGTTAAATTCATTAACGGAGTTGCGATCTTAGAAAAATCTTGTATGAATCTTCTATAATATCCTGCTAATCCAAGAAAACTTCTTACTTCTGACGGCGTTCTCGGCTGATCCCAGTTAATCACAGCTTCTACTTTGGATGGATCTACCGAAATTCCATCTCTATCGATTACGTGACCAAGAAATTGTACTCTCTCGATCCAGAATTCGCATTTCGAAAATTTAGCATACAACTTCTCCCTTCTCAATACTTCCAACGTTAACCTCAAGTGTTCTTCATGTTCTTCTTTGGTTTTGGAATATACCAGAATGTCGTCTATAAATACCACCACGAATTTGTCCAAAAACGGCTTGAATACACCATTCATTAGTCCCATAAATGCTGCAAGAGGATTCGTAAGACCAAACGACATTACTAAAAACTCATAATGACCATATCGCGTTCGGAATTCTGTCTTCGGTACATCCTCTGGCCTCACCTTTAGTTGGTGATAACCACTCCTCAAGTCAATCTTGGAAAAGTATTTTGCTCCCTTCAATTGATCAAACAGATCATCGATCCTCGGTAAAGGATATCTGTTCTTAATCGTGACCTTATTTAATTCTCTGTAGTCAATGCAGAGCCTCATCGATCCGTCCTTCTTTTTCACGAACAACACCGGCGCTCCCCACGGCGATACGCTCGGTTGAATGTACTTTTTGTCCAACAATTCTTGTAGTTGTACCATTAATTCCTTCATCTCTGCTGGCGCCATGCGGTATGGTGCCTTCGATATTGGAGCAGTTTCGGGCGCCAAATCAATCACAAAGTCTACTTCTCTTTCTGGTGGGAGTCCTGACAAATCGTCTGGAAATACATTGATGAAGTCCCTCACAATCGGTATCTCCTCTACCTTCGGGTTCTCTTTTCGACTGTCGACTATGTAAGCTAAATATCTTACACAGCCTTGTCTTAAAAACTTTCTGGCCTGCAACATCGTCAGACAACTCGCTTGTCTACCATAAAACACAACCTTTGACGGAGTCATAAGGTTAATACGCTTCTTTTGGCAGTCAATTACAGCCCCATAATTGGATAGCCAATCCATACCCAATATAACGTCGAATTCCCCCAATCGAATAGGGATAAGATCTACGTTCATGATATTACCCTTAATATCCACTCTATAATTTTTATACACATGCTTAACAGGAATTATCTCTCTATTCGCAATTTCTATAATCATGGGATATTCCAATTCATCCTTAAGCAAATCTAAACTATTAGCAAAGTCATCGGATATAAAGGAACAAGTAGCACCCGAATCAAATAAAATGTAAGCATTAATTTCATTGATCGGAATGATACCTGACACCACATCACGAGACTGGATTGCATCCTGCACCGTCAGATTGAAAGTTCTGGCGGTTGGTCGGTTTGTTGCGGGTGGTCCGGTGATGGTTAAGGTATTTCCACTGTTATTTCCCCGGTTTCCTCCTTGTCCTGATCCTCCTGATCCCTTCTTGGGACAGTCCCTTGCTAAATGATCTTTCAAACCACAGTTGAAACAAGCACCCTTCTTTGGGTTTGGACAATTTGGTGCTATGTGGCCTTCCTGACCACAATTGTAGCACACTCTCTTTCCCTTCAAACAAACTCCTAGATGTACCTTGCCGCAAGTCAGACATGCTTCTATCTTCTTTTTCTGCCCTCCGTGTTGACTTCCAGCTGTCGAGTTATCCGTCCACTTCCTCTTCTGATTATTATTATTCCCAATATTACTTTCACCAGTCTTGTTATTACCTTCATTCTCACTCTTTTTCTTTTTCTGTTCTTGGTTGTACTTAGTCACTGCATCACTTCCTCCTTCCGCGAGAATGGCCTTTTACAAAACTCCCTCAAACGTGTTAAGTTGAAACATTGATACCTTGCTGTACACCCAAGGCTTTAGTCCTTGTTCGAATCTTCTGGCCTTTCTCTCGTCAGTGTGTACTTGATACGGGGCAAACCTTGCCAACTCATCGAATTTAACCGCGTAATCAGGTACGCTCATGTTTCCTTGCTTCAGTTCCAGAAATTGAATCTCCATCTGATTCTGCGAACTAGTTGGGAAGTACATTTCGAAAAACATTTCTTTAAATCTCTCCCACGTAATTACACCTTCACCTCCTTGCATCTTGTTTGCCTGCCACCAGTAGCTAGCCTCAGACTTCAGCATAAATGTCGTAAAAACGGTCTTTTGATCTTCTCGAACCCTATCAACGTCGAAAACCTTCTCCATTTCCATCACCCACGTTTGAACCTCGATCGGGTTTCTGGAACCTTTGAACTCTGGCGGTCCCACCGCCTTAAAATCTTTAAACGTTGTGCTAGGTGGAGCTTGCGGTTGGTTATTCATTGCTCCCGTCAGTAAGTTCACCAACTGCTGAACAGGATTAGCGTTGGCGTTATTGTTATTATTGGTTGACTCTTCCTGAGCCGGTTGACGCTGTTGTCTTCTCCTTGGCGGCATTTTTCTGTTAAGTAAACGTTTATTAGAACTTTATTTATTTCTCTACATAGTTAAGACATTATTCAACAATTTAACATATCACTTAACACATCATCTCAAACAACTTGATATCTTTTCATTCAAATAAAAAGTTTTAACATTAAACTATAGCATACTGCTATTTACATCATCTATCCTGGAATAAAGAATCCACAGGATTTAAAATATTCAAATATTAACATATTCCTTAGTTCATAAACACATCGGAATTTACAATTAAAAACTAGTTAAGTCTTTCACATAATCAAACAGATTCTATTCCTGTCTTCCAAGGTGCTCAATAGCCTTGCCACGCTCTTCATTCATGATACGAGACATCGTCCTGCGATCCAACATATACGATGGAAGTCCTTCAAACTGGATGGGGTACCTTAACACTCGCTCTTGAACCTCATCCATCGCATGATTAAGTGTGGCGTACGTGTCTTCAAGCTTTGCCTTCTTTGCACGACTATCATCTTCTACACGATCAGCTCGATGTGATTCTCTTACCCATCCTTCCTCTGCTATTTTCAGTCTTCCGGAGGTTTCCTTCAGTTCCTTCTTCAGCTTCTCTATCTCCTCGGTCTTATCTTCGGTTTGGCCCTTCTCATGAACCAAATCCCACTCCACGTTTCTTAAACGTTTATGAAGGGTCACAATCTCTCTATCCTTCTCCTCTAAAGTAGACTGCTGAACAGTCACTCGCTCAGTCAATTCCTGAACCTCATCTTGTAACTCCACGTTACGATCATATAGTGTGTCATACATCTCAGCATCAACAGTGTACCGTGGTAGCTCCTCTTCTTCCTCTTCCTCATCAAATTCCTCCTCAGGATCCTCCTCAGGATCAATCTCAGGCTCATGCTCCTGACCAACAACAGTGATCAACGGAAACGGCTCTCTCTGAATCAACTGCTCCCTGACAACATGAATGTCTCGGGGCTCCTCCTCAGTCGGTCCTATAGGTAATCGGGGTTCTTCCTCCCCAGCTTGACTAGCTTCTCCATCATTCGTCATCCTGACAACAAAATTTTTAAGTTTTAGTTACTAAGTCATACTATCTAACGCATACTTAACACATAAACACATAATGTATTTTATTATCTTCAATGAATTACCAAAAATTCATTTCTTAAAACTCGATAAGAGTTTTCCTTTACTATCTTCTTTCTATAAGGTTATTACCTAAGGTTGTTCCCCCACCTAAGGTTCATAACCTACAGCTCTGATACCAACCTGTGCCACCCCCAAATCCGGGTACTTCGATTCCACGGGATTTGGTGTTCACTGTACAAACATCATCTATCTATCTACCCATAAATAATATCAAACCATACAATAGATAGAAATCATAATAAAATCTCTTCCCTTAAGGGTTACATCAACTGAATCATAAATAAATCCCAGGTTACTCTAACCTTAAAACATCTGTGCGGAATTCTAAACAAATAAGTCTTAACATCAACATAACTCAAGTCTTAAACAAATACATCAGTTAATAAATAACAGGTCTTCATCATTTGCTAACTTTTCCCTTGCCCTTACTAGTGGAAGGTTCATCGCTTCTTTCGTTCTTAACTGCAATGTTATTATTAAGCAAGAGTGGGCACAAATGCCCACAAGTATAATAATGAAATAACAGTATAATAACATGCGAATAAATCAAAGATGTCTGAATAAGAGCTCAACTTTTGAATCAAGAATGAATAACAAGAATCAAAAGAATTCTGAGGGTCATAAGACCTTGAACTATGTCCTAGGTTATCAAGGATTATACTTGAAACCTTTAACAGTCATAACACTATGGACCTTCTTCTCGTACTTAGGGGGATCAGCCCTTAGTACCATACTGTGCACAATATCTTAACGCTAAAGCGTAAATAATCCCCTATACAGGGTTGTTCATCTCAGTTTGACATTCGAGTCCGCACCAAAGGAAGTTTGGTTTGGATAAATTCATCAAGGGTTCTGAAATTTAGAACGCTCATCAACTATGGACTAGTTGAATCAATAAGGTTCACTAGTCTAATAAGGTTCAACAATAATTGATTTTTGATTTAAATAAAATCTCAAAAGTATACAATAGGACAATTATTGTATAACTGAATCATGCTATGGAAAGATAATTAATCTTTAATATCATGCTTGAACTTGAATAATAACAAGGATAATTTATTCAAGGTAAATAATAAACTTGAACAATAATGACAAGTAGGGTTAGAAAAACTTGCTCAACATAAAAGTAACGTTTAAGTTTAAATAAACTTGCTCAATAGAATGGAGTTAGGGATAGGATACTTGCCTCGTGCGTAGATTACACTTTAACTAAGCACGTTCTTTGAATTAAATCCTACATACCATTCATATACACCATACCAGTTAATTATAAATTAACTAATCAATATAAACTCATTCTCGTTGTCTACTTTAATTATTGACTAAACTTAGTCAAATTATCTCATTATCACATAATTAATACTTCATGAATGACAATATATTTATGTATTCAACAATTAAATCCACATGTAATTATGTTATTTACATGTTAAATATCAATTTTAATATCACATTATATCTCTAACATGTTTACATGTTCATTACATTAATCCACTAACACATTGTTAGACTTAACATTTTTAATATCTCATTTCTGAAGTTTCGGGGGGAGTGGCGCTGCGGCGCCACTATTGAACTAAGGTTTCGCGCTGCGGCGCCGTGGCAATGTGGCCGGGCCCTTGGCGCTGCGACGCTATGGCGCCGTGGCTTGGGTCTTGGCGCTGCGGCGCGGGACTTCAGTTCTGGAGTTGGCGCCGCGGCGCGAGACTCCAGAAACTGTTTCTCAGTTCGCGAAGAACACAGAGTTCAGCGAAAACAACACATTTTTAACACGAATTTCACCAAATCACATATACCCACATGTTATAATTCATGTATAATCATAACCCAATATATATAAAGTGATTTTAACCCATTAAAACATATAATCACATATTTAAATCATAAAATGGGCTGTTCTTGATGTTCTTGAAGTTTTTGAACAAAACACATAATTTAGCCGTACGGATTCGTTATAACACCGAATCCGTTCGTTTAAGGCTTGATCTCTTCGTATTAACATGCTCAATAATATAAGGGTGTAAAATTTATGGATAATATATGATCAATACATCAATTATCACGTATAAGGCCATATGGCCAAATCACGTACTCTGTTTATTTTGAAATAACAAGTCATCATATTACTACACTTAGGATATGGGATCATGCAATATATATAAAAAAACATGTTAAGCTACTCTTATGATTACATTTATACTCATAATTGTTACTCTATTCAACCATAGAAACTCTACAGAGGACTTAAGCCATAATTATGAAAACTTTAAAAAGACGTAGAAATAGAATTTGGGAAAGAAGAGATTACCCAAAGCGTAGATGAGTAAGGATGACAATTCTCTCTATTTCAATCACAGTGCACACAATCTCTCACAAAGATTTCTCCAACTCTTTCTGCAAACTCTCTGATTCTAAAAATACGTAAGTTAAACTCAACTGAGCCTTTAAGCGCAGAGTTGAGGTCTGTTATTCCATTCGTGGTTTAAATGTCCCCAACTCCTCCTAAGGCCTCATTTGGCTAGCAAACTAGGTTCAAAACTCATTATTTTAATAACCTTTTATCATATAGTTTGAAAATGTCACCCTCTTTATAAAATAAATCTCATATTTTATTTAATTTACTTTAAATAAAATATAATAATTACTCGTAAATTCACATAATCATATATTCAATTATCTCATTAATAAATAATGTCAATTTATTAATTCTCTAATTAATAATTAAATTAATTAAATAATATCACGCTTAATTAAATTATTTCATTTAATTCAATAAGCTCACATAATCACATACTTGAATCATAAAAATTCTCTACATTAATTTAATAAATGTAACACATAAAATTAAATTAATCTACTACAATTGCATCGATTAATTATTAAATCTAGTAATTAAATCGTCGAAAAATATTTATTTACTTCAATAAATATTTAAAATAATTTACAAAATTCTCGTTCGTCACAGTTTATCTCTCTAGAGTTCAGTGAATTCGTAAGAAAATAATGAAAGAATGAGCTTCTATTTATAGGAAAATGGAATGCATAGTAACTAATCCATGAACGGTCCAGATTGATTTACTTTAATCTGACGGTCTATATTTAAAGCAAAATCTTTTAAATAAAATATAATATATTCTAATTATTGCCTAATAAAACAAACAACTTTAATAAAGTATTCTGTTTTATATAAAAATATGTTTCTGTTTTATTACGTTAATAATACAAATAAAACAAAACTTCATTATCGCTAAATAATTCATATTATTAATTGACAATAATTGAATCAAACTGAGTGACTTCTCACATAAGTATTAATAATCAATACCGTGTGCTACTATGTAACCACACGTATTACTGTACTTTTACTACCGAGTAGTTCAACAGTATCAACGGTAAAACTTCTGCCGTTATTTTTAATAAAATATTTTTGTCGTTTTCTCAATCCGACAATAATTCTGTTGTGGGGTCCACCAATGATTGTACCGTCGTACAAATATTCCCCAACTAATTGAATATTTTCCGTAAATAGTAACTCGTGAATAGTACTCTGACACAAAAAGATCCCAAAAACTCGAGTGAACAATACTAGAGTGAATAGTAACCGGGTATTTTATGACAACTTGTCTACTTTAAAAAAATTTCACATATCACCTTTAACTTTAACCTTTTATCAATTTAACCATTTACCAAACTAGAAAAATTGAATACTTTTATTTCATAAAATTCGGGGTCTCACAATCTCCCCTCCTTATGAAATTTCACCATCAAAATTTACGTACGTACCTGGTATAACGAAGACGTGAGGATACCTTGAATACCTTTATCGTTGAAAATATTAAATTCATATTTGCAATACTGTCAAAGATATTTATTAACAATTCATTTTTACACTACATGCCAACTGTATAACCAATAATCAACAGTTCATCTTTGCACTACAGGTCAAAGATATACAACTGTAAAATTAATAATACTGAGACTCAGCTTAATAGTATCACGGCCACAAATTATCCATGCACTACGTGCCAAAGATAATCGTATTTTCAATTACGATCATGATTATACCGAACAATCCCTGGTCATAATCATACCAAGTCCATCTATGCACGTAAGCCACAGATGACTTTTACCACATCTATGAATTAATATTTCATTGTTAAGACTCAGCTCAATAATTAATCCACATCATCGAATCATCCCTACACTACAGGCCAGGGATATTCTTTAGTATCACGACCATGAATTATCCATGCACTACGTGCCAAAGATAATCGTGTTTTTAATTACGGTAATGATTATATATTTATACCGAACAATTTCTGGTCATAATCATACCAATTCCATCTATGCACGTAAGCCACAGATGACTTTTACCACATCTATGAATTATTATTTCATTGCTGAGACTCAGCTCAATAATTAATCCACATCATCGAATCATCCCTGCACTACAGGCCAAGGATATTCTTTAGTATCACGACCACGAATTATCCATGCACTACGTGTCAAAGATAATCGTGTTATCAATTACGATAATGATTATACCGAACAATCCCTAGTCATAATCATTCCAAGTCCATTTATGCACGTAAGCCACAGATGACTTTTAACACAATATAAGCATGAGGATCATGACAATGATATAAAGAATCAATCAAATGAGATAAAGGATAAATATTAAACATTTATAATATAATTTATCCAGGGTTCAAGAGTATCCCAATGTTATCAATCACTTAATAATCTCATAATCTAATTTCATTAATATTATAACAATATTTTAATCACTTTTTAAACTTATAAACAATTTATTTCAGTTGTTTACACTTTCCCAAATAATACATTTAATCATTCAAACATGTTGTACTCATAAGATTTCATCACCAATAATCAAATTCCTTATCAACAATTTACATATACCTTATATAGGATTTCCAAGCCATAAAATCCTATCTTTCAACTTTGTTACTTCATATAACACATTTAACTCATATGTTCGTAACTAAACTATTTTTATAAAAAATACCAAATCAGTTCCAAAAATAATTCTTTTATAGAATTTAGCATAATATAGTCTCATAATGAAAATATATTTTTCTCAGAATTTTTAAAATTCATTTACTATTTTTCAAAAATTAATTTTTAATTAATTCCTTAAGAAATTAGCTACCTCAAGGTTAACTCCAAAAATTCCCAAATCTTGGCAGAATCTTACACATGTTAACATGAGCCTCCAGTTTAAATTTCATGGTCATCGGAGTTATAGAACTCCGGTTATAGCATTTTTCGTCGAAAAAACCTAAATATTGAAATGGTCATAACTTGCTCATTTTAAGTCAGAATGAGCTCATTTTTGGACAGGAGGTACTTTATACCATATACTTTCATGTCCCAAAAGGCCAGAATTTTTCTCACAAATTTTGTGGCCGAAACAGCCTCTTTAAATAGCTTTTTCGGGTTTTGCAGCTTTGGACTCCTTTGCTAAAAATAGTCCACACGCAAATCTACAATACCTTTTCCAATGATTCCACTTGGATAAGTTAGGAAACTCATAGATCTAACTCTAGAACTTGACCAACCTCAAAAATTCGAAATATAATAGGAGATATGGTCAATTGAATTTCATGTTCTATTTTTACCAAAATTTGATTTTTTAACCCTTTGTGATTTTTAAGAAACTTTCATGTTTTCTCATAATAACCAACATAACTCATCATAACACTTACTAATACCATATATACCCATGATTTTCATTAGTTCAATGCTTTTATTATGACTTTCATCATAATCCACGTAAACAGATCCTTTTAGTTGAAGAAATATTTGAGGGTTTTAGAAATGAATTTTGTACTGGGGTCAATACAAAATTCGATTTCATGCTCTAGGGGTAGTTTAAGAAGTCTTCAAGAATACGTCAGGAAATTTATTAACAATAAGAATATCATTCAAAACTGTGACTCTCATCCAAGACTTGGATAGCACATGAAATGAAGGTTTCTCCTAACGGAGTTTCAACCGATAGGTCAAAGTCTAACTTCTCTAGAGTCAAATTTAAAAGTTGAACACAAGCAAGAGAGATAAAAGAATGGGTAGAACCGATATCTAATAGGGTATAGACTTCGCAAGAATTTATAATTAACTAACCCGTGCTAACTTCGTTCAGTTTACTCGCTTTTTGAGAAGTCATGAAAAACGCTCTTCCTAAAACTAATGACTTTGTTTTGTCCGTATCCGCCTTTGGTGCCACCGTCCCAGCTGGACTTGACTTTGGTGCACGATAAAATCGGGCTAAATGACATTCTCTTCTTGCAATTTCTACTTCTATTATCTTTGCCAAGATTACCACCAAAGTGGTTACCATTCTTGGCATGATAATTTCCCCCACGATGGTTATCATTGTTCCGATAGCCGTTGCCACCAGTATGATTATTATCGTGTTGTTGGTCGTCACCTTTTGCTTGAACTGAATCAACACTCTCATGTGCTTCATTGCTTATCTCAGCATTTTCAAATGTCATTCTCAAACACTAACACAAAACAAGGGTTAATTAACATATCACATTTTATTCCTATATTCTGACCGACCAATTAAATACCAAATAAACTTAGGTAGGTCATACTAGCGAAGGAATTCCCTGTCTCTCCCCTCCTAGTTCTTATCTCACATCTCAGCCAAGGATCATATTCTTAAGCTCTGATACCAACTGTGACGCCCCCAAAATTAGGTATTCATCACCCATCTTGAGTCGCCAAATACATGGTACAAAATATAAATATAAACTTAATTATACAAATGTCGTGTAACATACGACAATACATAAACTGAGAGTTCTAATAGGAATATTGTCATCTAGACAATATCCATACTCAAGGAGTCCTCATTACATTTATTATCGCACTATTTAACAGAATAGTGAGGACTACTAATGCTATCTTCTAGACCATCACTCCTTTTCTTGACTCGTCCCAGCTATATTCTCATTTTCTGAAGAGAACATTGAAAGAAAGGGTGAGCTCAACTAGCCCAGTAAGAAATATTATGACTAAGATAATGAAGAATAAATTATCAATAGTCTTCAACAATGTTAAACTGATAAAATACAATAGACATCAAGTTTAATTGCAACGGAATAAGCAAACCATTAGAAGAGTCAAGTAGAGAATAAAACCTACTATCTTCTATGATTTAAAAATGTTTTCATCAATTTTTATCACTGAGACTCAGCTTAATAAATAAACGACATCTACTAATCATCCCTGTATTACGGGCCAAGGATATTCATTAAATCATTAATGGTCATGACTATACCGAAAAATCTCTGGTCATAATCATACCAAAAACTGTCTATCAATGCATTACAGGCCACTGAGGACTTTTACCACACCACTTATAACATCACAATTCATGATTATTGTAAGACCCCGAATTTTATGAAATAAAAGTATTCAATTTTTTTTATAGTTACTATTCAGTAAATGGTTAAATTGATAAAAGTTAAAGTTAAGGGTGATATATGAAATTTTTTTCAAAATAAGCAAGTTGTTATAAAATAATCATTGTTGTCGGGAAATATTCGTTTGGTCGTGGAATATTCTTTTTGTCGGGGAATATTCGTACGACGGCGCAGCTATTTGTGGGCTCCATAACGAATAACTGTCGGGTGAAGAAAACGACAAATTTGAGTTTTTACAAATAACGGCGTAGTTGTTACCGTTAACACTGTTGGAATACCCGGTGGTTAAAATACAGTAATACGCGTTATTGCACAGTAGCACACGGTATTGCATAGTATTTTTTAAATTATCGATTCTTACGTAAGAAGGCACTACTCAATAATTGTTACAGTAATTACTGTTCAATATTTTATTTTATTGATTCAATAATTGCTACGTTGAAATTTTTGTATTATTGTTGTTCAATAATTATTGCTGCACAGTATTTCCCATTATCAGATCAATAATTCATATTATTTGAATAGTATTATTAGATAGCATTATTGGCAATGTCTAGAAAGTTCTTTCTAAGGAGAGGTTTGATCATCTAATTGTGCGCCAGTAAGGAGAAATTCTTATTGGAAAGCCCCCTCTTTCCTGGGAACGGCCTGGTTGTCATAAATGTGATTCTGTAATATTATTTGTGAATAATTAATTATTGATTCATATGATAAGAAAATATTTATTTTATGTGGATATAAATGAGGGATATATTTTTGTGGTTAAAAATGAAGGAGTTAATGTTGAGGTTTTTATCAGTATTTTTATCGGAATGGAGGTATTAAAAATCAAATCAGGGTTTTTGAGATATTTTGCGGGGGTTATAATTTTTAATCCGACCGTTGGATCGTGGTAATTTTTGGATATGTTATACATATATAAGTTGAGTATATGTCCACAAATTTTGAACCGTTAAAAATGAACGTATGATTTATTATGAATTTTACGAGATGACTGGTTCAGAAATTGTTGAATTTTCGGAGTTTATCATTTTGGTGGAAAATTCTAGAATTGGTGGGCCCCACTTGTGGTTGGTGAAGAAATGTGCTGAATTATATTTCAAATGTGGTGGGTGGGAATAGTAGCAGGTAAAGCCATCAGGTTGCAGGTCAAACCTACCAAAATTTTCCTATAAATAGAGGGCTAAGTTAGAATTGAAAATCACACCAGAAACATAAGCTTTCTCTCTTTCTCTCTCTATATTATGAAGCATATTTTGTGAGTTTTTAGATACTTGGTGAGTTGCTATTCATCAGTGCAAGTTTCCTTCAGCATCATATCCGATATCCAGTCAGAAGTACTGCTCTTTTGAGGTAAGGGATAGTAAGGGATTGTAAGGGATAGTAAGGGATTTTAAGGGTTGTTATGATTTTCAGTTTCGTAATTTTTCTGAACTTCAAAAATTTTGGAAAAAATTGAAATGATATTTTGATGAGTTTTATTGATTGTGTCCAAAAATGGTGATTTTTGGATGTATAGATTGAGAGTTATGAATTTTATGAGAAAAGACTATTTTAAAAGTAACCGCTTATAATTCCTTGTGGTTAACTCCAAAATTGATGAAATTTTTATTGGGAGTACATGTATATGATAGAAGTATACTCTGTAAATTTCAGAATTTTTAGACAAAAGTACAATTTTTGATAAATGTCTAAATATTCGGCTATTTTGGCCATATGAAAAATAGTAAATGACTTTTAAAAATTCTGAGAAAAATATATGTTCACTATGGGACTATATTATGCTAAATTCCAGAAAAGAAATATTTTTAGAACTGATTTGGTATTTTTCATGAAAATAGTCTAGTTATGAGTAAATGAATTAAATATGTTTTGTGAAGAAAAAAAATTGGAAAATAGGATTTTATGGCTTGAGAATCCTATATGAGGTATATGCAGATTTTTGATGAGGGTTTTGGTTATTGATGATGAAATTGTAAGAGTTGGCATTTTATGATGATTAAATGCATTAATTAGTAAAGTGTAAACAATTAAAATAAATTGTTTATAAATTTAAGTAATGTTATTCTTTCAATATCATTATACCGAAATATTGGTATGAATTTTATTGTAGAATTTCTATCTTTTGTGTCAGGGTTACTATTCATGAGTTACGAATATTACTCTTGAGATTAAAACTATATGTTGATCATATTATTTTTATCATCATATATAACATTTTTATAACCCTGATGTTGAAATTCTCTTTCACTGGAGTGTAAAGATGGGTAGATTATTGGTATGATCATGACTAGGGTTCTCTTTGGCCTGTAGTGCAAAGTTGAATTGTGACTGGTATGATCATGACCATTGAATTTATAATTGAATATCTTAAGCTTAAGTGCAAAGGTGAATTGATCAACATGGTTATAATTATTGTTTATATAAATTCTGAAATGATTATATATTTCTTTGAGATATGAATATATTTGGCCTGTAGTGCAAATATGAATTGTTGATGAATATCTTTGGCATGTAGTGCAAAGATGGCCTGTTGATGAATATCTTTGGCCTGTAGTGCAAAGATGAACTGTTGTTGAATATCTTTGGCCCGTAGTGCAAAGATGGTTTGTTGATGAATATCTTTGGCCCGTAGTGCAAAGATGGTTTGTTGATGAATATCTTTGGCCCGTAGTGCAAAGATGGATTTGTTAGTATGATTATAAACAGGAACTGTGATTTGGTATAACCATGATCTTTGATGTTTCAGGTAAAGACAGGTGATGAAAATATTCTTCGTCCTGGGTGCGAAGAAAAATTTATAGTCACAATTATGATTATGAGTTATTCATATGATTGTGGACCAGAATTGTTGATTGATGTTACAGGGATAAAACATTGTTGATGGATTTTTAACATGGAGAAGATAATAGACTTTATAGTCTATTTGACTCTTCTAATGGATTGCTCGTTTCGCTGCAACTATGGTTGAAATTTTTATCATTTACCATATGTTCTAAATCTCTGATTTATTGTTGATGAAGGCTATTGATAATTGAATTATCTTTAGTCATGATATTCTTTACTGAGCTAGTTGTGCTCACCCTTTTGCTTCACAATTCCTTTCAGGTAATAAGAGTGTAGCTGGGTCGAGCGAGGGTAACAAGGGAATAGAACGGTGGTCATCATTTAGTAGTTATATTTGGTGAAGAAAATAGGGTGAGGCGAACCCAACGTTGGAAGGGTGTTTTGCCACTATCATACAAGATGTCTAACGACATACAACCTCGTGTCATCATAAGACATGATTGTGCACATCCACTTGCTGAGTATATCTACAAGCACTACCTATATAATCTTGGTGTTTGTTTGAAGTATAATTCTCAATTAGAGACAGTGGAGATAATGATAAGTCAAGAGAAGACTCACCATTGGGAAGAATATGATAGTAATCTTCTCGTTTTTCTTTGGGGTCTATTGGGTCAACCAAGGATAATTCTGTGGCCATATGATATCTATCATAACCTAGACGCATGGCCTCCCATGTACGAAGGTTTCCTTGAGCACTTCCCAAATATTCTAATTTCTAAAACAGTTTTTGACTATACCTTTATGTAAGGTGTTATTGTGAGGTGATGTCCACGGTTGGAACATGAGTCACATTTGGTATATATTTGTATCCAAACTCACAGCATATGTGTTGTTGTATTTTGCACGACAATTGTTGTAATAAAGTTGTAGTTATTTTCTGTACCATGTATTTGACGACTCAGAATGGGTTGGGTGGAATGGACCTATTTTGGGGTCGTTACATTTGGTATCAGAGCTTAGGGATATGATCTCTGGCGGAGATCGGGGAATATAACTAGGAGGGGAGAGATGAGTAAATCCTTCGCTAGTGTGTCCTACCTAAGCTTATTTGTTGGTCAGTCATAATATCGGGATATTATGTGATATGTTAATTTGTTCAATTAACCCTTGTTTTGAAGCTGTATTCTAGAATGATATCTGAAATACAGGAGATGAGCAATGGAGAAATCATGATGATAAGAAAGATGGAATCCAAAATGAAAGCAAGGTATTCTCAACTCTTTGAAATACCAGGTACGTAAATTTCGAGGACGAAATTTCATAAGGAGGGGAGATTGTAAGACCCCGAATTTTATGAAATAAAAGTATTCAATTTTTTTTATATTACTATTCAGTAAATGGTTAAATTGATAAAAGTTAAAGTTAAGGGTGATATATGAAATTTTTTTCAAAATAAGCAAGTGGTTATAAAATAATCATTGTTGTCGGGAAATATTCGTTTGGTCGTGGAATATTCTTTCTGTCGGGGAATATTCGTACGACGGCGCAGCTATTTGTGGGCCCCATAACGAATAACTGTCGGGTGAAGAAAACGACAAATTTGAGTTTTTACAAATAACGGCGTAGTTGTTACCGTTAACACTGTTGGAATACCCGGTGGTTAAAATACAGTAATACGCGTTATTGCACAGTAGCACACGGTATTGCATAGTATTTTTGAAATTATTGATTCTTACGTAAGAAGGCACTACTCAATAATTGTTACAGTAATTACTGTTCAATATTTTATTTTATTGATTCAATAATTGCTACGTTGAAATTTTGTATTATTGTTGTTCAATAATTGTTGCTGCACAGTATTTCCCATTATCAGATCAATAATTCATATTATTTGAATAGTATTATTAGATAGCATTATTGGCAATGTCTAGAAAGTTCTGTCTAAGGAGAGGTTTGGTCATCTAATTGCGCGCCAGTAAGGAGAAATTCTTATTGGAAAGCCCCCTCTTTCCTGGGAACGGCCTGGTTGTCATAAATGTGATTCTGTAATATTATTTGTGAATAATTAATTATTGATTCATATGATAAGAAAATATTTATTTTATGTGGATATAAATGAGGGATATATTTTTGTGGTTAAAAATGAAGGAGTTAATGTTGAGGTTTTTATCAGTATTTTTGTCGGAATGGAGGTATTAAAAAAAATCAGGGTTTTTGAGATATTTTGCGGGGGTTATAATTTTTAATCCGACCGTTGGATCGTGGTAATTTTTGGATATGTTATACATATATAAGTTGAGTATATGTCCACAAATTTTGAACCGTTAAAAATGAACGTATGATTTATTATGAATTTTACGAGATGACTGGTTCAGAAATTGTTGAATTTTCGGAGTTTATCATTTTGGTGGAAAATTCTAGAATTGGTGGGCCCCACTTGTGGTTGGTGAAGAAATGTGCTGAATTATATTTCAAATGTGGTGGGTGGGAATAGTAGCAGGTAAAGCCATCAGGTTGCAGGTCAAACCTACCAAAATTTTCCTATAAATAGAGGGCTAAGTTAGAATTGAAAATCACACCAGAAATATAAGCTTTCTCTCTTTCTCTCTCTATATTATGAAGCATATTTTGTGAGTTTTTAGATACTTGGTGAGTTGCTATTCATCAGTGCAAGTTTCCTTCAGCATCATATCCGATATCCAGTCAGAAGTACTGCTCTTTTGAGGTAAGGGATAGTAAGGGATTGTAAGGGATAGTAAGGGATTTTAAGGGTTGTTATGATTTTCAGTTTCGTAATTTTTCTGAACTTCAAAAATTTGGAAAAATTTGAAATGATATTTTGATGAGTTTTATTGATTGTGTCCAAAAATGGTGATTTTTGGATGTATAGATTGAGAGTTATGAATTTTATGAGAAAAGACTATTTTAAAAGTAACCGCTTATAATTCCTTGTGGTTAACTCCAAAATTGATAAAATTTTTATTGGGAGTACATGTATATGATAGAAGTATACTCTGTAAATTTCAGAATTTTTAGACAAAAGTACAATTTTTGATAAATGTCTAAATATTCGGCTATTTTGGCCATATGAAAAATAGTAAATGACTTTTAAAAATTCTGAGAAAAATATATGTTCACTATGGGACTATATTATGCTAAATTCCAAAAAAAAAATATTTTTGGAACTGATTTGGTATTTTTCATGAAAATAGTTTAGTTATGAGTAAATGAATTAAATATGTTTTGTGAAGAAAAAAAATTGGAAAATAGGATTTTATGGCTTGAGAATCCTATATGAGGTATATGCAGATTTTTGATGAGGGTTTTGGTTATTGATGATGAAATTGTAAGAGTTGGCATTTTATGATGATTAAATGCATTAATTAGTAAAGTGTAAACAATTAAAATAAATTGTTTATAAATTTAAGTAATGTTATTCTTTCAATATCATTATACCGAAATATTGGTATGAATTTTATTGTAAAATTTTTATCTTTTGTGTCGGGGTTACTATTCATGAGTTACGAATATTACTCTTGAGATTAAAACTATATGTTGATCATATTATTTTTATCATCATATATAACATTTTTATAACCCTGATGTTGAAATTCTCTTTCACTGGAGTGTAAAGATGGGTAGATTATTGGTATGATCATGACTAGGGTTCTCTTTGGCCTGTAGTGCAAAGTTGAATTGTGACTGGTATGATCATGACCATTGAATTTATAATTGAATATCTTAAGCTTAAGTGCAAAGGTGAATTGATCAACATGGTTATAATTATTGTTTATATAAATTCTGAAATGATTATATATTTCTTTGAGATATGAATATATTTGGCCTGTAGTGCAAATATGAATTGTTGATGAATATCTTTGGCATGTAGTGCAAAGATGGCCTGTTGATGAATATCTTTGGCCTGTAGTGCAAAGATGAACTGTTGTTGAATATCTTTGGCCCGTAGTGCAAAGATGGTTTGTTGATGAATATCTTTGGCCCGTAGTGCAAAGATGGATTTGTTAGTATGATTATAAACAGGAACTGTGATTTGGTATAACCATGATCTTTGATGTTTCAGGTAAAGACAGGTGATGAAAATATTCTTCGTCCTGGGTGCGAAGAAAAATTTATAGTCACAATTATGATTATGAGTTATTCATATGATTGTGGACCAGAATTGTTGATTGATGTTACAGGGATAAAACATTGTTGATGGATTTTTAACATGGAGAAGATAATAGACTTTATAGTCTATTTGACTCTTCTAATGGATTGCTCGTTTCGCTGCAACTATGGTTGAAATTTTTATCATTTACCATATGTTCTAAATCTCTGATTTATTGTTGATGAAGGCTATTGATAATTGAATTATCTTTAGTCATGATATTCTTTACTGAGCTAGTTGTGCTCACCCTTTTGCTTCACAATTCCTTTCAGGTAATAAGAGTGTAGCTGGGTCGAGCGAGGGTAACAAGGGAATAGAACGGTGGTCATCATTTAGTAGTTATATTTGGTGAAGAAAATAGGGTGAGGCGAATCCAACGTTGGAAGGGTGTTTTGCCACTATCATACAAGATGTCTAACGACATACAATCTCGTGTCATCATAAGGCATGATTATGCACATCCGCTTGCCGAGTATATCTACAAGCACTACCTATATAATCTTGGTGTTTGTTTAAAGTATAATTCTCAGTTAGATACAGTGGAGATAATGATAAGTCAAGAGAAGACTCACCATTGGGAAGAATATGATAGTAATCTTCTCGTTTTTCTTTGGGGTCTATTGGGTCAACCAAGGATAATTCTATGGCCATATGATATCTATCATAACCTAGACGCATGGTCTCCCATGTACGAAGGTTTCCTTGAGCACTTCCCAAAGATTCTAATTTCTAAAACAGTTTTTGACTATACCTTTATGTAAGGTGTTATTGTGAGGTGATGTCCACGGTTGGAACATGAGTCACATTTGGTATATATTTGTATCCAAACTCACAGCATATGTGTTGTTGTATTTTGCACGACAATTGTTGTAATAAAATTGTAGTTGTTTTCTGTACCATGTATTTGACGACTCAGAATGGGTTGGGCGGAATGGACCTATTTTGGGGTCGTTACAATTATACCGAATGATCCCTGGTCATAATCATACTAAGTCCATCTATGCACGTAAGCCAAAGATGACTTTCAACATAAAATAAATATGAGGATGATGACAATGTTATAGGAATTCAATTAAACAAGTTCAAGAATTAGTTTATCCAGGAACTAATAATATCCAAATTGTCAACATGATACTTCTTTGTAAAGTAACAGTCAAGAATGCTCAGAAGAATATTTCTATTAAAAGATACTGGATGAAGCGCAAATATCAAGGATATTCCACTAATTTCATGGATTATAGAAATCAAAACTTTAACCAAATGAGTATAATAAAGAATATATGAAACTGCAAATGGATTTTCACCAGCCATGCGGTAATCCACGTATACAGATCATTTCCACAATTTAATAAGGAATGAATATAAAGGATCATTCACCATGCATGTGGCAATCCACATAGACATGTTATTCCAATAGAATAATAAAGAATGGAATAACAGAAGGATTCACCATGCATGCGATAGAGACCGCACAGACAGGTTATTCCCAACGGAATAATAAATGCGGAATAATAAATATGGAACCAGGTCAGGTGAAATTCACACCGACAGGATATTCCGACAGAATAATAAATGCGGAATAATAAATGATGGAACCAGGTCAGGTGAAATTCACGCCGACAGGATATTCCGACAGAATCGTAAAGAACAGAATAATGAAATAGTTTCACCAAGTATGCGGTACTTCGCATAAACAGGTTATTCCAACATAATAATAAAGAATGGAATAACAGAAGAAGATCACCAAGTATTGGGTAAACCACATATACAGGTCATTCCACCAAGTATAGGGTAAACCACGCATACAGGTTATTCCAACAGAATAATAAAGGATGAAATAACATAAGGATTTCACCAAGTATAGGGTATGCCGCGTATACAGGTCATGTATAGGGTATGCCACTTTTACATGTTATTCCAACAGAATAATAAAGAATGGAATAACAGAAGTTCTCTTCATGAATAAGAAAGAATAACACCCTTTACCGTTTTAAAGAAGAACTGAAATAAAGAAGTAGTTAAGTGGCAGAATACTCTTCTTCTTTCTCTCTATAGTTTATCTCTCTAGAGTTCAGTGAATTCGTAAGAAAATAATGAAAGAATGAGCTTCTATTTATAGGAAAATAGAATGCATAGTAACTAATCCATGAACGGTCCAGATTGATTTAATTTAATCTGACGGTCCATATTTAAAGCAAAATCTTTTAAATAAAATATAATATATTCTAATTATTGCCTAGTAAAACAAACAACTTTAATAAAATATTCTGTTTTATATAAAAAGATGTTTCTGTTTTATTACGTTAATAATACGAATAAAACAAAACTTCATTATCGCTAAATAATTCATATTATTAATTGACAACAATTGAATCAAACTGAGTGACTTCTCACATAAGCATTAATAATTAATACCGTGTGCTACTATGTAACCACACGTATTACTGTACTTTTACTACCGAGTAGTTCAACAGTATCAACGGTAAAACTTTCGCCGTTATTTTTAATAAAATATTTTTGTCGTTTTCTCAATCCGACAATAATTCTGTTGTGGGGTCCACCAATGATTGTACCGTCGTACAAATATTCCCCAACTAATCGAATATTCCCCGTAAATAGTAACTCGTGAATAGTAACTCGTGAATAGCAACTCGTGAATAGTAATTCATGAATAGTACTCTGATACAAAAAGTATCCCAAAAACTCGAGTGAACAATACTAGAGTGAATAGTAACCGAGTATTTTATGACAACTTGTCTACTTTAAAAAATTTTCATATATCACCTTTAACTTTAACCTTTTATCAATTTAACCATTTACCAAAATAGAAAAATTGAATACTTTTATTTCATAAAATTCGGGGTCTCACAATAATATTATTCCAAATAATATAAATTATTGATCTAATAATGAAGATGATGTGTAGTGACAATTATTGAGCAATAATAATATAAAATATCAACGCAGCAATTATTGAATCAATAAAATAAAATATTGAATAGTAATTACTATAACAATTATTGAGTAGTGCCTTCTAACGTAAGGATCAATAATTCAAAAATACTGTGTAAAACTGTGTGCTACTGTGCAAACACGCGTATTATTGTATTTTAACCACCGTGTATTCCAACAGTGTTAACGGTAATAACTACGTCGTTATTTATAAAAACTCAATTTTATCGTTATCTTCATCCGACAGTTATTCTATTATGGGACCCATAAATGACTGCGCGGTCGTACGGATATTCCCGATAAAAAGAATATTTCACGACCAAACGAATATTCCCCGACAACAATGAATATTTTATAGCCACTTGCGTATTTTGTAAAATTTGCATATTTCACCCATAACTTTAAACTTTTATCAATTTAACCATTTACCGAATAATAATTATAAGAAAAATTGAATAATTTTATTTCATAAAATTTGGGGTCTTACACCAAGTACCCACGTGATGATATCAATATACGAGTAGAACCGACTTTAATCGATAAAGTTAAAGCTGCTCAATCTACGGACTTGGAGCTGATGCGTATGAAGAAGAAAGTGCAAGAAGGTGCTATTCTAGAAACAAGAATCGATGAAGAAGGAATACTTCGAGTCCACTCCAGACTTTGTGTTCCTAACGATTCTGACTTGAAGCATAGAATCATGATGGAGGCGCACAATACACTGTTTGCAATCCATCCTAGGAATACCAAAATGTATCATGATCTTCGACATACATTTTTGTGGAGCAATATGAAGAGGGAGATCGCGGAGTTTATCTCGAGGTGTTTAACTTGTCAACATGTAAAGGCGGAGCATCAAGTGCCAAAGGATCCATTGCAACCACTTGAGATTCTGAAATGGAAGTGGAAACACATTACCATGGATTTCGTTACGGGTCTTCCCAAAGTTTCTCAAGGCATAGATGCGATTTGAGTTATTGTTGATAGATTAACCAAGTCTGCTCATTTCTTGCCTATTCGGGAGACTTATTCCCTTGAACGTCTTGCTCGTATGTACGTAAATGAGATTCTGAGATTGCATGGCATGCCAGTATCCATAGTTTCGGATCGTGACCCAAGATTCGCTTCACGATTTTGGGTTAGCTTGCAGAAAGCTATAGGCATAAATTTACGATTCAGTTTGGCATACCATCCTCAAATGGACGGACAATCGGAGAGGACTATTCAAACTCTTGAAGATCTATTAAGACTCTGTGTCCTAGATTTCAAAGGGAGTTGGGATAAGTACCTACCATTAGTGGAATTCTCCTACAACAACAATTATCAAACAAGTATTGGCATGGCTCCATTCGAGGCGTTGTATGGAAGAAAATGTCATTCTCTAGTATGCTGAGACGAGGTGGGTGAAGCAACGTTGTTAGGACCAGAATTGGTACGTATGACTACAGAGAAAATCTAAATGATCCGACAACGTGTACAAACGGCACATGATCGACAAAAGAGTTATGTGGATCTTCATCGAAAGGACGTGAAATTTAATATTGGGGATCATGTACTGTTACGTATTGCTCGATGGAAAGGAGTTACAAGATTTGAGAAGAAAGGAAAGCTCAATTCACGATTTGTTGGTCCATTTGAGATTCTTGACCAAATAGGAAATGTGACCTATAGACTCGCATTACCTCCAAGCATGTCTCGTGTGCATAATATTTTTCATATATCTATGCTTCGTAAATATGTGAAAGACTCGAACCACATTATTGCGCTAGAACTAGACGAGATAGCCGAAGATTTATCGTACGAGGAGGTACCTGTCAAGATATTGGATAGGAAAGAGCATGTCCTACGAACAAAGGTTATACCACAAGTCAAGGTTTTGTGGAGAATCCATGCTATTGAAGAAATGACTTGGGAGTTGGAATCGAAAATGAAAGCGAGTTACCCTCACCTTTTCGAAACACCAGGTACGTAAGTCAATTTTGATGACGAAATTTCATAAGGAGGGGAGGTTGTAAGACCCCAACTTATTATAAATAAAATTAAATTTTCTCTACTCATTATCTTCAAATAATAAGGAGTTAATTTGATAGAATATTTTGGTTATGGGTGAAATATGCAAATTTTACAAAATAAGCAAGTGGTTATAAAATATTCATTGTTGTCAGGGAATATTCGTTTGGTCGTGGAATATTCTTTTTGTCGGGAATATCCGTACGACGGCACAGTTATTTGTGGGTCCCATAATATAATAATTGTCGGATGAAGAAAACGACAAGTTTGAGTTTTTATAAATAACGGCGTAGTTGTTACCGTTAATACTGTTGGAATACCCGGTGGTTAAAATACAGTAATACGTGTGGTTGCACAATAGCACACAGTATTGCACAGTATTGATGAATTATTATTCCTTACGTAAGAAGGCACTACTCAATAATTGTTACAGTAATTACTGTTCAATATTTTATTTTATTAGTTCAATAATTACTGCGTTGATATTTTATGTTATTGTTGTTTCAATAATTGTCACTGAACAATATCTCCATTATCAGACCAATAATTTATATTATTTGAATAATATTATTAGATAGCATTAGTGGTAATGTTCTAGAAAGTTCTGTCGAGGAGAGGTTAGATAATCTAATTGCGCACCAATAAGGAGAAATCCTTATCGGAAAGCCCCCTCTTTCCTAGGAACGGCCTATTTGTCATAATTGTGATTCTGTAATATTATTTGTGAATAATTAATTATTAATTTATATGATAAGAAAATATTTATTTGATGTGGATATAAATGATGGAATTATTTATGTGGTTATAAATGAAGGAATTAGTGTTGAGGGATTTTATCAGTATTTTGTCAGAATGGAGGTTTTAAAAATCAAAACAGTGTTTTTAAAGCTCTATTGCGTGAGTTATAATTTTAATCCGACCATTGAATAGTTGTGAATTTTGGATATGTTATACATATATAAGTTGAGTATATGTCCACAAATTTTGAACCGTTAAAAATTAATGCATGATTTGTTATGAATTTTAAGAGGTGACTGATTCAGAAATTGTTGAAGTTTCTAAATTTATCATTTCGGTGAAAAATTCTAGAATTTGTGGGTTCCACTTTTGGTTGGTGATAAATGTGCTAAAATTTTATTTCAAATGTGGTGGGTGGCAATAGTAGCAGGTAAAGCCATCATGTTACAGGTCAGGTCTGCTTTGGCGTGCTAGCATTTTTCCTATAAATAGGGTGCTGAGTTAGAATTAAAAATCACACCAGAAACATAAACTTTCTCTTTCTCTTTCTATATTATCAAGCGTATTTTGTGAGTATTTAGACACTTTGAGAGTTGCTATTCAGTACAAGTTTCATTCAGCATCATATCCGACATTTCATTCCAAAGTACTGTTTCTTTGAGGTAAGGGATGTTATTTTTTTCGTAAATGATATTATTTCTTTCAATATCGTTATGCCAAAATATTGGTATGAACTTTTTATGAAATTTAAAACTTTTTGTGTCGAGATTATTATTCACGTATATGACACTATTCACGTATACGACACTATTCACGAATACGACACTATTCACCGAAAAATAAAATTTTCTCTTCTTTGTCCCAGATGTCTATTATGGTTACTATCTTTGATTGTATCCATGTTTTGATCGTTGTAAGACCCCGAATTTTATGAAATAAAAGTATTCAATTTTTCTATTCAATAAATGGTTAAATTGATAAATGTTAAAGTTAAGGATGATATATGAATTTTTTTCAAAATACACAAGTGGTTATAAAATATTCATTGTTGTCGGGGAATATTCGTTTGGTCGTGGAATATTCTTTCTGTCGGGGAATATTCGTACGACAGCGCAGCTATTTGTGGGCCCCATAACGAATAACTGTCGGATGAAGAAAACGACAAATTTAAGTTTTTACAAATAACGGCGTAGTTGTTACCGTTAACACTGTTGAAATACCCGGTGGTTAAAATACAGTAATACGCGTTATTGCACAGTAGCACACGGTATTGCACAGTATTTTTGAAATTATTGATTCTTACGTAAGAAGGCACTACTCAATAATTGTTACAGTAATTACTGTTCAATATTTTATTTTATTGATTCAATAATTGCTGCGTTGATATTTTATATTATTGTTGTTTCAATAATTGTTGTTGCACAGTATTTTCTATTATCAGATCAATAATTCATATTATTTGAATAATATTATTAGATAACATTATTGGCAATGTCTAGAAAGTTCTGTCTAAGGAGAGGTTTGGTCATCTAATTGCGCGCCAGTAAGGAGAAATCCTTATTGGAAAACCCCCTCTTTCCTGGGAACGGCCTGGTTGTCATAAATGTGATTCTGTAATATTATTTGTGAATAATTAATTATTGATTTATATGATAAGAAAATATTTATTTTATGTGGATATAAATGAGGGATATATTTTTGTGGTTAAAAATGAAGGAGTTAATGTTGAGGTTTTTATCAGTATTTTTGTCGGAATGGAGGTATTAAAAATCAGGATTTTTGAGATATTTTGCGGGGGTTATAATTTTTAATCCGACCTTTGGATCGTGGTAATTTTTGGATATGTTATACATATATAAGTTGAGTATATGCCCACAAATTTTGAACCGTTAAAAATGAACGTATGATTTGTTATGAATTTTACGAGATGACTGGTTCAGAAATTGTTAAATTTTCGGAGTTTATCATTTTGGTGGAAAATTCTAGAATTGGTGGGCCCCACTTGTGGTTGGTGAAGAAATGTGCTGAATTATATTTCAAATGTGGTGGGTGGGAATAGTAGCAGGTAAAGCCATCAGGTTGCAGGTCAAACCTACCAAAATTTTCCTATAAATAGAGGGCTAAGTTAGAATTGAAAATCACACCAGAAACATAAGCTTTCTCTCTTTCTCTCTCTATATTATGAAGCATATTTTGTGAGTATTTAGATACTTTGAGAGTTGCTATTCAGTGCAAGTTTTCTTCAGCCTTATACCGATCAGAAGTACTGCTCTTTGAGGTAAGGGATTGTAAGGGATTGTAAGGGATATTAAGGGATTTTAAGGGTTGTTATGATTTTCAGTTTCGTAATTTTTCTGATCTTCAAAAATTTTGGAAAAATTTGAAATGATATTTTGATGAGTTTTCTTGATTGTGTCCAAAAATGGTGATTTTTGGATGTATAGATTGAGAGTTATGAATTTTATGAGAAAAAACTATTTTAAAAGTAACAGCTTATAATTCCTTGTGGTTAACTCCAAAATTGATGAAATTTTTATTGGGAGTACATGTATATGATAGAAGTATACTCTGTAAATTTCAGAATTTTTAGACAAAAGTACAATTTTTGATAAATGTCTAAATATTCGGCTATTTTGGCCATATGAAAAATAGTAAATGACTTTTAAAAATTCTGAGAAAAATATATGTTCACTATGGGACTATATTATGCTAAATCCCAGAAAAGAAATATTTTTGGAACTGATTTGGTATTTTTCATAAAAATGGTCTAGTTATGAGTAAATAAATTAAATATGTTTTGTGAAGAAAGAAAATTGAAAATAGGATTTTATGGCTTGAGAATCCTATATGAGGTATATGCAGATTTTTTATGAGGGTTTTGGTTATTGATGATGAAATTGTAAGAGTTGGCATTTTATGATGATTAAATGCATTAATTAGTAAAGTGTAAACAATTAAAATAAATTGTTTATAAATTTAAATAATGTTATTCTTTCAATATCATTATACCGAAATATTGGTATGGATTTTATTGTGGAATTTCTACCTTTTTGTGTCGAGTTACTATTCATGAGTTACTATTCACGAGTTACTATTCACGATAAAAATTGGTTTCTTTTTCTAACCAAATTATAGTTGAGTTATGAATATTACTCTTGAGATTAAAACAATGTATTGATTATATTGATTTTATTATCATATATAACATTTTTATAACCCTGATGTTGAAATTCTCTTTCACTAGAGTGTAAAGATGGGTAGATTATTGGTATGATCATGACTAGGGTTCTCTTTGGCCTGTAGTGCAAAGTTGAATTGTGACTGGTATGATCATGACCATTGAATTTATAAGTGAATATCTTTAGCTTAAGTGCAAAGGTGAATTGATCAACATGGTTATAATTATTGTTTATATAAATTCTGAAATGATTGTATATTTCTTTGAGATATGAATATCTTTGGCCTGTAGTGCAAAGATGGGTTGTTGACGAATATCATTGGCTCGTAATGCAAAGATGACCCGTTGTTGAATATCTTTGGCCTGTAGTACAAAGATGAGTTGTTAATGAATATCTTTGGCCTGTAGTGCAAAGATGACTTGTTGATGAATATCTTTGGCCCGTAGTGCAAAGATGAAGTTATTAGTATGATTATGAACAGGAACTGTGATTTGGTATAACCATGATGTTTGATGTTTCAGGTGATAAAAATTATCTTTGTCCTGGATGAGAAAAGGAATTTGAACTACAATTATGATTATGAGTTTCATATGATTGTGGACATGAATTGTTGATTGATGTTACAGGGATAAAACATTGTTGGTGGATTTTTAACATGGAGAAGATAATAGACTTTATGGTCTATTTGACTCTTCTAATGGATTGCTCGTTCCGCTGCAACTATGGTTGAAATTTTTATCATTTACCATATGTTCTAAATCTCTGATTTATTGCTGATGAAGGCTATTGATAATTGAATTATCTTTAGTCATGATATTCTTTACTGAGCTAGTTGTGCTCACCCTTTTGCTTCACAATTCCTTTCAGGTAATAAGAGTGTAGCTGGGTCGAGCGGGGGTAACAAGGGAATAGAACGGTGGTCATCATTTAGTAGTTATATTTGGTGAAGAAAATAGGGTGAGGCGAACCCAATGTTGGAACTGTGTTTTGTCACTATCATACAAGATGTCTAATGACATACAATCTCGTGTCATCATAGGACAGGGTTGTGCTCATCCACTTGCTGAGTATATCTATGGGCACTACCTATATAATCTTGGTGTTTGTTTGAAGTATAATTCTCAATTAGAGACAGTGGAGATAATGATAAGTCAAGAGAAGACTCACCATTGGGAAGAATATGATAGTAATCTTCTCATTTTTCTTTGGGGTCTATTGGGTCAACCAAGGATAATTCTGTGGCCATATGATATCTATCATAACCTAGACGCGTGGCCTCCCATGTACGAAGGTTTCCTTGAGCACTTCCCAAAGATTCTAGTTTCTAAAACAGTTTTTGACTGTACCTTTATGTAAGGTACCTTTGTGAGGTGCTGATACATGATGGTGTCCAATGTCACATTTGGTATATATTTGTATCCAAACTCACAGCATATGTGTTGTTGTATTTTGCACGACAATTGTTGTAATAAAGTTGTAGTTATTTTCTGTACCATGTATTTGACGACTCAGAATGGGTTGGATGGAATGAACCTATTTTGGGGCTGTCACAGGTGGTATCAGAGCTTAGGGATATGATCTCTGGCAGAGATCGGGGAATATAACTAGGAGGGGAGAGATGAGTAAATCCTTCGCTAGTGTGTCCTACCTAAGCTTATTTGTTGGTCAGTCATAATATCGGGATATTATGTGATATGTTAATTTGTTAAATTAACCCTTGTTTTGAAGCTGTATTCTAAAAAGATATCTGAAATACAGGAGATGAGCAATGGAGAAATCATGATGATAAGGAAGATGGAATCTGAAATGAAAGCAAGGTATTCTCAACTCTTTGAAATACCAGGTACGTAAATTTCGGGGACGAAATTTCATAAGGAGGGGAGATTGTAAGACCCCGAATTTTATGAAATAAAAGTATTCAATTTTTCTATTCAGTAAATGGTTAAATTGATAAATGTTAAAGTTAAGGATGATATATGAATTTTTTTCAAAATACACAAGTGGTTATAAAATATTCATTGTTGTCGGGGAATATTCGTTTGGTCGTGGAATATTCTTTCTGTCAGGGAATATTCGTACGACAGCGCAGCTATTTGTGGGCCCCATAACGAATAACTATCGGATGAAGAAAACGACAAATTTAAGTTTTTACAAATAACGGCGTAGTTGTTACCGTTAACACTGTTGAAATACCCGGTGGTTAAAATACAGTAATACGCGTTATTGCACAGTAGCACACGGTATTGCACAGTATTTTTGAAATTATTGATTCTTACGTAAGAAGGCACTACTCAATAATTGTTACAGTAATTACTGTTCAATATTTTATTTTATTGATTCAATAATTGCTGCGTTGATATTTTATATTATTGTTGTTTCAATAATTGTTGTTGCACAGTATTTTCTATTATCAGATCAATAATTCATATTATTTGAATAATATTATTAGATAACATTATTGGCAATGTCTAGAAAGTTCTATCTAAGGAGAGGTTTGGTCATCTAATTGCGCGCCAGTAAGGAGAAATCCTTATTGGAAAGCCCCCTCTTTCCTGGGAACGGCCTGGTTGTCATAAATGTGATTCTGTAATATTATTTGTGAATAATTAATTATTGATTTATATGATAAGAAAATATTTATTTTATGTGGATATAAATGAGGGATATATTTTTGTGGTTAAAAATGAAGGAGTTAATGTTGAGGTTTTTATCAGTATTTTTGTCGGAATGGAGGTATTAAAAATCAGGGTTTTTGAGATATTTTGCGGGGGTTATAATTTTTAATCCGACCGTTGGATCGTGGTAATTTTTGGATATGTTATACATATATAAGTTGAGTATATGCCCACAAATTTTGAACCGTTAAAAATGAACGTATGATTTGTTATGAATTTTACGAGATGACTGGTTCAGAAATTGTTAAATTTTCGGAGTTTATCATTTTGGTAGAAAATTCTAGAATTGGTGGGCCCCACTTGTGGTTGGTGAAGAAATGTGCTGAATTATATTTCAAATGTGGTGGGTGGGAATAGTAGTAGGTAAAGCCATCAGGTTGCAGGTCAAACCTACCAAAATTTTCCTATAAATAGAGGGCTAAGTTAGAATTGAAAATCACACCAGAAACATAAGCTTTCTCTCTTTCTCTCTCTATATTATGAAGCATATTTTGTGAGTATTTAAATACTTTGAGAGTTGTTATTCAGTGCAAGTTTTCTTCAGCCTTATACCGATCAGAAGTACTGCTCTTTTGAGGTAAGGGATTGTAAGGGATAGTAAGGGATATTAAGGGATTTTAAGGGTTGTTATGATTTTCAGTTTCGTAATTTTTCTGATCTTCAAAAATTCTGAAAAAATTTGAAATGATATTTTGATGAGTTTTCTTGATTGTGTCCAAAAATGGTGATTTTTGGATGTATAGATTGAGAGTTATGAATTTTATGAGAAAAGACTATTTTAGAAGTAACAGCTTATAATTCCTTGTGGTTAACTCCAAAATTGATGAAATTTTTATTGGGAGTACATGTATATGATAGAAGTATACTTTGTAAATTTCAGAATTTTTAGACAAAAGTACAATTTTTGATAAATGTCTAAATATTCGGCTATTTTGGCCATATGAAAAATAGTAAATGACTTTTAAAAATTCTGAGAAAAATATATGTTCACTATGGGACTATATTATGCTAAATCCCAGAAAAGAAATATTTTTGGAACTGATTTGGTATTTTTCATAAAAATGGTCTAGTTATGAGTAAATGAATTAAATATGTTTTGTGAAGAAAGAAAATTGGAAAATAGGATTTTATGGCTTGAGAATCCTATATGAGGTATATGCAGATTTTTTATGAGGGTTTTGGTTATTGATGATGAAATTGTAAGAGTTGGCATTTTATGATGATTAAATGCATTAATTAGTAAAGTGTAAACAATTAAAATAAATTGTTTATAAATTTAAGTAATGTTATTCTTTCAATATCATTATACCGAAATATTGGTATGGATTTTATTGTGGAATTTCTACCTTTTTGTGTCGAGTTACTATTCATGAGTTACTATTCACGAGTTACTATTCACGATAAAAATTGGTTTCTTTTTCTAACCAAATTATAGTTGAGTTATGAATATTACTCTTGAGATTAAAATAATGTATTGATTATATTGATTTTATTATCATATATAACATTTTTATAACCCTGATGTTGAAATTCTCTTTCACTAAAGTGTAAAGATGGGTAGATTATTGGTATGATCATGACTAGGGTTCTCTTTGGCCTGTAGTGCAAAGTTGAATTGTGACTGGTATGATCATGACCATTGAATTTATAAGTGAATATCTTTAGCTTAAGTGCAAAGGTGAATTGATCAACATGGTTATAATTATTGTTTATATAAATTCTGAAATGATTGTATATTTCTTTGAGATATGAATATCTTTGGCCTGTAGTGCAAAGATGGGTTGTTGACGAATATCTTTGGCTCGTATGCAAAGATGACCCGTTGTTGAATATCTTTGGCCTGTAGTGCAAAGATGAGTTGTTAATGAATATCTTTGGCCTGTAGTGCAAAGATGACTTGTTGATGAATATCTTTGGCCTGTAGTGCAAAGATGAAGTTATTAGTATGATTATGAACAGGAACTGTGATTTGGTATAACCATGATGTTTGATGTTTCAGGTGATAAAAATTATCTTTGTCCTGGATGAGAAAAGGAATTTGAACTACAATTACGATTATGAGTTTCATGTGATTGTGGACATGAATTGTTGATTGATGTTACAGGGATAAAACATTATTGGTGGACTTTTAACATGGAGAAGATAATAGACTTTATGGTCTATTTGACTCTTCTAATGGATTGCTCGTTCCGCTGCAACTATGGTTGAAATTTTTATCATTTACCATATGTTCTAAATCTCTGATTTATTGCTGATGAAGGCTATTGATAATTGAATTATCTTTAGTCATGATATTCTTTACTGAGCTAGTTGTGCTCACCCTTTTACTTCACAATTCCTTTCAGGTAATAAGAGTGTAGCTGGGTCGAGCGGGGGTAACAAGGGAATAGAACGGTGGTCATCATTTAGTAGTTATATTTGGTGAAGAAAATAGGGTGAGGCGAACCCAATGTTGGAAATGTATTTTGTCACTATCATACAAGATGTCTAATGACATACAACCTCGTGTCATCATAGGACAGGGTTGTGCTCATCCACTTGCTGAGTATATCTATGGGCACTACCTATATAATCTTGGTGTTTGTTTGAAGTATAATTCTCAATTAGAGACAGTGGAGATAATGATAAGTCAAGAGAAGACTCACCATTGGGAAGAATATGATAGTAATCTTCTCATTTTTCTTTGGGGTCTATTGGGTCAACCAAGGATAATTCTGTGGCCATATGATATCTATCATAACCTAGACACGTGACCTCCCATGTACGAAGGTTTCCTTGAGCACTTCCCAAAGATTCTAGTTTCTAAAACAGTTTTTGACTGTACCTTTATGTAAGGTACCTTTGTGAGGTGCTGATACATGATGGTGTCCAATGTCACATTTGGTATATATTTGTATCCAAACTCACAGCATATGTGTTGTTGTATTTTGCACGACAATTGTTGTAATAAAGTTGTAGTTATTTTCTGTACCATGTATTTGACGACTCAGAATGGGTTGGGTGGAATGAACCTGTTTTGGGGCTGTCACAATCGTCATTCTTGAATTTTTCTCCATTATATTTTATTATGGAGTATTTTTAAACTTGAATTATCTAAAGTACGAATCTCTAAACTTTGTCCTTTTATCGTACTGGATTCGTTCTCTAAAATATTTTTCATCATCCTCAGTCATTAATGGTGATACTTGATGAATATCTTTGGCCTGTAGTGCAAAGATGAATAATTACCTGATGAATATCTTTGGCCCGTAGTGCAAAGATGAACAGGTGTTGAGATGAACATGACCAACTGGTGATACAAATGAATATCTTTGGCCCGTAGGGCAAAGATGAATATTTGATTCAAGATATATATTGATTGATGTTACAGGGATAAAATATTGATGATGGACTTTTAAATTCATAGATGATAGTAGATTTCATTCTCTACTTAACTCTTCTAATGAATTATTGTTTCCGCTGCAGTTGTTGATCTAAAACTTGTTGTCTATTATATTCTATCAGATTTTTCCCTGTTAAAGATAAATGATAATTTGTTGTATATTATCTTAGTCATAATATTTTTTACTGGGCTAGTTGAGCTCACCCTTTTCTTTTTTGTTCCATTTTCTTCTAAGGAGGTGAGAATATAGCAGGAACTAGCCGGGGTATGGAGTAATAGTTCTAGGAAGTTGTTTTAGCAGTCTTCACTATTTTTGTAAAATAGTGTATTAATAATTGTAATGAAGACTTCTTTTGAGTTTTAATACTGTCTATTGGACAATATTTGTATTTAAACTCACAGTTTATGTGACAACCCCAAAATAGGTCCATTCCATCCAACCTATTCTGAGTCGCCAAATACATGGTACAGAAAACAACTACAACTTTATTACAACAATTGTCGTGCAAAATACAACAACACATATGCTGTGAGTTTGGATACAAATATATACCAAATGTGACTCATGTTCCAACCGTGGACATCACCTCACAATGACACCTTACATAAAGGTATAGTCAAAAACTATTTTAGAAATTAGAATCTTTGAGAAGTGCTCAAGGAAACCTTTGTACATGGGAGGCCATGCTTCTGGATTATGATAGATATCATATGGCCACAGAATTATCCTTGGTTGACCCAATAGACCCAAAAAAAAATAAGAAGATTACTATCATATTCTTCCCAATGGTGAGTCTTCTCTTGACTTATCATTATCTCCACTGTCTCTAATTGAGAATTATACTTCAAACAAACACCAAGATTATATAGGTAGTGCTCGTATATATACTCAGCAAGTGGATGAGCACATCCCTGTCTTATGATGACACGAGGTTGTATGTCGTTAGACATCTTATATGATAGTGGCAAACCACCCTTTTAACGTTGGGTACACCTTACCCTATTGGATTCACCAAATAAAACTACTAAATAAACTTTTCTATACTGCTTCGGGAGAACTCCACAGCTAGAGACCACCGTTCTATTTCCCCGTTACCCTCGCTCGACCCAGCTACACTCTTATTACCTGAAAGGAATTGTGAAGCAAAAGGGTGAGCACAACTAGCTCAGTAAAGAATATCATGACTAAAGATAATTAAATTATCAATAGCCTTCATCAATAATAAATCAGAGATTTAGAACATATGGTAAATGATAAAAATTTCAACCATAGTTGCAGTGGAACGAGCAATCCATTAGAAGAGTCAAATAGACTATAAAGTCTATTATCTTCTCCATGTTAAAAATTCATCAACAATGTTTTATCCCTGTAACATCAATCAACAATTCTGGTCCACAATCATATGAATAACTCATAATCATAACTGTAGTTCTAAATTCCTCTTCTTATCCAGGACGAAGATAATTTTCATCACCTATCTTTGCCTGAAACATCAAAGATCATGGTTACACCAAATCACATTTCCTGTTCATAATCATACTAATAACTTCATCTTTGCACTACGGCCAAAGATATTCATTTGTATCACCAGTTGGTCATGTTTATCTCAACATCTGTTCATCTTTGCACTACTGGCCAAAGATATTCAACAATATGTCATCTTTGCACTACGGACCGAAGATATTCATCAACAATTCATCTTTGCACTACAGACCAAAGATATTCATTAATATTTCATCTTTGCACTACAGGCCAAAGATATTAATATATCAAAGAAATATATAATCATTTCAGAATTTATATAAACAATAATTATAACCATGTTGATCAATTCACCTTTGCACTTAAGCTAAAAATATTTACTTATAAATTCAATGGTCATGATCTTACCAATCAACGATTCAACTTTGCACTACTGGCCAAAGATAACCCATAGTCATGATCATACCAAAAATCTACCCATCTTTACACTCAAGTCAAAGAGAAATATCATCATTAGGGTTATAAAAATGTTATATATAATAATAAAAATAATATGATCAACATCTAGTTTTAATCTCAAGAGTAATATTCGTAAATCAACTATAATTTGGTTAGAAAAAGAAACCAATTTTTATCGTGAATAGTAACTCGTGAATAGTAACTCGTGAATAGTAACTTATAAATAGTAAACCCGACACAAAAAGGTAGAAATTCCATAATAAAATTCATACCAGTATTTCGGTATAATGATATTGAAATAATAATATTTATTAAGCTTATAAACAATTTATTTAAATTATTTACACTTTACTAAATAATGTATTTAATCATTCTAAAATACCAAACTCAATAATCAAAACCCTGATCAAAAATCTGCATATACCTCATATAGGATTCTCAAAGTCATAGAATCCTATTTTCCAATTTTCTTACTTCATAAAACATATTTAATTCATTTACTCATAACTAGACTATTTTCATGAAAAATACCAAATCTGTTCAAAAAATATTTTTTTTCTGAGATTTAGTATAATATAGTCTCATAGTGAACATATATTTTTCTCAGAATTTTTAAAAGTCATTTACTATTTTTTATATGGCCAAAACAGCCGAATATTTAGACATTTATCAAAAATTATACTTTTGTCCAAAAATTCTGAAATTTACAGAGTATACTTCTATCATATACATGTACTCCCAATATAAATTTCATCAATTTTGGAGTTAATCACAAGAAATTATAATCGATTACTTTTAAAATAGTTTTTTCTCATAAAATTCATAACTCTCAATCTATACATCCAAAAATCACCATTTTTGGACACAATCAAGAAAACTCATCAAAATATCATTTTAAATTTTTCCAAAATTTTTGAAGGTCAGAAAAATTACGAAACTGGAAAATATAACAACCCTTAAAATCCCTTACTATCCCTTACCTCAAAAGAGCAGTACTTCTGATCGGTATAAGTCTGAAGGAAACTTGCACTGATAAATAGAAACTCTCAAAGTATCTAAATACTCACAAAATATGCTTCATAATATAGAGAGAGAAAGAGAGAAAACTTAAGTTTCTGGTGTGATTTTCATTTCTAACTTAGCCCTCTATTTATAGGAAAATTTTAGTAGGCTTAACCTGCAACCTGATGGCTTTACCTGCTACTATTCTCACCCACCACATTTGAAATATAATTCAGCACATTTCTTCACCAACCACAAGTGGGGCCCACCAATTCTAAAATTTTCCATCAAAATGATTAACTCCGAAAATTCAACAATTTCTGAACCAGTCATCTTGTAAAATTCATAATAAATCATACGTTCATTTTTAACGGTTCAAAATTTGTGGACATATACTTAACTTATATATGTATAACATATCCAAAAATTACCACGATCCAACGGTCGGATTAAAAATTATAACCCCCGCAAAATATCTCAAATATCCTAATTTAATTTTCAATACCTCCGTTCCGACAAAAATACAGATAAAACACCTCAACATTAACTCCTTCATTTTTAACCACAAAAATATATCCCTCATTTATATCCACATAAAATAAATATTTCCTTATCATATGAATCAATAATTAATTATTCACAAATAATATTATAGAATCACATTTATGACAACCAGGCCGTTCCCAGGAAAGAGGGAGCTTTTCAATAAGAATTTCTCCTTACTGGCGCGCAATTAGATGACCAAACCTCTCCTTAGACAGAACTTTCTAGACATTGCCAATAATGCTATCTAATAATATTATTCAAATAATATGAATTATTGATCTGATAATGGGAAATACTGTGCAGTGACAATTATTGAACAACAATAATATAAAATTTCAACGTAGCAATTATTGAATCAATAAAATAAAATATTGAACAGTAATTACTGTAACAATTATTGAGTAGTGCCTTCTTACGTAAGAATCAATAATTTCAAAAATACTATGCAATACCGTGTGCTACTGTGTAATAACGCGTATTACTGTATTTTAACCACCGGGTATTCCAACAGTGTTAACGGTAACAACTACGCCGTTATTTGTAAAAATTCAAATTTGTCGTTTTCTTCACCCGACAGTTATTCGTTATGGGGCCCACAAATAGCTGCGCCGTCGTACGAATATTCCCCGACAGAAAGAATATTCCACGACCAAACGAATATTCCCCGACAACAATGATTATTTTATAACCACTTGCTTATTTTGAAAAAAAATTCATATTTCACCCATAACTTTAAACTTTTATCAATTTAACCATTTACTGAATAGTAATTATAAGAAAAATTGAATACTTTTATTTCATAAAATTCGGGGTCTTACAGTTTATGTGTTGTCGTATTTTGCACGATAATTGTAGTAATGAAGTTTTATTTATTTCTGTACCATGTATTTGGCGACTCAGAATGGGTGATGTATACCTATTTTGGGGGCGTCACACCACATGTGATATAAATGTGCTGAATTCAGTTGGTCTAAGGTGTGCGTAGGAAAAAATTTAATAAACAATATTATTTTATTAAATTTTCTGCTTTGGTGTTCTAAGTATTTTTCTTATAAATAGGGTGCTTAGGTTAGAATTAAAAATCACACCGGAAACTGAAATTTTCTCTCTCTATATTATCGAGCGTATTCTTGTGAGTATTTTAATACTTTGAGTGTTGCTATACGGTGCAAGTTCCCTTCAGCACTATATCCGATATTCCAGCCAGAAGTACTGTTCTTTTGAGGTAAGGGATGTTATTTTTTTATAAATGATATTATTTCTTTCAATATCATTATGCCAGAATATTGGTAAGATTTTTCTTGTGAAATTTTTGTCTTTTTGTGTCGGGGTTACAATTCACGTATACGGCACTATTCACGTGTACGACACTACTCACCAATACAACACTATTCACAGAAAAATTAAATTTTTGTTCTTTGTTCAAAACGTCTATTATGGGTACTGTCTTTGATTGTATCCAGGTTTTGATCTTCATTCTTGAATTTTACTCCACTATGGTTATTATGAGGTATTTTTAAACTTTGATTGTTTAAAGTACGAATCCCTAATCTTTATTTTTTTATTTCACTTGATTCGTTTCTTTAAAAATATTTTTCATCATTCTCAGTCCTAAATGATGATATTACTGAATATCTTTGGCCTGTAGTGCAAAGATGAATGATTAACTGATGAATATCTTTGGCCCGTAGTGTAAAGATGAACATGTGTTTAGATGAACATGACCAATTGGTGATACAAATGAATATCTTTGGCCTGAAGTGCAAAGATGAATACTTGATTCAAGACGTATATTGATTGATATTACAGGGATAAAATATTGATGATTGATTTTTAAATCTTAGAAGATAGTAGAATTCATTTTCTACTTAACTTTTCTAATGGATTGTTGTTTCCGCTGCAGTTGTTGATCTAAAATTTGTTGTCTATTATATTCTATCAGATTTTTTCCTGTTGAGGACTAACGATAATTTGTTCTATATTATCTTAGTCATAATATTCTTTACTGGGCTAGTTGAGCTCACCCTTTCCTTTTTGTTCCATTTTTTTCCTCAGAAGGCGAGAATATAGCGGAAAGTATTCGGGGTGTGGAGTGATGTTCCAAGGCAGTTGTTACAGTAGTTCTCACTATTTTGTAAATAGTGTATCAATAATTATAATGAGGACTTATTTGAGTGTGGATATTGTCTAGAAGACAATATTTGTATTTAAACTCACAGTTTATGTGTTGTCGTATTTTGCACGACAATTGTATTAATAAAGTTATAGTTGTTTCTGTATCATATTTTGGCGACTCAAAATGAGTGATGTATACTTGTTTTGGGGGCATCACACTCTTTATTCAAATTTTCCCCAGATTGTTTACCCCAATTTATTTTTCTTTAATTTTTTCAATTGGCTTAAAAATCACAATGGAAACTTGATTTTTTTAATAGGATAAAATTTATCCGTTGGATTAATTTTTTTGAAGAACAAAGAATAATATTATTAGCCTTTGACAAAGATACATAGATTAATAACCCTATCGATTCTAAAGCATCCAAAAAAATGATTAATAAAACGTCCCAACTAGATTAACACCCAACCCTTTACAATCATGAAAAAAGTCATGTCACTCATAACTAACAAGAATTAGAAAACAAATGAAGTTAACTTATAAAAAAAATTCCTGTCAAAACGACGTCGTTTTGATACACAGACAAGGAAAGAAGTTGTGAGCCATTGGATCTACTTTTTAATGTGTTGTCAACCCCATAGCAAAACTCTCACAACATCCTCACAGAGAAATCCTCATAGAGGATCCGGATCCCTCTCCCCTCCCCTCTCTTTTCTATCTTCGCCTCTACTATAGTCATTCGGCCCACCCATTTCCCCGTCCTCTCTTTTCCTCCACCTCGGCCCACCATCTCACCCGTTCCTTTTCCACCACTTTAATCTAGCTTTGGTGCTGCTCTTGCCTTACGGTGCCAGAGATGTGGATCAGTCCGAAGTCTATTTTCCGATCTTATGTGCCAAGTCTGAGGCTTTTTGATCGTGTATTTTCTTTACGAGATTAATAGGGGCTTAGATCTTCGTGTGTGTATAATGGGTGTTATGATCTGATGTGGTGGTTTTGGTCTGGGGTGTTGGATCTTGTTGGTTATTTGTTGGTGGTTGTGTTTTTGGATAATGGTTCTACTCGGATCATAGATTTTGAATCGATGTAAGAAAAGGGACATTTTCCTCCAGTCTCCAGATCCATATAGGAGTGGAGCACATATGCCACCTCATTATCACCTGACAAATGTCTGTTTTTTGGACGAAATTCATAAGTAATAACCATTTGGTAAGTATTTTATAATATAATTACGCGATTGTAACAAAAAAAGTTTTGGTAGGCACAATGAAAATCAGGTCCTAGTACAGTAACCGAAATGTCAAATAACCCACAAATTCCACAATGATATGAGAAAAAGACCCATTGCAAATGAATTTGAAGATATAGATATGTAGGCTTGTTATGTAAAGTGAGGATCTGAGTGGTTAACATGAAGTTAATTTTTGTCAATTGATCAATACAGTGTTGACACGCAGGCCGGGAGATGACCTCTCTTTGTGTGTCAGCACTGTATTGGTCAATTAACCAACTTATCATAAAGTTAATTTCATAGTAACGAGATCTCTATTTTTTCATCTATTTCAAAAAAAAATGATTACTGTTGACTTTTTGAAGTTATTTTAGATATTTTTTAAATTTATTATTGATAAAAAAATTAATTAGTACAATTATTAAAATTATAAATTATATAAAAAAGTATTACTAATTACAAAATTTATTACTTTCAAACTTAAAATAAAATTATACAAATTTTAAATTTGAAACAACTTATAGTGACTTGAAATGTTCAACTTGATCTTATATTTTGGAATTGAGTGAGTCCAAAACTGTCATTTTCAGTAAAAATTACAAAATACAAAAATAGGACTCTGTTTTTTCAATATTAAATGTTGAACTAGGCTGCTGCGATTTAAGTCATATCTAGGGCTGTTCCAAAAATTCAGTTTTTTCGGTTTTTTACCGAACCGGTTGAAACCGGTACCGGCGGTATCGGTTTTTTTCGGTTTCAGTTTTTTCGGTACCAGTTTTTCGGTTTTTTTATACTTTTCGGTACCGGTAGCGGTAATGAAAATTTTGAATTCGGTAAATACCGAAAAACCGAAAAAAACCCGAAAATGTTGAAAAATTGAAAAGTTGCTTTGTGCATACTGCATAGCCCAGGGGAATGTGAAGAGATTAGGAATATAACTGACGATGAGTATATATATATATAGTTATGTACTACTAGTATTATGTATGGTTTTAGAATAGAATATGCACGCACACAAACACAATTGTTTAGCACCATGTAGGCAGCCTCATTATTAGAGTTGAATAGTTATATGGAAACAAATCAGCCTCTAAATTCATAAATGAAATACTTACTAGGTAGCACCTATCCTATCCTATTGTTGTATGAATGATTCATTTGGTTTTGCTCAACCAAAATAAATAAATAAATTGATGAGTAGTCAAATATGATATGAGATGAACACCTAATTGACAGATCGTATTTAAACTTTTCAGGGGCACGTCGTCATAATGTTAATAACATTATCGACTCTCTATGTCCGGATAATATATAAGCAAAGTGAAGGAAATGAAATTGATAAAACCTTAAAAAAAGATTATTCAACAATTGTCAAATTTATTATTATTCAAAAACAAATTTACTGTTATGCCAATGAGCTGTGAGGCTTTATAATTTATATTATGCCCATGGTTAGGTAACTCAAAAATTTGTTAATATAAAAAAAAATTATTTAATTATTGCGGTATAACCGAAAACCGAACCGAAAAAACCGGTACCGACTTTGTACCGAACCGGTACCGAAACCGATTATTTGGTACCGGTACCGGTTCTTGATTTTCCGAGTTTTTCGGTTCGGTATCGGTTCGATTTTTTCGATACCGATTCGGTTTTTTACCGATGAGCACCCTAGTCATATCTATTGCTCTTTTTTTTCTTGCTTTTTTGCTAAATTCACATCTATTAAGCAAAGTAGGAACGTAGAGAGTAATAATTCTTAAAAAGCTTTGATTTGAAGGTGACAGATCTGAATTAATAATTCTTAGAAAGCTTTGATTAGATAAAATAATATTACTATCAAATAAAAATATCACATATTACATGGATTGTATATGGTGGTACCTATGAATTAATTATTGACATGATCTACTAAATTTAATAATAAATTCATAAATGTTACTCATGCAGTATGTGAACGATATATGATATTTTTATGTGATAATAATATTATTGGATTAGATAATGAGTAGGTCCAATACGCTTGCTGGCTTTTTGGATTACTTTATATATTTACAAAAAGAAAACCCAAAAGCAGATGAATCCATTAGGTAGCAACTACTTAAGTATAATATACATTATATCAACAATTTATCATAATTAGTCTATATGACACATGTTAAGTATACTAAAGAGAAAAAATATAATATTAAAAAATAGGAAGTGGGAAATAATAAGAGAGAAAAGTAAATAAATGACTTGTGTAAAAAAAGTTCGAGTAAAATAGAAAAATAAAAAAATAATCATAATTTTATTTTTACACCAAATTACCTGTTATTCTACAGAGGGAACCTTATCATGCTTGAATAATGGCTGCTACCAACTATGTTATTTGTACACCATATTGTAATAATATAATAAAAATTGGATGATCTGGAGGAATCTTGCTTTTGATCCAAAGATATTTTACTCATACTTTTATATATATATATATATATATATATCATTGTTGACCCTTGAACAAATTCTCCAAAAAAAGGGTGAACCAACTCTACATTACCAAACATATATTGGGATCTTTGGAAAGAGAACTTTGTACAATAGTTTTCTTTTATATTTCAGTACAATTAGCAAATGCTGAACTTTTTATATATATCTATTTAAGTTCCTCATATGATTATTTTAATATGTATAAAATATAAAAGCATAAGCCCTTTTGCAAGGAAAAATCAATAGTCTTTGGTCACTGTTTTTCAAGACCGAGGTAATAAATATTTATAAGTCAAAAGTTAAATGAAACTCTCGTTTTAAACTAGAAGAAATAAATTAATATTTTTATATCACTTTTTGATATTTCAATACGTAAGGCCCACATATTAGTTAATAAAAATTCAATATATTAACTAATATGTGGAACCTACATGTGAAAATATCAAAAATATTAATTTCTTAGAAAAATTATATATGACAATCAAAATGATTCACTGGATATATAAAATTATGTCAAAAAATATGGATAGACTTTTAAGTTGTTTCTTAGTAGTTCAAAAGGACAAGGCAACAAATGGAACAGTTGGGATAATTCACCAACCGATGTAGTCTCACAATAGTAGACCTTTCTCACCAAATCATGACTACACTTTTAATAATTCCACTACTATGAATAACTTTTTGACTTCATATTCAATAAACTTTCATACCAATGTAGAACTACATACATTTCAGAATTCAGATAATTCTTGTACTTAAAAAAAATAAAGTTTGGATAGAACCCTTGTGGAAATCTCACATGTTATTGGCAGTATTCAGAAAAAAGAAAATCTTTAGAAAGTACATTACAACAAGTATTAAACGAGAAATCTTTATGAATGAACAATCACACAGACATTGTATATACGCCCTGTTTATCTATTTCTTGGGTGCAAACCTGGACTTAATTTTCTCAACCTCCTTGGTGCCAACTTGGAATGCTTTTGTCAACACATAGTCAGGAACCGGTGGTGATGCGGCAAACAATGTGGCAGCAATAGATTGAGTACCGGGCAACTGACTATTGAACGCAACAAGAACGGCTGCAGGAACCTTGCCGTTGTTCTTCTGGAAGTGGACTAGTCCTTTTGGGAACACAAATATTTCACCCTTCTTGATGGACTTGGAAATGAGGACATTTGCTGTGGTGATGAATCCCACCTCCAGTTCTCCTTCGAGCACAAAAGCGATCTCGGTGGCACGTGGGTGGGTGTGAGGTGGGTTTAGGCCACCAGGGGCGTAGTCGATGCGTGCCATAGACACACCAAGTGTGTTGAGCCCTGGGATTTTCATGACATTGGCTGCAGTCACCAGTGAACCCGCTGAGTTGTTGGTGAGTCCTGGCTTGGATAAGTCAAAGGAGAAATCACCAGCTGTTATGTTCTCTTTGCAGACGAATCCATTCAACTTCACACCTGTTTAAATCACAACAAAAACCTCATTTATAGATCTCATTGACAACCGAAAAAGTCCCCCTTCGTTTCTCCCTTAACATTATTGTACCAAAATAAGTGACGAAAGGGCTTAGAACAACAACTCATTAGGCAATTACTACATAGTCCCTTTTGAATGAACCACGAAATATGGCTCGGACCTAGCAAGCAAACTAATACCCCATTTGTTGCAGGTGATAACGCGGACTTTAAATTGTTGTAGTCTTACGAATAAGTGATAATCAGATTTCAAGTAGAGACAAGGTTTACCAAATTATAAATTTATGCAATATTTTTTTAAAAAACTTGAATAAATACTCATACAAATTCAAAAATACCTAAATAATGTTATTGTGCCATAACCTTGAGCTGCAAAAACAGAGGATGTAAGACTAAGTTTTTTTATTTTCTTTGAACATGAGATTTTGTTAAGTTGAGCCGCTCTGCGTGCCTATGCATTTCACCATTTCAAATTGTTGATTATTTATAAGTATGAACCTAAAGGAAATGCAACCAATGGCAAAAACAAGAAGAAACAAGAAAGGTGAATAGAGCTAAACCCACTACTTAGAATTAAAATTTTCTAAATGGTTTTTTTTTTGACGTTTCAAACCTCTTTTTTGTTTGATTTGTGTTTGATATGTTTCCAACCTCAAAACGGAACAATTTATCATAAAATATGGAGAAATGATCAAATGGGTAACTATTAACAACAAAGAATGTTCAAATATAGGAGAGAAATAATATGGCGATGAAAGGTGATACACAGCTAAACCCACAACTAAAAACTGCCAAAAAAGAAACAACAAAAATTTGTAACAGACCAAAACCCTTAACCCAAAAATGCAAATTGGAATCAACAACAATTTACAAGAAAGGTTAATCAAAAACGCCAAAAAGAGTCGACAAGAATTTGTAACAGAGATAAACCCAGAATTCAAAAATGACAATTGGAATCAACAAGAATTTGCAAGAAAGGTGAATAGAGCCAAACCCATAACTCAGAAACGCCAAAAAGAGTCAACAAGAAATTGTAAAAGAGCTAAACCCAGAATTCAAAAGTGCTAATTGGAATCAAAAAGAATTTGCTACAAAGGTGAATGGAGCAAAACCCAGAAGTCAAAAATGCCCAAAAAGAGTCGACAAGAATTTGTCAAAGAAAGGAAACACAGCAAACCCAGCTCAAAAATTCCCTTGAATGGTTTGTGTTGACTTTTCAAAACATTTTTCTTCCCCATTTTTTCAATCAATATTTGCAACAAGGAATGTTCAAGCATTCGATAGAAAAAAAAATGCAGAATATTTAAGCTTTTGGGTATGTAAAAATACCAGAGGTGAGATCAGCCACACAAACATCTTGAAGCAAGTCAGGATCTGCTGCAGTAACAGAGTTGAACAAGGCAATGGCAGCAACTACCACCATCACCACCGCCACCAATTTATCAAAAGCCCCCATGATTTTGTTAATAATGACACAGAAAAAAGGGGCACAAAAAGAAATGAGGAGACAGAAAGAGAAGGTCAGTTTGAATTCAGAAATAGAAAATGGTTGGTGGGGTATTTATAAGGGAATTTATGAATTATTTGGATAGAGAAAATGAAAAAGCACCAAACATACCTTAATATGCTTCTTTCTTCAACCAAAAGTGAAGATAGACAGTACCAAAATAAAGAACATCCCAAAGTAAAGGGATCAAAATTGAGGCCCATCACGGAGGGTCTTGGAATTGACCAACATCTCACTTCGTGCCGTGCACGTGATCTGAATAATTTATGTTATCTTCCGCTCTTTACATTTCAAAATTATATTTTTCTTTAATTCAACTATTTTTTTTCGAATATATATATATATATATATATATATATATATATATATATGGTTGATCCATAGTAATGTTGTAAAAAAGAGGTTAGCCTTATAACAAATTATGATCGTCCATCCGAATATCTAGCGATTAATATTACTCCCGTCCGCAGCTTAATTTTTAGTATTTCGCAGTTTAATACTGCTGACGGGACAAATGATCAAAATATCCCTCCTTATAAATGTCCCCAATTCGTAGTATTAAACTGCAGACGTTAGGTAGAAACGATAAGTCTCGTCCCCAGTGTTAAATTGCAGATGTCAAATATATTTGATTCTGCCAAAAAGCTAAGTCAAATATATTTGATTTTGATATCTCACTTCAAAATCAAATCCGCAGTATTCAACTGCGAAATACTGAAAATTAAACTGTAAGACCCCAACTTTTATAAATAAAGATGAATTTTCTATAAATATCATTTTTGAATATTATGGAGTTAATTTGATATAATGTTATAGTTGTGGGTAATATTTATAAATTTTACAAAGTAAGCAAGTTGTTATAAAATATTCGTTTGGTCGGAGAATATTCTTTTTGTCGGGGAATATTCGTACGACGGCACAATCATTGGTGGACCCCACAACGGAATTATTGTCGGATTGAGAAAATGACAGAATTATCTTTCTATAAAAATAACGGCTGAGGTGTTACCGTTAAAACCGTTAAAACTGTTGAACTACTCGGTAGTAAAAGTACAGTAATACGCGTGGTTGCATAGTAGCACACGATATTGATTATTGATGCTTACGTGAGAAGTCACTCAGCTATACTCAATTATTGCTACAGTAATTGCTGCATCATATCTCTTAAATTATTGTCATAGTATCATCTGTATAATATGTTATATTATTAAATCAATAATTGAGACGTTGTGGTAAGTTTGGTTATTTTATGGGGGGCCATATGTCATCATCTAAGAGTCTCTTCGTCAATAGTAATTACCGTCGTCAATAGTAATTACCGTCGTCAATAGTATTTACCTTGGTCAATAGTAATTACTTTCGTCAATAGTAGTTGTCCCTTCAATATTACCAAGAGTCATTTGACCCTTCGTTAAGACCAAGAGTCATTTGACCATTCGTTAAGACCAAGAGCCACCCTCAGTTTTTCTATAAATAGAGGCATAGGGCTTTATTATTTTTCACGAATTCATTCAAGCTATAGAGAGAGAAAGTATAGAGAGAATAAGAGAGAGAGAGAATAAAAGTATTCTGCTACATCACTTTTCCAATATCCAGTTCTTTTAAGGTAGGGAATATTATTTCTTTTATATTCATGAAGAGAACTTCTGTTATTCCATTCGTTATTATTCTGTTGGAATAACCAGTATACGCGGTCTACCCTATACTTGGTGACATTCTTCTATTATTCTGTTGGAACATCCTGTCTGTGTGTTTTACAACGGACCTGGTTCCGTTTATTATTCTGTTGGAACATCCTGTCTGTGTGTTTTACACCGGACCTGGTTCCGTTTTTATTATTATTCTGTTGGAGCATCCTGTCTGTGTGTTTTACACCGGACCTGGTTCCATTATTTATTATTCTGTCGGAATATCCTGTCTGTGCGTTTACGCCGGACCTGGTTCCATTATTTATTATTCTGTTGGAATAACCTGTCTGTGCGATCTATCGCATGCATGGTGATTTCTTTTGTTATTCCATTCTTTATTATACTCAGTTGGTTAAGTTTTGACTTCTATACTCCATGAAATTTGTGGAATATCCTTGATAGTTGCGTTTCATCCAGTATCTTTTCAAGAAAATATTCTTCTAAGCATTCTTGAATTTTACTCCACAATGCAGTATCATGTTGTCAATTTGGACGTTGTTAATTCCTGGATAAATTAATTCTTGAACTTGTTTTATTGAATTCTTATATCATTGTCATCATCCTCATGTTTATAAAATATTGAAAGTCATCTGTGGCCTGTAGTGCATAGATGGACTTGGTATGATTATGACCAGGGATTATTCGGTATAATCATGACCGTAATGTTACAAATGATGTGGTAAAAGTCCTCATTGGCCCGTAGTGCATTGATGGACAGTTGTTGGCATGATCATGACCATTAATGAATACACGAATATCCTTGGCCGTAGTGCAGGGGTGATTCGATGATGTGGATTATTTTATTAAGCTGAGTCTCAGCGATCGCAGTGTTGAAAAACCTTTTAAATCATAAAAGATAGTAGAGTTTATTTGCTACTTGACTCTTTTAATGGATTGCTTGTTCCGCTGCAGTTAAACTTGATGTCTATTATATTTTATCAGTTTAACATTGTTGAAGGCTAATGATAATTTATTCTGCATTATCTTAGTCATAATATTTCTTACTGGGCTAGTTGAGCTCACCCTTTCTTTCACTGTTCTCTTCAGGAAATGAGAACGTAGCTGGGGCAAGTCGGGGAACGGAGTGATGGTCCGAATGATAGTATTAGTTAGTAGTCCTCACTATTCTATGTAATGGTGTGTTAATAAATGTAATGAGGACTCCTTTTGAGTATGAATACTCTCTAGAAGATAATATTTGTATTCAAACTCACAGTTTATATTGTGTCGTATTGTACACGACAGTTGTATTATTAAGTTGTATTTGTATTCTGTACTATGTATCTGACGACCCAAGATGGGTGATGTATACCTAATTTTGGGGGCGTCACATAAACTGTGGACGAGATTAATATTAGTCATTAGATATTCGAATGAACGATCAAAATTTATTGTAAGTTTATTCTCTTTTTTTATACATTAGTTATGAATCAGCCCACGTGTGTATATATATATATATATGAATGAAGTAACTTTTTTAAAAAATCATAAATATTTAAATATTGAATATATTAATATTGTAATATGGTTAGTCGTGGTAATATAAGAAATTTTTGTTAATTCAACTATTTGGTTAAGGTTTAAATATAATTTATTACCCTAAACTATATGCCATATTCCACTTCGGTAATCCACCTTTTAATTTTGTCAATTAGGTGATTGAACTATCAATTTTTTTCGATTTCATTCATTGGGTCTGCCACGTCAGAAATTGCTGACGTGGCATCCTAATAGGCAGCAGGAGTGCTTATGTGTAAAAATATTATATATTTTTAATGAGATCAAAAGACAAAAAGGTAAAATAAGAAATAAAACAACTAAAAATTACACAAATAATATAAATTAGTTGTATAATTATTTATTTATAGTTATATAAATAATATAAATTATTATATAAATAATATAATAATTATTTTTATTAAAAATAATTATTTTTATAAAAAAAATTGTGTTTTTTTAAATTTTTTTATTAAAAAAATTGTGTTTAATATTAATGATAATAAAATAAAAATATTAATGATAATAAAAATAAAAATAAAAGTGCAGCATTTTTTAATAAAAAAAATAATAATTATTTTATTAAAAAAAAACCAACCAACTGCATTTTTTTTAAAAATAAAGCAACTGCGTTTTTATTTTTATTATTTTTAATAATTATTTTTATTAAGAATAATAATTATTTTATTAAAAAAAACCAACCAACTACTTTTTTTAAAAAATAAAGCAACAGCGTTTTTTTTTTAGTTGCTTAATTATTATTTTTTTTATTAAAAAAATTGCACTTTTATTTTTATTATCATTAATATTTTTATTTTTATTATCATTAATATTAAACACAATTTTTTTTAATAAAATTTTTTTAAAAAACGCAGTTTTTTAATAAAAATAATTAATTTTAATAAAAATAATTATTATATTATTTATATAATAATTTATATTATTATATAACTATAAATAAATAATTATACAACTAATTTATATTATTTGTATAATTTTTAGTTGTTTTATTTCTTATTTTACCTTTTTGTCCTTTGATCTCATTAAAAATATATAATTTTTTTACACATAATTACTCTTGCTGCTTATTAGGATGCCACGTCAGCAATTTCTGACGTGGCAGACCCAATTGAATGAAATCGAAAAAAATTGATAGTTCAATCACCTAATTGATAAAATTGAAAGGTGGATCACCGAAGTGGAATATGGCCATAGTTTAGGATAGTAAATTATATTTAAGCCTTTGGTTAATGACAATTTTGCTATTTTATTATTTTATACTAAAAATAAAACATTTTTCACATATATTTACATTGTGATATAGTTATAGATTGTGTTTAGAATCATAAATTTCTTTAAAGGATTGACCTTTAAAACGGAGGGAGCATTAATTAATTAATTAATCATGCTAGTTCCATTTAAGTCTTCTAGAAGTTTGCATGTTAGTACTCCACCTAATTGCGTAGTCAACGGGCTCCTCAAAACGATTTGTTCAGCATTTAGTATAGGCTATTTCATGCCTCTAAAGACTTGAACAAAGGGGATTCAATTCAAGGCACGTTTCATGCCTCTAAAGACTTGAACAAATACCTCATTTGTATTTTGTGTATATGTTAATAATAAATAAATATTTATTGTATTAATTAATAAATATATAATGTTTAATTTAAATTATTCTTCTCAAGTAAAATGAGAATTTCTATGTGAAAAAAGATTAAATAAACTGAAATTTCCTAGTAAAAAATCATGTACACCGAGAAAAGTTGTCAAATTTTAATCTAAACTCTGAACCAAATTTAAATAATCCAACTTATTTTAAATTAAAGTTACGTTTACCCTTTTTCAATAGAATTTATGTTATATATTAAATATAAAGTACATAATATATTACATTATATATACATATAGTATATTTATAATGGTGACGATATTTTTGTCTTAACATTTTTTTTATTCTTTTTCTTAATGGAATCGTGATTCTTTAGGAAGCTAAGGAATCGCGATTCCGTCAAAATTATTATTTCAACCATTTTTATGCTACCAATCATCATAATGGAATGCTGAGCATTCCATTCCACCACCAATTCCAATGAACTAAACGCCCGCCCGCCCACCCACCCACCCACCCACCCAATATTTATATACTAGTGAACCCTATTAACTCATTGTATTTCTTGTTATCTTTTTTAGGACAAGAAAAATTCTACCTTAAGTCGCTTTTGAGAACATAAAGAGTAATTTTTTGTTACAAGTAGACACATTACTTTATTATCTATATAATTTACGTCATTATATTTATTCGCAACAAGAGCCAAACATATTTTTGTCGTAATAAATAGAAGGCCTATAAATTTTAAAAATTAAAGGCCTTAAGCTGCTTAAAGCATATATAATGTGTCGCATGCAATGGTTAGGTCATTGTTTGTTGGTGGTGATGTGGTTGTGGTTGTTGGGTGGTACCAAGTTTCCAAATAAAAGCCAAAACAATTCACTTTCTTTTTATACTCAACCCAAACCTTTTGCCAATTTGATAGGGCTGAAAATGAATTTCAGTGGTTGAGATCGACTCGAAAAATTTAATTGAGACTCGGATTCAATATTTATTTAATTGAGACTCGGATTCAATATTTATTTAATTGAGACTCGGATTCAATATTTAAATGAGTCGAACTCGAATTAATTTTGATATTCGGACATTTATACGAGTCGAATATGAGTGGTCTATTGTTTGCTCATTTAAAGTATCAAAATTTTCATACATCATTGACCCTTGTTCGATACAAGTTCGTTGATATTTACTCGTATACAGTATATAATATGCAATAATTAATTTCTCCGCATATTTTGAAAAGTGAAAAGGGTTTTTATATTTTCTGTACATGTCCGTCAATTGTTTCAAGAGTGATAATATCTTCTCATTATTTGTTTACAAGACTCGAGATATAGTTTGAAGAATTTAAATTTAAATTATTCCCAATAGCCAACTGAGCTAATTTATGTACTATCATAATATAAATGATCCAATTTCGATTTGTGTATCTCTCAAATGCTCGCGAGCAGCTCGACTAAAAAATAAGTCGAGTCGAGTCGAACTCGATCACAATAAAAGAGTTGAATTCGAATATGAGCAAAAATTACAAAATTATATTCAAATTTGAGTACAAATATATCCGAACACATTTAAAAAATTTTAAATAGAATCTGAATAAGATACTATTCGACTTGATTCGGGATAATTTTCACGTGTACAATTTGGTAGTGTTGTACTATGAGGAAGAGTGGTATTATTCTTTATATTAAAAGAAATTTGAAACCATATTTTCTCTTGTAAAATTTTAATAGTCTCTTCTGTTTTAATAATATGGTGCCCCGAATATGTTTATTTAGGTCAAAGTCTCATTTTTTTACATTTATTTTTAATTTCAATTCAATGAATTTGCTTTTGTTATGAAAAAAATGCAACAACAAACTGTGTTTGTGAAAGAAAAATATCCCAACAATTAATGAAATAAAGTATGTATTCTATTCTATTGTTCCACAACAAAAGTTTCATTTGTTTTTTTTAAAAAAAGTGTTTCATAAAATTTCTTTTAATTGATGTTAATAAATGAAGTAACATAATATTCACAAGTATGACAATATAAATTTAGGAAAATAATATATATTACGAATGTTTTACGTCAGCTTTTGATTGTCAGTTACATGAATTCTGCTATAATTTTTATCAATCTCATATACTGATAAGTTTCGCAATTGTAATTCAAGGTAGCATAAGTCGTAACTTTATTAGTAGCCATCACTACTCAAGTAAACATCCATTATTTTGTTCGATAAACATTAAAATAATAAACATTTTTTAAATTTTATAAATGAAATTGTAAAGGGAACAAGTAGAAAATTGGCACACATTTCAGACAAGAATTTCACTCTCCCCTCTTGAAAAATATAAACCTGCCTCTAGAAAATATTCTCAGCTTCAAATTGTAAGATGATTAATTTGATAAATTTTGTTAGATTTATAAAATAGGCCCAAGTGTAATACTCCATTTGTTCCATATTATTTGTTTGTTGTTAATTTTTTAAAATCAACTTAAGATATTTTTAAATTTAAAATTTATATAGATTCTTTTAATTTTAATCAATATAATGATAAATATTATAAATTATCTAAAATGTATTACTCATTTTAAATTTTATTGTTTCATAATTTTTAATGAGACATCTCAATTTTAAATTTGAAAATATAGTCAATAATGATCATATAATTTAGAACTTGAAAATATAGTCAATAATGATCATATAATTTAGAACGGAGTGTATATAAAAACATAAAACTCTTTAATTCAAAACCAAAACCAATTGACAATGAAAAAAGTTGATCCAAATCTTTTTAGTTCCAAGACAGTTTCGTCAATTCCACCTATATATACTAAACATATTTTTTTAAGGTATTAATCAAATCAAATAAATATATATTAATTTTGAGTTTAAAAATTGTCAAGTTAACTTCAAAAAATTAATAGTTATCTTATATTAGTATTATAATTGCTTTTGGCTAAAATTTTGGACCAGCAAGATGCCAAAAAATTCCTTGCATCACGAACAAAATAAAAATGAAAATTGAATGAAACTCTACCAAGTCATACATAATTAAGGTGAAAAAATGATATACATGTCGATAAATATAAATATTAAAAGAATATTACGACCTTTATGCGATGAGATAGAATAAATCACGAACAAATATAAAAATGAATATTAAAAGAAACTCTACCAAGCCAACAATTAAAAGTTGAAAAATGATGTACATGTCGATAAATATTGAATTGCGAGTTAAAATATATCACGACAAATATAAAAATGAATATTGAAAGTACTCCACCAAGCCATATGTGACGCCCCCAAAATTAGATATACATCACCCATCTTGGGTCGTCAGATACATAGTACAGAATACAAATACAACTTAATAATACAACTGTCGTGTACAATACGACAAATATTATACAAATATTATCTTCTAGAGAGTATTCATACTCAAAAGGAGTCCTCATTACATTTATTAACACACCATTACATAGAATAGTGAGGACTACTAACTAATACTATCATTCGGACCATCACTCCGTACCCCGACTTGTCCCAGCTACGTTCTCATTTCCTGAAGAGAACAGTGAAAGAAAGGGTGAGCTCAACTAGCCCAGTAAGAAATATTATGACTAAGATAATGCAGAATAAATTATCATTAGCCTTCAACAATGTTAAACTGATAAAATATAATAGACATCAAGTTTAACTGTAGCGGAACAAGCAATCCATTAAAAGAGTCAAGTAGAAAATAAACTCTACTATCTTTTATGATTTAAAAGGTTTTTCAACACTGTAATCGCTGAGACTCAGCTTAATAAAATAATCCACATCATCGAATCACCCCTGCACTACGGCCAAGGATATTCGTGTATTCATTAATGGTCATGATCATGCCAACAACTGTCCATCAATGCACTACGGGCCAATGAGGACTTTTACCACATCATTTGTAACATTACGGTCATGATTATACCGAATAATCCCTGGTCATAATCATACCAAGTCCATCTATGCACTACATGCCACAGATGACTTTTAACATTTTATAAACATGAGGATGATGACAATGATATAAGAATTCAATAAAACAAGTTCAAGAATTAATTTATCCAGGAATTAACAACGTCCAAATTGTCAACATGATACTGCATTGTGGAGTAAAATTCAAGAATGCTTAGAAGAATATTTTCTTGAAAAAATACTGGATGAAACGCAACTATCAAGGATATTCCACAAATTTCATGGAGTATAGAAGTCAAAACTTAACCAACTGAGTACAATAAAGAATGGAATAACAAAAGAAATCACCATGCATGCGATAGACCGCACAGACAGGTTATTCCAATAGAATAATAAATAATGGAACCAGGTCCGGCGTAAACGCACAGACAGGATATTCCGACAGAATAATAAATAATGGAACCAGGTCCGGTGTAAAACACACAGACAGGATATTCCAACAGAATAATAATAAAACGGAACCAGGTCCGGTGTAAAACACACAGACAGGATGTTCCAACAGAATAATAAACGGAACCAGGTCCGGTGTAAAACACACAGACAGGATGTTCCAACAGAATAATAGAAGAATGTCACCAAGTATAGGGTAGACCGCGTATACTGGTTATTCCAACAGAATAATAACAAATGGAATAACAGATATTCTCTTCATGAATATAAAAGAAATAATATTCCCTACCTTAAAAGAACTGGATATTGAAAAAGTGATGTAGCAGAATACTTTTAGTCTCTCTCTCTCTTATTCTCTCTATACTTTCTCTCTCTATAGCTTGAATGAATTCGTGAAAAATAATGAAGCCCTAGACCTCTATTTATAGAAAAACTGAGGGTGGCTCTTGGTCTTAACGAAGGGTCAAATGACTCTTGGTCTTAACGAAGGGTCAAATGACTCTTGGTAATATTGAAGGGAAACTACTATTGACGAAAGTAATTACTATTGACCAAGGTTAATACTATTGACGAAGGTAATTACTATTGACCAAGGTAAATACTATTGACGAAGGTAATTACTATTGACCAAGAGACTCTTAGATGATGACATATAGCCCCCCATAAAATAACCAAACTTACCACAACGTCTCAATTATTGATTTAATAATATAACATATTATACAGACGATACTATGACAATAATTTAAGAGATATGATGCAGCAATTACTGTAGCAATAATTGAGTATAGCTGAGTGACTTCTCACGTAAGCATCAATAATCAATACCGTGTGCTACTATGCAACCACGCGTATTACTGTACTTTTACTACCGAGTAGTTCAACAGTTTTAACGGTAACACCTCAGCCGTTATTTTTATAGAAAGATAATTCTGTCGTTTTCTCAATCCGACAATAATTCCGTTGTGGGGTCCACCAATGATTGTGCCGTCGTACGAATATTCCCGACAAAAAGAATATTCTCCGACCAAACGAATATTTTATAACAACTTGCTTACTTTGCAAAATTTATAAATATTACCCACAACTATAACATTATATCAAATTAACTCCATAATATTCAAAAATGATATTTATAGAAAATTCATCTTTATTTATAAAAGTTGGGGTCTTACAACCTCCCCTTCTTATGAAATTTCGCCCTCGAAATTAGGGTACGTACCTGGTATGTCGAAGAGGTAAGGATACCTTGATTTCATTTCTGATTCTAACTCCCAAGTCATTTCCTCAACATCGTGGTTTCTCCACAAAACTTTGACTTGAGGTATAACCTTGGAGCGTAGAATATGTTCCTTCTTATCCAAGATTTGAACAGGAACTTCTTCATACGTCAAATCCTCCGCTATTTCGTCCGGTTCTAACTCAATAATGTGGTTCGGGTCTTCCACATATTTGCGTAACATGGATATGTGGAAAACGTTATGAACACGAGACATACTTGGCGGTAAAGCGAGTCTATAAGCCACAGTTCCTACTCGATCGAGGATTAAAAATGGACCGATGAATCGAGGATTTAGCTTTCCTCTCTTTCCAAATCTCGTAACTCCTTTCCATGGAGAACACGTAAGAACACATGATCTCCTACATCAAATTCACGTCCTTTCGATGAAGATCAGCATAACTCTTTTGTCGATCTTGTGAGGTTTTTATACGTTGTCGGATCGTTTGAATCTTTTCTGTAGTCATACGTACCAACTCCGGTCCCAACAACGTTGCTTCGCCCACCTCATCCCAGCATACTGGAGAACGACATTTTCTTCCATACAATGCTTCGAATGGAGCCATGCCAATACTTGCTTGATAACTGTTGTTGTAGGAAAACTCCACCAATGGTAAGAACTTGTCCCAACTTCCCTTGAAGTCAAAGACACAGAGTCTTAATAGATCTTCAAGAGTTTGAATAGTCCTCTCTGATTGTCCGTCCGTCTGAGGATGATATGCTGAACTAAATCGTAACTCCGTGCCCATAGCTTTTTGTAAACTAACCCAAAATCGTGAAGTGAATCTTGGGTCTCGATCAGAAACTATGGATACTGGCATACCATGCAGTCTTACAATCTCGTTTATGTACATACGAGCAAGACGTTCAAGTGTATAAGTTTCTCGTATCGGTAAGAAATGAGCAGACTTGGTCAATCTATCAACAATGACCCAAATCGCATCAATACCTTGAGAAACCCTAGGAAGACCGGTAACGAAATCCATGGTAATGTGCTCCCACTTCCATTCTGGAATTTCAAGTGGTTGCAATGGACCTTTTGGTACTTGATGCTCCGCTTTGACTCGTTGACAAGTTAGACACCTTGAGATAAACAACGCTATCTCTCTCTTCATATTGCTCCACCAAAATGTATGACGAAGATCATGATACATTTTGGTACTTCCAGGATGGATTGCAAACGGTGTGTTGTGCGCCTCCATCATGATTTCATACTTTAAATCAGGGTTGTTAGGAACACAAAGTCTGGAGTTGACTCGAAGTATTCCTTCTTCATCGATTCTTGCTTCCGGCATAGAACCTTCTTGCACTTTCTTCCTCATACGCATCAGCTCCAGGTCTGTAGCTTGAGCAGCTTTAACTTTATCGATTAAAGTCGGTTCTACTCGTATATTCGCCATCATCACATGGGTCCCTGGAGTCTTCAACTCTATCTCCATCCTTTGCAAGTCACACAAAATGGGCCTTTGCGTTGTTAATATTGCACTTGTACCCGCATATGATCTTCTACTCAATGCGTCAGCTACCACGTTCGCTTTTCCAGGATGGTATTGAATGGTATGATCATAATCTTTCAACAGTTCAAGCCAACGTCGTTGTCGCATGTTGAGTTCCTTTTGAGTGAAGAAATATTTGAGGCTTTTATGATCCGTAAAGATCTCCACTTTCTCCCCATACAAGTAATGCCTCCAAATTTTAAGTGCAAAGACAACAGCTGCCAACTCTAGATCATGAGTAGGATAATTCCTCTCATATTCCTTGAGTTGTCTTGATGCATAGGCTATGACTTTTCCATGTTGCATGAGAACGCATCCCAACCCTTTGCTCGAAGCATCACTGTAGATGACAAATCCCTCCGAGCCAGATGGTATTGTTAGAACAGGTGCTGAAATGAGTCTCCTCTTGAGTTCTTGAAAACTCTGCTCACATTCTTCGCTCCAACCAAACTTTGTATCTTTCCGAGTCAGCTGAGTTAATGGAGTAGCGATTCGAGAAAATCCTTCCACGAATCTTCGATAATAACCAGCTAAACCAAGAAAGCTACGTACCTCGGTCACTGATTTAGGTTGCTCCCAGCTTTGAATAGCTTCAATCTTTGCCGGGTCAACAGATATTCCACGACTTGATACTACGTGCCCAAGGAATGCTACCTCTTCCAGCCAGAACTCGCATTTCTTCAACTTGGCATAAAGTTTGTATTCACGAAGCTTTTGGAGTACCAGCCTCAAGTGTTGCTCATGATCTTCACGGCTTTTGGAATAAATAAGGATGTCATCAATAAAGACGACCACAAAGTGATCCAAATATTCCTTGAATACCCGGTTCATCATATCCATGAAGGCAGCAGGAGCATTAGTCAATCCAAAGGACATGACTAGGAATTCATAATGCCCGTACCGAGTTCTAAAAGCCGTCTTTGGAATATCCTCAGTTCTAACCTTCAGCTGATGATATCCAGAACGAAGATCGATCTTTGAAAAGAATTGTGCTCCTTGCAACTGGTCAAACAGGTCATCAATACGTGGCAATGGGTACCTATTTTGATGGTGACATGATTCAACTCCCGATAATCAATACAAAGTCGCATACTCCCATCTTTCTTCTTCACGAACAGAACAGGAGCACCCCAAGGAGAAGTACTAGGACGAATAAACCAATGTCTAACAATTCCTGCAGTTGGGTCTTTAACTCCTGAAGTTCAATAGGAGCCATTCGATATGGGGCTTTGGAAATGGGTTTTGTACCGGGTTCAAGGTCGATACAAAATTCAATTTCACGCTCTGGGGGTAGGCCAGGAAGTTCTTCGGGAAATACGTCAGGAAATTTATTAACAACAGAAATATCATTCAAAGCTGACGTATTTTTGTTTAGATCTGTGACATGAGCTAAGAAAGCTTGACATCCGTTTTTCAATAAACGAATAGCTTTATGGCTTGAGATGACAGCGATTGATTTTAATGGTTTGGTTGCTTGAATTCGCATAATAGGTCGATTAGGAATATGAAAGCTAACAACCTTACGAAAACAATCAATTTTTGCATGATGAGTAGTTAACCAATCAATCCCTAGAATCACGTCAAATGCAAGTATTTTTAATGAAATAAGATCGACAGGTAATGTGTGGGTACCAACTTGAACCAAACAAGACTTATAAACCGTGGAGGTAATGAAGGTTTCTCCCAATGGAGTTTCAACAGCTAAGTCAAAGTCTAATTTCTCCGGAATCAAATTTAATCGATGAGCGCAAGTAGGAGAAATAAAAGAATGGGTTGAACCGGTATCAAATAAAGTATAGACTTCGTTAGAGTTTATGATAAGCTTACCGTGATGACCTCATTCGGGTTCCTTGCTTCTGGGAGGTCACAACAAACGCTCTCCCTTGCACAACCGGTTTTGACTTTTCTGGGACGGCCTTTGGTGCCTCCATCCTAGCTGAATTTGTCTTCGGTAAACGACAAAATCGGGCTAAATGACCTTCTCTTCCACAATTATAACATGCTTTGGACGGCATCGCGCAGTTTGGACTGATGTGCCCCTCCCCTCCGCATTTGAAACATATGATAGGTGGTCGTTCTCCTTCCTTAACGACAGGTGCTGGTGCTGACGTCTTTCCATCATTGTTGAATCTCCTCTTCTTGAAATGTCCATTCTTATTGTTTTGGCCCTGATTACCACCGAAGTGGTTACCATTTCTGGCCTGTTGATTCCCTCCACGCTTGTTGTCACCGCTTCGATGACTGCTCTCACTGGTATTATCATTTTGCCGGCTGCTCTCTTTTGGTTGCGTTATCTCGTTATCGCGCTCCACCAACTGAGCCCTATTTACAACATCTGAATACAAACACAGTTTATGAGAAACAAGATGTTGACGTATCTCCGGCTTCAAACCTCTTAAAAACATCCGCGTCATTCTTTCTTCATTATCCACCAGGTGGGACGCAAACGGGATAACTCCGCAAATTTTGCCTCGTACTGCGACACGGTCATATTATTCTGCTCCAATTTGATGAACTCCACCTCCTTCATGTGACGAATACTCTCGGGAAAGTATTTGTCGTTAAACAGATCTTGGAACTTCTCCCAAGACATCTTCAGTGCGGCAGGTTGAGTACGCTTTATCGATTCCCACCAGTAATCTGCCTCTCCTCGCAACATAAAGGCGGCAAAGGGAACCTTTTGCTCCTCGGAGCAACCCAAGACATCAAATATCTTGGTGATCTGCTTTATCCATGTTTCAGCTACAAGTGGTTTGGGTTCTCCCTTAAACTCCGGTGGTCCCAGCTCCTTAAACTGTTTAGCGGTGACCGCCTGAGAGTTTCCAGTATTTCCACCTACGTTGTGGACAGGAGCCGCTTTCACCTGTTGTTGCATGAATTGCATAAAGCCTCTGAACATTTGATCATTCATCATTTGGTCAGTGTTGTTGTTTGCATGAGGATTGACACCTTCCTGATGCACATTATCCTGATTATTGATATGTGGTGAATCAACAGTCGTCTGTGCTCCATTGCTATTCTCAACATTCTCAGATGCCATTTTCAGATACTGCCACAAAATAAAAATTAATTGATATGTCATATATTATCCTTATATTATGACCGACCAATTAAATACCATGCAAATAAACTTAGGTATGTCATATATAGCGAAGGAATTCCCCGTCTCTCCCCTCCTAGTTCTATTCTCACATCTTAGCCAGGGATCATATCCCTAAGCTCTGATACCAACTGTGACGCCCCCAAAATTAGGTATACATCACCCATCTTGGGTCGTCAGATACATAGTACAGAATACAAATACAACTTATTAATACAACTGTCGTGTACAATACGACAAAACATAAACTGTGAGTTTGAATACAAATATTATCTTCTAGAGAGTATTCATACTCAAAAGGAGTCCTCATTACATTTATTAACACACCATTACATAGAATAGTGAGGACTACTAACTAATACTATCATTCGGACCATCACTCCGTACCCCGACTTGTCCCAGCTACGTTCTCATTTCCTGAAGAGAACAGTGAAAGAAAGGGTGAGCTCAACTAGCCCAGTAAGAAATATTATGACTAAGATAATGCAGAATAAATTATCATTAGCCTTCAACAATGTTAAACTGATAAAATATAATAGACATCAAGTTTAACTGTAGCGGAACAAGCAATCCATTAAAAGAGTCAAGTAGAAAATAAACTCTACTATCTTTTATGATTTAAAAAGTTTTTCAACACTGTGATCGCTGAGACTCAGCTTAATAAAATAATCCACATCATCGAATCACCCCTGCACTACGGCCAAGGATATTCGTGTATTCATTAATGGTCATGATCATGCCAACAACTGTCCATCAATGCACTACGGGCCAATGAGGACTTTTACCACATCATTTGTAACATTACGGTCATGATTATACCGAATAATCCCTGGTCATAATCATACCAAGTCCATCTATGCACTACATGCCACAGATGACTTTCAACATTTTATAAACATGAGGATGATGACAATGATATAAGAATTCAATAAAACAAGTTCAAGAATTAATTTATCCAGGAATTAACAACGTCCAAATTGTCAACATGATACTGCATTGTGGAGTAAAATTCAAGAATGCTTAGAAGAATATTTTCTTGAAAAGATACTGGATGAAACGCAACTATCAAGGATATTCCACAAATTTCATGGAGTATAGAAGTCAAAACTTAACCAACTGAGTACAATAAAGAATGGAATAACAAAAGAAATCACCATGCATGCGATAGACCGCACAGACAGGTTATTCCAATAGAATAATAAATAATGGAACCAGGTCCGGCGTAAACGCACAGACAGGATATTCCAACAGAATAATAAAATAATGGAACCAGGTCCGGTGTAAAACACACAGACAGGATATTCCAACAGAATAATAATAAAACGGAACCAGGTCCGGTGTAAAACACACAGACAGGATGTTCCAACAGAATAATAAACGGAACCAGGTCCGGTGTAAAACACACAGACAGGATGTTCCAACAGAATAATAGAAGAATGTCACCAAGTATAGGGTAGACCGCGTATACTGGTTATTCCAACAGAATAATAACAAATGGAATAACAGAAGTCTTCTTCATGAATATAAAAGAAATAATATTCCCTACCTTAAAAGAACTGGATATTGGAAAAGTGATGTAGCAGAATACTTTTAGTCTCTCTCTCTCTTATTCTCTCTATACTTTCTCTCTCTATAGCTTGAATGAATTCGTGAAAAATAATGAAGCCCTAGGCCTCTATTTATAGAAAAACTGAGGGTGGCTCTTGGTCTTAACGAAGGGTCAAATGACTCTTGGTCTTAACGAAGGGTCAAATGACTCTTGGTAATATTGAAGGGACAACTACTATTGACGAAAGTAATTACTATTGACCAAGGTAAATACTATTGACGAAGGTAATTACTATTGACCAGGTAAATACTATTGACGAAGGTAATTACTAATTGACAAGAGACTCTTAGATGATGAATATGGCCCCCCATAAAATAACCAAACTTACCACAACGTCTCAATTATTGATTTAATAATATAACATATTATACAGATGATACTATGACAATAATTTAAGAGATATGATGCAGCAATTACTATAGCAATAATTGAGTATAGCTGAGTGACTTCTCACGTAAGCATCAATAATCAATACCGTGTGCTACTATGCAACCACGCGTATTACTGTACTTTTACTACCGAGTAGTTCAACAGTTTTAACGGTTACAACCTCAGCCGTTATTTTTATAGAAAGATAATTCTGTCGTTTTCTCAATCCGACAATAATTCCGTTGTGGGGTCCACCAATGATTGTGCCGTCGTACGAATATTCCCCGACAAAAAGAATATTTCC
>CM029019.1:16693677-16836058 GCA_016801055.1 Panax notoginseng | reverse complement strand
AAAACTGTTTAATGACAAGTACTTTTCTGAAAGTATTCGTCATATGAAGGAGGTAGAGTTTATTAGACTGAACAAAACAACATGACGGTGTCCCATACGAGGCAAAGTTTGTAGAGTTATCCAGGTTTGCACCTCATTTGGTAGAGAATGAGGACGAATGACGACGATGTTCCTGAGAGGTCTAAAGCCCAGATTCGACAATATCTTATCTCTCATAAATTTTCTTTATATTCAGATGTTGTAAATAGGGCTCAATTATTAGAGCGAGATAATGAGTATGTCAAACCAAGGGACCACAACCAAGGCCATAGCGGTGGCAGCGGTCATCAGAGCAATAAAAACCAGCAGGGAGGAAAATTTTTTCGGACAAAGCAGTAACCACTCTGGTGGTAATTGTGGCCGTGATAATAGAAGGGAGCGAGTCGGGACAAATGCGGGAAAGAGGGACAAATCAGCCCAAACTGTCCACAACAATCCAAGGTATGTTATAACTGTGGAAAGGAGGGTCCTATAGGCTCGAGAGTGTTCTGTAGCAAGACCAAGTTCAGCGGGGATGGTGACTCCAAAAGTTTTCCCGGATAAGTCGAAATCAGCAGTTCCTGGAAGAGGGCGTTTGTCGTGACTGGCCAAAACGCGAGAAACCCGAACGAGGATCTCACGGGTAAGCTAATCTTGAATTCTTGCAAAGTTTATACTTTACTAGATTACGGTTCTACCATTCTTTATCTCTCCTGCTTGTGCTCAACGTTTGAACTTGACTCCGAGAAATTGACCTTTAACTTATGCTGTTTCTTTTCCAACTCCGTTGGGTGAAACCTTTGTTACATCACTAGATTTATAAATCTTGCTTAATCCAATTTGGCACCATCACATTACCTGTTTACCTTATTTCTTAAAGATACTTGCATTTGATGTGATTTTAGGGATTGATTGGTTAACTACTCATCATGCCAAAATTGATTATTTTCGTAAGGTTGTTAGTTTTCATATTCCTAACCAATCTGTTATGCGAATTCAAGTAACTAAACAACTAAAATCAATCACTGGTCATATCCAACCATAAAGCTATTCGCTTATTGAAAAACGGATATCAAGCTTTCTTAGCCCATGACACTGACTACTCACAAAAACACGTCAGATTTGAATAAAATTTCTATTGTTAGTGAATTTCCTGACGTATTTCCTGAAGAACTTTCTGGTCTACTCCCAGGATGTGAAGTTGATTTCTTATTGAGCCTTGAACCGTCACAAAGCCCATTTCTAAAATTCCATATCGAATGGCTCCTATTGAACTTCATGAGTTAAAGGTCCAACTACAGGAGTTTTGGACATCGTTTTATTCGTCCTAGTACATCTCCTTGGGGTGCTCCGGTGTTATTCGTAAAGAAGAAAGATGGTAGTATGCGACTTTGTATCGACTATCGGGAATTGAACCATGTCACCATCAAGAATAGGTATCCACTACCTCGCATTGATGACCTGTTCGACCAATTGCAAGGAGCATAATTCTTTTTAAAAGATCAATCTTCGTTCTGGATATCATCAGCTGAAGATAAAACTGAGATATTCCAAAGACTGCCTTCAGAACTCGGTACGGGCATTACGAATTCTTAGTCATGTCTTTTGGATTGACTAATGCTCCTGCTGCTTTCATGGATATGATGAACCGTGTATTCAAGGAATATTTGGATCAGTTCGTTGTTGTCTTTATTGATGACATCCTCATCTATTCCAAAAGCCGTGAAGAAATGCGATAACAAGCTGGTACTACAAAGGCTTCACGATAACAAGCTATATGTCCAAGCTGAAGAAATGCGAGTTCTGGCTTGAGGAAGTAGCATTCCTTGGCATGTGGTGTCAGAACATGGAGTATCTGTCGACCCGGCGAAGATTGAAGCCATACAAAGTTTGGAGCAACCAAAGTCGGTGACCGAAGTACGTAGCTTTCTCTCGCTTAGCTGGTTACTATCGGAGATTCGTGGAAGGATTTTCTCGAATCGCTACTCCGTTAACTCAGCTGACTCGTAAAGATACAAAATTCGGTTGGAGCAAGAATTGTGAGAAGAGTTTTCAAGAACTCAAGAGGAGACTCATTTCGGCACCTGTTCTGACAATACCATCTGGTTCGGATGGATTTGTTATCTAAAGTGATGCTTCAGGCAAAGGTTAGGATGTGTTCTCATGCAACATGGGAAAGTCATAGCCTATGCTTCGCGATAACTCAAAGAATATGAGAGGGATTATCCTACTCATGATTTGGAGTTGGCAGCAGTCGTTTTCCGCGTTGAAGATCTGGAGACACTACCTGTGTGGGGGAGAAAGTGGAGATCTATACAGATTATAAAAACCTCAAATATTTCTTCACCCAAAAGGAACTCAACATGCGGCAACGACGTTGGCTCGAGCTGCTGAAAGATTACGATCATACCATCCAATATCATCCTGGAAAAGCGAACGTAGTAGCTGACGCATTGAGTAAAGATCATACGCGGGTACGAGTGCAATGTTGTTAACACAAAGGCCCATTTTGTATGACTTGCAAAGGATGAAGATAGAGATGAAGGCTCCAAGTACCCACGTGATGATATCAAACATACGAGTAGAACCGACTTTAATCGATAAAGTTAAAGATGCTCAAGCTACGGACATGGAGCTGATGCGTATGAAGAAGAAAGTGTAAGAAGGTGCTATTCCAGAAGCAAGAATCGATGAAAAAGGAATACTTCAAGTCAACTCCAGACTTTGTGTTCCTAACGATTTTGACTTGAAGCATAAAATCATGATGGAGGCACACAACACACCGTTTGCAATCCATCCTGGGAGTACCAAAATGTATCACGATCTTCGACATATATTTTGGTGGAGCAATATGAAAAGAGAGATCGCGGAGTTTATCTCGAGGTGTTTAACTTGTCAACGTGTAAAGGCGGAGCATCAAGTACCAAAGAGTCCGTTGCAACCACTTGAGATTCCGAAGTGAAAGTAGGAACACATTACCATAGATTTCGTTACGGGTCTTCCCAAGGTTTCTTAAGGCATAGATGCGATTTGGGTTTTTGTTGATAGATTAACCAAGTCTGCCCATTTCTTGCCTATACGTGAGACTTATTCCCTTGAACGTCTTGCTAGTATGTACGTGAATGAGATTGTGAGATTGCATGGCATGCCAGTATCCATAGTTTCGGATCGTGACCCAAGATTCACTTCACGATTTTGGGTTAGCTTGCGAAAAGCTATGGGCACGGATTTACGATTCAGTTCGGCATACCATTCTCAAACGGACGGACAATCAGAGAGGACTATTCAAACTCTTGAAGATTTATTAAGACTATGTGTCCTAGATTTCAAAGGGAGTTGGGATAAGTAACTACCATTGGTGGAATTCTCTTACAACAATAGTTATCAAGCAAGTATAAGCATGGCTCCATTCAAGGCATTGTATGGAAGAAAGTGTCGTTCTCTAGTATACTGGGATGAGGTGGGTGAAGCAACGTTGTTGGGACCAAAATTGGTACGAATGACTACAGAGAAGATCCAAACGATTCGACATCGTATACAAACGGCACATGGTCGATAAAAGAGTCATGCGGATCTTCATTGAAAGGACGTGGAATTTAATAATGGGGATCATGTATTGTTACGTGTTGCACCATGGAATGGAGTTACAAGATTTGGGAAGAGAGGAAAGCTCAATCCACGATTTGTTGGTCCATTTGAAATTCTTGATCGAATAGGAAATGTGGCCTATAGACTCGCATTACCTCCAAGTATGTCTCGTGTTCATAATGTTTTTTCACATATCTATGCTTCGTAAATATGTTAAAGACCCGAACCATATTATTGAGTTAGAACCAGACGAGATAGCCGAAGATTTAACGTACGAAGAGATACCTGTTAAGATCTTGGATAGGAAAGAGCATGTCTTTCGCACGAAGGTTATACCACAAGTTAAGGTTTTGTGGAGAAACCATGCTATTGAAGAAATGACCTGGGAGTTAAAATCAGAAATGAAAGCAAGGTATCCCCACCTTTTCGAAACATCAGGTACGTACGTCAATTTCGAGGACGAAATTTCATAAGGAGGGAGGTTGTAAGACCCCAACTTATTAATGAATAAAATCAAATTTTCTCTAATTATTATTGTGAATAATAAGGTGTTAATTTAATATAATAATTTGGTTATGGGTGAAATGTGCAAATTTTGCAAAATAAATAAGTGGTTATAAAATATTTATTTTGTCGGGGAATATTCGTTTGGTCGTGAAATATTCTTTCTGTCGGGAAATATTCGTACGACGGCGCAGCTATTTGTGGGCCCCATAACGGAAAACGGTTAGATGAAGATAACGGCAAAAATTGAGTTTTTATAAATAAAGGCGTAGTTGTTACTGTTAACACTGTTGGAATACCCGGTGGTAAAAATACAGTAATACGCGTGGTTGCACAGTAGCACACGGATTGCACAGTATTTTTAAATTATTGATTCTTACGAAAGGAGACACTACTCAATAATTGTTACAGTAGTTACTGTTCAATATTTTATTTTATTGATTCAATAATTGCTACATTGATATTTTATATTATTATTGTTTCAATAATTGTCACTGCACAGTATTTCCCATTATCAGATCAATAATTCATATTATTTGAATAATATTATTAGATAGCATTATTGGTAATGTCTAGAAAGTTCTGTCTAAGGAGAGGTTTGGTCACATTGTTCGCCAGTAAGGAGAAATCCTTATTGAAAAGCCCCCTCTTTCCTGGAACGGCCTGATTGTCATAATTGTGATTTTGTAATATTAATTGTGAATAATTAATTATTGAATCATATGATAAGAAAATATTTATTTTCTTCTCAGGAGGGGATAGTATAGCAGGAACTAGCCGGGGTATGGAGTGACAGTTTTAGAAAGTTATTTAGCAGTCCTCACTATTTTTGTAAAATAGTGTATCAATAATTGTAATGAGGACTCCTTTTGAGTTTTTATACTCTCTATTTGTATTCAAACTCACAGTATATGTGTTGTAGTATTTTGCACGACAATTATATTACTGATGTTGTATTTGTTTTTGTACCATGTATTTGGCGACTCAGAATGGGTATACAACACCCATTCTGAGTCGCCAAATACATGGTACAGAAACAAATACAATTTTATTAAAATAATTATCATGCAAAATACGACAACATAAGTACTGTGAGTTTAAATACAAATATTGTCTTCTAGACAATATTCACACTCAAAGAAGTCCTCATTACAATTATTGAAGCAATATTCTATAAAATAGTGAGGACTGCTAACACAACTGATTGGAAACATCACTCCACACCCCGACTAGTTCCCGCTATATTCTCGCCTCCTGAGAAAAATGGAACAAAAAGGAAAAGGGTGAGCTCAACTAGCCCAGTAAAGAATATCACGGCTAAGATAATATATAACAAATTATTGTTAGTCTTCAACAGGGAAAAATCTGATAAAATATAATAGACAACAAGTTTTAGATCAACAACTGCAGCGGAAATAGCAAACCATTAGAAGAGTCAAGTAGAGAATGAGTTTTATTATCTTCTAAGATTTAAAAGTCCATCATCAATATTTTATCCCTGTAACAACAATCAATAACCATCTTTAATCAAATATTCATCTTTACACTACAGGCCAAAGATATTCATTTGTATCACCAGTCGGTCATGTTTATCTCAAGACCTGTTCATCTTTGCACTACGGGCCAAAGATATTCATCAGTTAATGATTCATCTTTGCACTACAGGCCAAAGCTATAGATCAGTTAATGATTCATCTTTGCACTACAGGCCAAAGATATTCAGTAATATCATCATTTAGTACTAAGGATGATGAAAAATATTTTAAAGAAAACGAATCCAGTGAGATAAAAGAATAAATATTAGGGATTCGTATTATAGTTTATCCAAGTTCAATAATACTCCATAATAAGCAATTTTGAAGCAGAATTCAAAAATAAAGATCAAAACATTAATACAATCAAGGATAGTAATCATAATAGACAACTTGGACAAAAAGAAGAAATTTCATTTTTCGGTGAATAGTGTCGTATTCGTGAATAGTGTCGTATATGTGAATAGTAACGTATACGTGAATAGTAATCCCGACACAAAAAATTCCAAATTTGATAAAAAGTTCAAACCAATATTTCGGCATAATGATATTGAAGAAAATAATATCATTTAAGAAGAAAATAACATCCCTTACCTCAAAGTAACAGTACTTCTGATCGGAATATCGAATATGAGGCTGAATGAAACTTGTGCTGAATAGCAACTCTCAAAGTATCAAAATACTCACAAAATACGCTCAATAATATAGAGAGAGAAAGAGAGAAAACTTGTTTCTGGTGTGATTTTCAATTCTAACTTAGCCTTCTATTTATAGGAAAATGTTAGCACGCCGAAGCAGACTTGACCTGCAATCTGATGGCTTTACCTGCTACTATTCCCACCCACCACATTTGAATAAAAATTCTAGCACATTTTTCACCAACCAAAAGTGGGGCCCACCAATTCTAGAATTTTCCACCAAAATGATAAATTCTAAAACTTCAACAATTTTTGAACCAGTCATCTCTTAAAATTCATAACAAATCATACGCTCATTTTTAACGGTTCAAAATTTATGGACATATACTCAACTTATATATGTATAACATATCCAAAAATTACAACGATCCAACGGTCGGATTAAAAATTATAACTCACGCAATATAACTCAGAAACACTGGTTTGATTTTTAATACCTCCATTCCGACAAAAATACTGATAAAACAACTCAGCATTAATTCCTTCATTTATAATCACAAAAATATATCTCTCATTTATAACCACTTGTTTATTTTATAAAATTTGCACATTTCACCCATAACCAAAATATTATATCAAATTAACACCTTATTATTTACAATAATAATTAGAGCAAATTTGATTTTATTCATTAATAAGTTGGGGTCTTACAACCTCCCCTCCTTATGAAATTTGTGACGCCTCCAAAATTAGGTATACATCACCCATCTTGGTCGTCAGATACATGGTACAGAATACAAATATAACTTACTAATACAACTGTCGTGTACAATACGACAAAACATAACTGTGAGTTTGAATACAATTATTGTCTACTAGAGACTATACAAACTCAAAAGGAGTCCTCATTACAATTATTGTCACACTATTTAACAGAATAGTGAGGACTACTAATACTATCATCTGGTCCATCACTCCGTTCCCCGACTCGTCCCAGCTATATTCTCATTTCCTGAAGAGAACAGTGAAAGAAAGGGTGAGTTCAACTAGCTCAGTAAGAAATATTATGACTAAGATAATACAGAATAAATTATCATTAGCCTTCAACAGTGTTAAACTGATAAAATATAATGAACATCAAGTTTAACTGCAGCGGAACAAGCAATCCATTAAAAGAGTCAAGTAGAAAATAAAATCTACTATCTTCTATGATTTAAAAGGTTTTTAAACACTGTTATCGCTGGGACTCAGCTTAATAAAATAATCCACATCATCGAATCACCCCTGCACTACGGCCAAGGATATTCGTGTATTCATTAATGGTCATGATCATGCCAACAACTGTCCATCAATGCACTACGGGCCACTGAGGACTTTTACCACATCATTTGTAACATTACGGTCATGATTACACCGAATAATCCCTGGTCATAATCATACCAAGTCCATCTATGCACTACAGGCCACAGATGACTTTCAACATTTTATAAACATGAGGATGATGACAATGATATAAGAATTCAATAAAACAAGTTCAAGAATTAATTTATCCAAGAATTAACAACGTCTAAATTGTCAACATGATACTGCTTTGTGGAGTAAAATTCAAGAATGCTTAGAAGAATATTTTCATGAAAAGATACTGGATGAAACGCAATTATCAAGGATATTCCACAAATTTCATGGAGTATAGAAGTCAAAACTTAACCAACTGAGTATAATAAAGAATGAAATAATAAAAGAAATCACCATGCATGCGATAGACCGAACAGACAAGTTATTCCAACAGAATAATAAATAATGGAACCAGGTCCGGTGTAAAACACACAGACAGGATGTTCCAACAGAATAATAATAAAGACGGAACCAGGTCTGGTGTAAAACACACAGACAGGATGTTCCAACAGAATAATAATAAAGACGGAACCAGGTCCGGTGTAAAACACACAGACAGGATGTTCCAACAGAATAATAATAAAGACGGAATCAGGTCCGTGTAAAATACACAGACAGAATGTTCCAACAGAATAATAGAAGAATGTCACCAAGTATAGGGTAGACCGCGTATACAGGTTATTCCAACAGAATAATAAGAAATGGAATAACAACAGTTTTCTTCATGAATAAGAAAGAATAACACCCCTTACCGTTTAAAGAAAAACTGAAATAAGGAAGTAGTTAAGTAGCAGAATACTTTTCTTCTCTCTCTCTATAGTTTCTCTCTCTAAAGTTCAGTGAATTCGTAAGAAATAATGAAGGAATGAGCTGCTATTTATAGAAAAATGGAATGCATAGTAACTAATCCATGAACGGTCCAGATTGATTACTTTAATCTGACGGTCCATATTTAAAGAAAAATCTTTTAAATAAAATATAATATATTCTATTTATAGAATAACTTTAATAAAGTATTCTGTTTTATATAAAAAGATGTTTCTGTTTTATTACGTTAATAATACGAATAAAACAAAACTTCATTATCGCTAAGTAATTCATATTATTAACTGATAATAATTGAATCAAACTGAGTGACTTCTTACATAAGCATTAATAATCAATACCGTGTACTACTATGCAACCACACGTATTACTGTACTTTTACTACCGAGTAGTTCAACAGTATCAATGGTAAAACTTCCGTCGTTATTTTTAATAAAATATTTTTGTCGTTTTTTCAATCCGACAATAATTTCGTTGTGGGGTCCACCAATGATTGTGTCGTTGTACGAATATTCCCTGTTAAAACGAATATTCCCCGACCAATCGAATATTTTATAACAACTTGCGTACTTTGCAAAATTTATAAATATTACCCACAACTATAACATTATATCAAATTAACTCCATAATATTCAAAAATGATATTTATAGAAAATTCATCTTTATTTATAAAAGTTGGGGTCTTACAACCTCCCCTTCTTATGAAATTTCGCCCTCGAAATTAGGGTACGTACCTGGTATGTCGAAGAGGTAAGGATACCTTGACTTCATTTCAGATTCTAACTCCCAAGTCATTTCCTCAACATCGTGATTTCTCCACAAAACTTTGACTTCAGGTATAACCTTGGAGCGTAGAATATGTTCCTTCTTATCCAAGATTTGAACATGAACTTCTTCATACGTCAAATCCTCCGCTATTTCGTCCGGTTCTAACTTAATAATGTGGTTCGGGTCTTCCACATATTTACGTAACATGGATATGTGAAAAACGTTATGAACACGAGACATACTTGGCGGTAAAGCGAGTCTATAAGCCACAGTTCCTACTCGATCGAGGATTAAAAATGGACCGATGAATCGAGGATTGAGCTTTTCTCTCTTTCCAAATCTCGTAACTCCTTTCCATGGAGCAACACGTAAGAACACATGATCTCCTATATCAAATTCCACGTCCTTTCGATGAAAATAGCATAACTCTTTTGTCGATCTTGTGAGATTTTTATACGTTGTCGGATCGTTTAAACCTTTTCTGTAGTCATACGTACCAACTCCGGTCCCAACAACATTGCTTCACCCACCTCATCACAGCATACTGGAGAACGACACTTTCTTCTATACAACGCTTCGAATGGAGCCATGCCAATACTTGCTTGATAACTGTTGTTGTAGGAAAACTCCACCAATGATAAGAACTTGTCCCAAATTTCCTTGAAGTCAAGGACACAGAGTCTTAATAAATCTTCCAGAGTTTGAATAGTCCTCTCTGATTGTCCGTCCGTCTGAGGATGATATGCCGAACTAAATCGTAAATCCGTGCCCATAGCTTTTTGTAAGCTAACCCAAAATCGTGAAGTGAATCTTAGGTCTCGGTCATAAACTATGGATACTAGCATACCATGCAGTCTTACAATCTCGTTTATGTACATACGAACAAGACGTTCAAGTGTATAAGTTTCTCGTATCGGTAAAAAATGAGCAGACTTGGTCAATCTATCAACAATGACCCAAATCGCATCAATACCTTGAAAAACCTTAGGAAGACCGATAACGAAATCCATGGTAATGTGCTCCCACTTCTATTTTGGAATTTCAAGTGGTTGCAATGGACCTTTTGGTACTTGATGCTCCGCCTTGACTCGTTGACAAGTTAGACACCTTGAGATAAACAACGCTATCTCTCTCTTCATATTGCTCCACCAAAATATATGACGAAGATCATGATACATTTTGGTACTTCCAGGATGGATTGCAAACGGTGTGTTGTGCGCCTCCATCATGATTTCATACTTTAAATCAGGGTCGTTAGGAACACAAAGTCTGGAGTTGACTCGAAGTATTCCTTCTTCATCGATTCTTGCTTCCGGCATAGCACCTTCTTGCACTTTCTTTCTCATACGCATCGGCTCCAGGTCTGTAGCTTGAGAAGCTTTAACTTTATCGATTAAAGTCGGTTCTACTCGTATATTCGCCATCATCACATGGGTCCCTGGAATCTTTAACTCTATCTCCATCCTTTGCAAGTCACACAAAATGGACCTTTGTGTTGACAATATCGCACTCGTACTTGCATATGATCTTCTACTCAATGTGTTAGCTACCACGTTCGCTTTTCTAGGATGGTATTGAATGGTATGATCATAATCTTTCAACAGTTCAAGCCAACGTCGTTGTCGCATGTTGAGTTCCTTTTGAGTGAAAAAATATTTGAGGCTTTTATGATCCGTAAAGATCTCTACCTTCTCCCCATACAAGTAATGCCTCCAAATTTTAAGTGCAAAGACAACAGCTGCCAACTCTAGATCATGAGTAGGATAATTCCTCTCATATTCCTTGAGTTGTCTTGATGCATAGGCTATGACTTTTCTATGTTGCATGAGAACGCATCCCAACCCTTTGCTCGAAGCATCACTGTAGATCACAAATCCCTCCGAGCCAGATGGTATTGTTAGAACAGGTGCTGAAATGAGTCTCCTCTTGAGTTCTTGAAAACTCTTATCACATTCTTCGCTCCAACCGAACTTTGTATCTTTTCGAGTCAGCTGAGTTAGTGGAGTAGCGATTCGAGAAAATCCTTCCACGAATCTCCGATAATAACCAGCTAAACCGAGAAAGCTACGTACTTCGGTTACTGATTTAGGTTGCTCCCAGCTTTGAATAGCTTCAATCTTTGTCGGGTCAACAGATATTCCACGACTTGATACTACGTGCCCAAGGAATGCTACCTCCTCCAGCCAGAACTCATATTTCTTCAACTTGGCATAAAGCTTGTATTCACGAAGCTTTTGGAGTACCAGCCTCAAGTGTTGCTCATGATCTTCACGACTTTTGGAATAAATAAGGATGTCATCAATAAAGACGACCACAAAGTGATCCAAATATTCCTTGAATACCCGGTTCATCATATCCATGAAGGCAGCAGGAGCATTAGTCAATCCAAAGGACATGACTAGGAATTCATAATGCCCGTACCGAGTTCTGAAAGCCGTCTTTAGAATATCCTCAGTTCTAACCTTCAGCTGATGATATCCAGAACGAAGATCGATCTTTGAAAAGAATTGTGCTCCTTGCAACTGGTCAAACAGGTCATCAATACGTGGCAATGGGTACCTATTTTTGATGGTGACATGATTCAACTCCCGATAATCAATACAAAGTCGCATACTTCCATCTTTCTTCTTCACGAATAGAACAGGAGCACCCCAAGGAGAAGTACTAGGACGAATAAAGCCAATGTCTAACAATTCCTGCAGTTGGATCTTTAACTCCTAAAGTTCAATAGGAGTCATTCTATATGGGGCTTTGGAAATGGGTTTTGTACCGGGTTCAAGGTCGATACAAAATTCAATTTCACGCTCTGGGGTAGGCCAGGAAGTTCTTCAGGGAATACATCAGGGAATTTATTAACAATAGAAATATAATTCAAAACTGACGTATTTTTGTTTAGATCTGTGACATGAGCTAAGAAAGCTTGACATCCGTTTTTCAATAAACGAATAGCTTTATGGCTTGAGATGACAGCGATTGATTTTAATGGTTTGGTTGCTTGAATTCGCATAATAGGTCGATTAGGAATATGAAAGCTAACAACCTTATAAAAATAATCAATTTTTGCATGATGAGTAGTTAACCAATCAATCCCTAGAATCAAGTCAAATGCAAGTATTTTTAATGAAATCAGATCGACAGGTAATGTGTGGGTACCGACTTGAACCAAACAATACATATAAATTGTGGATGTAATGAAGGTTTCTCCCAATGGAGTTTCAATAGATAAGTCAAAGTTTAATTTCTCCAGAGTCAAATTTAATCGATGAGCGCAAGTATGAGAAATAAAAGAATGGGTAGAATCGGTATCAAATAAAGTATAGACTTCGTTAGAGTTTATAGTAAGCTTACCCATGATGACCTCATTCGGGTTCCTTGCTTTCTGGGAGGTCACAACAAGCGCTCTCCCTTGCACTACCGGTTTTGACGTTTCTGGGACGGCCTTTGGTGCCTCCATCCTAGCTGAACTTGTTTTTGGTAAACGATAAAATCGAGCTAAATGACCTTCTTTTCCACAATTATAACATGCTTTAGACGGCATCACGCAGTTTGGACTGATGTGCCCCTCCCCTCCGCATTTAAAACATATGATAGGTGGTCGTTCTCCTTCCTTAACAACGGGTGCTGGTGCTGACGTCTTTCCATCATTGTTAAATCTCCTCTTCTTGAAATGACCAATCTTATTATTTTGGCCTTGATTACCACCGAAGTGGTTACCATTTCTGTGACGCCCCCAAAAATAGGTATACATCACCCATCTTGGGTCGTCAGATACATAGTACAGAATACAAATACAACTTACTAATACAACTGTCGTGTACAATACGACAAAACATAAACTGTGAGTTTGAATACAAATATTATCTTCTAGAGAGTATTCATACTCAAAAGGAGTCATCATTACATTTATTAACACACTATTACATAGAATAGTGAGGACTACTAACTAATACTATCATTCGAACCATCACTCCGTTCCCCGACTTGTCCCAGCCACGTTCTCATTTCCTGAAGAGAACAGTGAAAGAAAGGGTGAGCTCAACTAGCCCAGTAAGAAATATTATGACTAAGTTAATGCAGAATAAATTATCATTAGCCTTCAACAATGTTAAACTGATAAAATATAATAGACATCAAGTTTAACTGCAGTGGAACAAGCAATCCATTAAAAGAGTCAAGTAGAAAATAAACTCTACTATCTTTTATGATTTAAAAGGTTTTTCAACATTGTTATCGCTGTGACTCAGCTTAATAAAATAATCCACATCATCGAATCACCCCTGCACTACGGCCAAGGATATTCATGTATTCATTAATGGTCATGATCATGCCAACAACTGTCCATCAATGCACTACGGGCCAATGATGACTTTTACCACATCATTTGTAACATTACAGTCATGATTATACCGAATAATTCCTGGTCATAATCATACCAAGTCCATCTATGCACTACATGCCACAGATGACTTTCAACATTTTATAAACATGAGGATGATGACAATGATATAAGAATTCAATAAAACAAGTTCAAGAATTAATTTATCCAAGAATTAATAACGTCCAAATTGTCAACATGATACTGCTTTGTGGAGTAAAATTCAAGAATGCTTAGAAGAATATTTTCATAAAAAGATACTGGATGAAACGCAATTATCAAGGATATTCCACAAATTTCATGGAGTATAGAAGTCAAAACTTAACCAACTGAGTACAATAAAGAATGGAATAACAAAAGAAATCACCATGCATGCGATAGACCGCACAGACAGGTTATTCCAACAGAATAATAAATAATGGAACTAGGTTCGGTGTAAAACGCACAGACAGGATATTCCACCAGAATAATAACAAGACGGAACCAGGTCCGGTGTAAAACACACAGACAGGATATTCCACCAGAATAATAATAAGACGGAACCAGGTCCGGTGTAAAACACACAGACAGGATGTTCCAACAGAATAATAATAAAAACGGAACCAGGTCCGGTGTAAAACACACAGACAGGATGTTCCAACAGAATAATAGAAGAATGTCACCAAGTATAGGGTAGACCGCGTATACAGGTTATTCCAACAGAATAATAAGAAATGGAATAACAACAGTTCTCTTCATGAATAAGAAAGAATAACACCCCTTACCGTTTTAAAGAAGAGCTGAAATAAGGAAGTAGTTAAGTAGCAGAATACTCTTCTTCTCTCTCTCTATAGTTTCTCTCTATAGTTTCTCTCTCTAGAGTTCAGTGAATTCGTAAGAAATAATGAAGGAATGAGCTGCTATTTATAGAAAAATAGAATGCATAGTAACTAATCCATGAACGGTCCAGATTGATTACTTTAATCTGACGGTGCATATTTAAAAAAAATTTTAAAATAAAATATAATATATTCTATTTATAGAATAACTTTAATAAAGTATTCTATTTTATATAAAAAGATGTTTCTGTTTTATTACGTTAATAATACGAATAAAACAAAACGTCATTATCGTTAAATAATTCATATTATTAACTGACAATAATTGAATCAAACTGAGTGACTTCTCACATAAGCATTAATAATCAATACCGTGTGCTACTATGCAACCACACGTATTACTGTACTTTTACTACCGAGTAGTTCAACAGTAACAATGGTAAAACTTCCGCCGTTATTTTTAATAAAATATTTTTGTCGTTTTCTCAATCCGACAATAATTCCGTTGCGGGGTCCACCAATGATTGTGTCGTTGTACGAATATTCCCTGTTAAAACGAATATTCCCCGACCAATCGAATATTATATAACAACTTGCGTACTTTGCAAAATTTATAAATATTACCCACAACTATAACATTATATCAAATTAACTCCATAATATTCAAAAATGATATTTATAGAAAATTCATCTTTATTTATAAAAGTTGGGGTCTTACAACCTCCCCTTCTTATGAAATTTTGCCCTTGAAATTAGGGTACGCACCTGGTATGTCGAAGAGATAAGGATACCTTGATTTCATTTCAGATTCTAACTCCCAAGTCATTTCCTCAACATCGTGGTTTCTCCACAAAACTTTGACTTGAGGTATAACCTTGGAGCGTAGAATATGTACCTTCTTATCCAAGATTTGAACAGGAACTTCTTCATACGTCAAATCCTCTGCTATTTCGTCCGGTTCTAACTCAATAATGTGGTTCGGGTCTTCCACATATTTGCGTAACATGGATATGTGAAAAACGTTATGAACACGAGACATACTTGGCGGTAAAGCGAGTCTATAAGCCACAGTTCCTACTCGATCGAGGATTAAAAATGGACCGATGAATCGAGGATTGAGCTTTCCTCTCTTTCCAAATCTCGTAACTCCTTTCCATGGAGCAACGCGTAAGAACACATGATCTCCTACATCAAATTCCACGTCCTTTTGATGAAGATCAGCATAACTCTTTTGTCGATCTTGTGAGGTTTTTATACGTTGTCGGATCATTTGAATATTTTCTGTAGTCATACGTACCAACTCCGGTCCCAACAACGTTGCTTCACCCACCTCATCCCAGCATACTGGAGAACGACATTTTCTTCCATACAATGCTTCGAATGGAGCCATGTCAATACTTGCTTGATAACTGTTGTTGTAGGAAAACTCCACCAATGGTAAGAACTTGTCCCAACTTTCTTTGAAGTCAAAGACACAGAGTCTTAATAGATCTTCAAGAGTTTGAATAGTCCTCTCTGATTGTCCGTCCGTCTGAGGATGATATGCTGAACTAAATCGTAAATCCGTGCCCATAGCTTTTTGTAAACTAACCCAAAATCGTGAAGTGAATCTTGGGTCTCGGTCAGAAACTATGGATACTGGCATACCATGCAGTCTTACAATCTCGTTTATGTACATACGAGCAAGACGTTCAAGTGTATAAATTTCTCGTATCGGTAAGAAATGAGCAGACTTGGTCAATCTATCAACAATGACCCAAATCGCATCAATACCTTGAGAAACCCTAGGAAGACCGGTAACGAAATCCATGGTAATGTGCTCCCACTTCCATTCTGGAATTTCAAGTGGTTGCAATGGACCTTTTGGTACTTGATGCTCCGCTTTGACTCGTTGACAAGTTAGACACCTTGAGATAAACAACGCTATCTCTCTCTTCATATTGCTCCACCAAAATGTATGACGAAGATCATGATACATTTTGGTACTTCCAGGATGGATTGCAAACGGTGTATTGTGCGCCTCCATCATGATTTCATACTTTAAATCAGGGTTGTTAGGATTGCAAACGGTCATATTATTCTGCTCCAATTTGATGAACTCCACCTCCTTCATGTGTCGAACACTTTCGAGAAAGTATTTGTCATTGAACAACTCTTGGAACTTCTCCCAAGACATCTTCAGTACGGCATGTTGAGTACTCTTAATCGATTCTCACCAGTAATTTGCCTCTCCTCGCAACATAAAGGCGGCAAAGGGAACCTTTTGCTCCTCGGAGCATCCCAAGACATCAAATATCTTGGTGATCTGCTTTATCCATGTTTCCGCTATAAGTGGTTTTGGCTCTTCCTTAAACTCCGGTGGTCCCAGCTCCTTGAACTGTTTAGCGGTGACCGTCCGAGAGTTTTCAGTGTTTCCACCTACAGTTTGAACAGGAGCCGTTCTCGCCTGCTATTGCATGAACTGCATAAAGCTTCTGAATATTCCATCATTCATCATTTGGTCAGTATTGTTGTTTGCATGAGGATTGTCGCCTTCCTGATGCATATTATCTCGATTATTGATATGTGGTGAATCAACAGTCGTCTGTGCTCCATTGCTATTCTCAACATTCTCGGATGCCATTTTTAGATACTGCCACAAAACAAAAGTTAATTGATATGTCATATATTATCCTTATATTCTGATCGACCAATTAAATACCATGCAAATAAACTTAGGTAGGTCATACTAACGAAGGAATTCTCCGTCTCTCCCCTCCTAGTTCTATTCTCACATCTTAGCCAGGGATCATATCTCTAAGCTCTGATACCAACTGTGACGCCCCCAAAATTAGGTATACATCACCCATCTTGGGTCGCCAGATATATGGTACTGAATACAAATATAACTTACTAATACAACTGTCGTGTACAATACGACCAAACATAATCTGTGAGTTTGAAAACAATTATTGTCTACTAGAGACTATACAAACTCAAAAGGAGTTCTCATTACAATTATTGTCACACTATTTAACAGAATAGTGAGGACTACTAATACTATCATCTGGTCCATCACTCCGTTCCCCGACTCGTCCTAGCTATATTCTCATTTCCTGAAGAGAACAGTGAAAGAAAGGTTGAGCTCAACTAGCCCAGTAAGAAATATTATGACTGAGATAATGCAGAATAAATTATCATTAGCCTTCAACAGTGTTAAACTGATAAAATATAACGAACATCAAGTTTAACTGCAGCGGAACAAGCAATCCATTAAAAGAGTCAAGTAGAAAATAAAATCTACTATCTTCTATGATTTAAAAGGTTTTTCAACACTGTTATCGCTGGGACTCAGCTTAATAAAATAATCCACATCATCGAATCACCCCTGCACTACGGCCAAGGATATTCGTGTATTCATTAATGGTCATGATCATGCCAACAACTGTCCATCAATGCACTACGGGTCACTGAGGACTTTTACCACATCATTTGTAACATTACGGTCATGATTATACCGAATAATTCCTGGTCATAATCATACCAAGTCCATCTATGCACTACAGGCCACAGATGACTTTCAACATTTTATAAACATGAGGATGATGACAATGATATAAGAATTCAATAAAACAAGTTCAAGAATTAATTTATCCAAGAATTAACAACGTCTAAATTGTCAACATGATACTGCTTTGTGGAGTAAAATTCAAGAATGCTTAAAAGAATATTTTAATGAAAAGATACTGGATGAAACGCAATTATCAAGGATATTCCACAAATTTCATGGAGTATAGAAGTCAAAACTTAACCAACTGAGTATAATAAAGAATGGAGTAGCAGAATACTTTTCTTCTCTCTCTCTATAGTTTCTCTCTCTAGAGTTCAGTGAATTCGTAAGAAATAATGAAGGAATGAGCTGCTATTTATAGAAAAATGGAATGCATAGTAACTAATCTATGAACGGTCCAGATTGATTACTTTAATCTGACGGTCCATATTTAAAGAAAAATCTTTTAAATAAAATATAATATATTCTATTTGTAGAATAACTTTAATAAAGTATTCTGTTTTATATAAAAAGATGTTTCTGTTTTATTACGTTAATAATACGAATAAAAAAAAACTTGAGGGAATAAGTCATACTAGCATACTAGCAAGACGTTCAAGGGAATAAGTCTCACGTATAGGCAAGAAATGGGCAGACTTGGTTAATCTATCAACAATGACCCAAATCGCATCTATGCCTTGAGAAACCTTGGGAAGACCCGTAACAAAATCCATAGTAATGTGTTCCCACTTCCATTTCAGAATCTCAAGTGGTTGCAATGGACCCTTTGGTACTTGATGCTCCGCGATCTCTCTTTTCATATTGCTCCACCAAAATGTATGTCGAAGATCGTGATACATTTTGGTACTCCCAGGATGGATTGCAAACTGTGTGTTGTGTGCCTCCATCATGATTCTATGCTTCAAGTCAGAATTGTTAGGAACACAAAGTCTGGAGTTGACTCGAAGTATTCTTTCTTCATCGATTCTTGCTTCTAGAATAACTCCTTCTTGCACTTTCTTCTTTATACGCATCAGCTCCATGTCCGTAGCTTGAGCAGCTTTAACTTTATCGATTAAAGTCGGTTTTACTCGTATATTTTATATCATCATGTGGGTACTTGGAGCCTTCATCTCTATCTCCATCCTTTGCAAATCATACAAAATGGGCCTTTGTGTTAACAACATTGCACTCGTACCCGCATATGATCTTCTACTCAATGCGTCAGCTACTACATTCACTTTTTCAAGATGATATTAGATGGTATGATCGTAATCTTTCAAAAGCTCAAGCCAACGTTGTTGCAGCATGTTGAGTTCCTTTTGGGTGAAGAAATATTTGAGGCTTTTATGATCCGTATAGATCTCCACTTTCTCCCCATACAGGTAGTGTCTTCAAATCTTCAACGCGAAAACGACTGCTGCCAACTCTAAATCATGAGAAGGATAATTACTCTCATATTCTTTGAGTTGTCGCGAGGCATAGGCTATGACTTTCCCATGTTGCATGAGAACACATCCTAACCCTTTGCCTGAAGCATCGCTGTAGATAACAAATCCATCCGAACCATATGGTATTGTCAGAACAGGTGCCGAAATGAGTCTCCTCTTGAGTTCTTGAAAACTCTTCTCACAATTCTCGCTCCAACCGAATTTTGTATCTTTATGAGTCAGCTGAGTTAACGGAGTAGCTGTGACGCCCCCAAAATAGGTATACAACACCCATTCTGAGTCGCCAAATACATGGTACAGAAAGCAAACTACAACTTCAATAATACAAATGTCGTGCAAAATACGACAACACATACTGTGAGTTTAAAAACAAATATTGTCTTCTAGACAATATCCACACTCAAATAAATCCTCATTACAATTATTCAAACACTATTTTACAGAAATAGTGAGGACTGCTAAAACATCTTTCTAGAACCATCACTCCATACCCTGACTAGATCCTGCTATGTTCTCACCTCCTGAGAAGAAAAATGGAACAAAAAGGAAAAGGGTGAGCTCAACTAGCCCAGTAAAGAATATTATGACTAAGATAATATACAAACAAATTATCGTTAGTCTTCAACAGGGAAAAATCTGATAGAATATAATCGACAACAAGTTTTAGATCAACAACTGCAGCGGAAACAGCAAACCATTAGAAGAGTCAAGTAGAGAAAGAATTCTACTATCTTCTAAGATTTAAAAGTCCATCATCAATATTTTATCCCTGTAACATCAATTAATAATCATCTTTAACCAAATATTCATCTTTGCACTACAGGCCAAAGATATTCATTTGTATCACCAGTCGGTCATGTTCATCTCAACACCTGTTCATCTTTGCACTACAGGCCAAAGATATTCATCAAGTAATCATACATCTTTGCACTACAGGCCAAAGATATTCAGTAATATCATCATTTAGGACTGAGGATGATGAAAAATATCTTAAAGAGAACGAATCCAGTGAGACAGAAGGACAAATAGTAGGGATTCGTATAACAGTTTATCCAAGATCAATAATACTTCATAATAATCAATTGTGAAGCAGAATTCAAAAATAAAGATCAAAACATGGATACAATCAAAGATAGTAACCATAATAGACATCTTGGACAAAAAGAGAAAATTTTATTTTTCGGTGAATAGTGCCGTATTCGTGAATAGTGCCGTATACGTGAATAGTGCCGTATACGTGAATAGTAACCCCGACACAAAAAGTTCCAAATTTGATAAAAACTCATATCAATATTTCAGCATAATGATATTGAAGAAAATAATATCATTAAGAAGAAAATAATATCCCTTACCTCAAAATATCAGTACTTCTGGTCGGAATACCGGTATAAGGCTGAAAGAAACTTGCTCTGATGAATAGAAACTCTCAAAGTATCTAAATACTCACAAAATACACTCAATAATCTAGAGAGAGAAAGAGAGAAAACTTGTTTCTGGTGTGATTTTCAATTCTAACTTAGCCCTCTATTTATAGGAAAATTTTAGTAGGTTTGACCTGCAACCTGATGGCTTTACCTGCTACTATTCCCACCCACCACATTTGAAATATAATTCAGCACATTTCTTCACCAACCACAAGTGGGGCCCACCAATTCTAGAATTTTCCATCAAAATGATAAACTCCGAAAATTCAACAATTTCTGAACCAGTCATCTCGTAAAATTCATAATAAATCATACGTTCATTTTTAACGGTTCAAAATTTGTGGACATATACTCAACTTATATATGTATAACATATCCAAAAATTACCACGATCCAACGGTCGGATTAAAAATTATAACACCCGCAATATTTCTCAAAAACCCTGATTTGATTTTTAATACCTCCATTCCGATAAAAATACTGATAAAACAACTCAACATTAACTCCTTCATTTTTAACCACAAAAATATATCCCTCATTTATATCCACATAAAATAAATATTTCCTTATCATATGAATCAATAATTAATTATTCACAAATAATATTACAGAATCACATTTATGACAACCAGGCCGTTCCCAGGAAAGAGGGGGCTTTCCAATAAGGATTTCTCCTTACTGGCGCGCAATTAGATGACCAAACCTCTCCTTAGACAGAACTTTCTAGACATTGCCAATAATGTTATCTAATAATATTATTCAAATAATATGAATTATTGATCTGATAATGGAAAATACTGTGCAGCAACAATTATTGAAACAACAATAATATAAAATATCAACGCAACAATTATTGAATCAATAAAATAAAATATTGAACAGTAACTACTGTAACAATTATTGAGTAGTGTCTTCTTACGTAAGAATCAATAATTGGTGCAATACCGTGTGCTACTGTATTTTAACCACCGGGTATTCCAACAGTATTAACGGTAACAACTACGCCGTTATTTATACTTGTCATTTTCTTCATCCAATCGCTTTCCGTTATGGGGCCCACACAAGGCTGCGCCGTCGTACGAATATTCCCCGACAGCAAGAATATTCCACGACCAAACGAATATTCCCCGAAAAAATAAATATTTTATAACCACTTGCTTATTTTGCAAAATTTGCACATTTCACCCATAACCAAAGTATTATATCAAATTAACCCCTTATTATTCACAATAATATTTAGAGAAAATTTGATTTTATTCATTAATAAGTTGGGGTCTTACAACCTCCCCTCCTTATGAAATTTCGTCCTCGAAATTGACGTACGTACCTGATGTTTCAAAAAGGTGAGGATACCTCGCTTTCATTTCTGATTCCAACTCCCAGGTCATTTCTTCAATAGCATGGTTTCTCCACAAAACCTTAACTTGTGGTATAACCTTCGTGCGTAGGACATGCTCTTTCCTATCCAAGATCTTAACAGGTACCTCCTCGTACGTTAAATCTTCAGCTATCTCGTCTGGTTCTAACTCAATAATGTGGTTCGGGTCTTTAACATATTTACGAAGCATAGATATGTGAAAAACATTATGAACACGAGACATGCTTGGAGGTAATGCGAGTCTATATGCCACATTTCCTATTCGCTCAAGAATCTCAAATGGACCAACAAATCTTGGATTGAGCTTTCCTCTCTTCCCAAATCTTGTAACTCCCTTCCATGGTGCAACACGTAACAATACATGATCCCCAATATTAAATTCCACGTCCTTCCGATGAAGATCCGCATAACTCTTTTGTCGATCCTGTGCCGTTTGTATACGTTGTCGAATCGTTTGGATCTTCTCTGTAGTAATGCGTACCAACTCTGGTCCCAACAATGTTGCTTCACCCACCTCGTCCCAGCATACTGGAGAACGACATTTTCTTCCATACAACGCCTCGAATGGAGCCACACCTATGCTCGCCTGATAACTGTTGTTGTAGGAGAATTCCACCAATGGTAGGTACTTATCCCAACTCCCTTTGAGATCTAGGACACAAAGTCTTAATAGATCTTCAAGAGTTTGAATAGTCCTCTCTGATTGTCCGTCCGTTTGAGGATGGTATGCTGAACTGAATCGTAAATCCGTGCCCATAGCTTTCTGCAAGCTAACCCAAAATCGTGAAGTGAATCTTGGGTCACGATCCGAAACTATGGATACTGGCATGCCATGCAATCTCACAATCTCGTTCACGTACATACTAGCAAGACGTTCAAGGGAATAAGTCTCACGTATCGGCAAGAAATGAGCGGACTTGGTTAATCTATCAACAATAACCCAAATCGCATCTATGCCTTGAGAAACCTTGGGAAGACCCGTAACAAAATCCATAGTAATGTGTTCCCACTTCCATTTCGGGATCTCAAGTGGTTGCAATGGACCCTTTGGCACTTGATGCTCCGCCTTTACACGTTGACAAGTTAAACACCTCGAGATAAACTCCGCGATCTCTCTTTTCATATTGCTCCACCAAAATGTATGTCGAAGATCGTGATACATTTTGGTACTCCCAGGATGGATTGCAAACGGTGTGTTGTGTGCCTCCATCATTATTCTATGCTTCAAGTCAAAATCGTTAGGAACACAAAGTCTGGAGTTGACTCGAAGTATTCCTTCTTCATCGATTCTTGCTTCTGGAATAGCACCTTCTTGCACTTTCTTCTTCATACGCATCAGCTCCATGTCCGTAGCTTGAGCAGCTTTAACTTTATCGATTAAAGTCGGTTCTACTCGTATATTTGATATCATCATGTGGGTACTTGGAGCCTTCATCTCTATCTCCATCCTTTGCAAGTCATACAAAATGGGCCTTTGTGTTAACAACATTGCACTCGTACCCGCATATGATCTTCTACTCAATGCGTCAGCTACTACGTTTGCTTTTCCAGGATGATATTGGATGGTATGATCGTAATCTTTCAACAGCTCGAGCCAACGTCGCTGCCGCATGTTGAGTTCCTTTTGGGTGAAGAAATATTTGAGGCTTTTATGATCTGTATAGATCTCCACTTTCTCCCCATACAGGTAGTGTCTCCAGATCTTCAACGCAAAAACGACTGCTGCCAACTCCAAATCATGAGTAGGATAATTCCTCTCATATTCTTTGAGTTGTCGTGAGGCATAGGCTATGACTTTCCCATGTTGCATGAGAACACATCCTAACCCTTTGCCTGAAGCATCGCTGTAGATAACAAATCCATCCGAACCAGATGGTATTGTCAGAACAGGTGCCGAAATGAGTCTCCTCTTGAGTTCTTGGAAACTCTTCTCGCATTCCTCACTCCATACGAATTTTGTATCTTTCCGAGTCAGCTGAGTTAACGGAGTAGCGATTCGAGAAAATCCTTCCACAAATCTCCGATAATAACCAGCTAAGCCCAGAAAGCTACGTACTTCGGTTACCGACTTCGGTTGCTCCCAACTTTGTATGGCTTCAATCTTCGCCGGGTCGACAGATACTCCATGTTTTGACACCACGTGCCCAAGGAATGCTACTTCCTCAAGCCAGAACTCGCATTTCTTCAGTTTGGCATATAGCTTATTTTCACGAAGCCTTTGCAGTACCAGCTTCAAATGGCGCTCATGATCTTCACGGCTTTTGGAATAGATGAGGATGTCATCAATAAAGACAACAACGAACTGATCCAAATATTCTTTGAATACACGGTTCATCATATCCATGAAGGCAGCAGGAGCATTAGTCAATCCAAAAGACATTACTAAGAATTCATAATGCCCGTACCGAGTTCTGAAGGCAGTCTTTGGAATATCCTCAGTTTTAATCTTCAGCTGATGATATCCAGAACGAAGATCGATCTTTGAAAAGAATTGTGCTCCTTGCAACTGGTCAAACAGGTCATCAATGCGAGGTAGCGGATACCTATTCTTGATAGTGACATGGTTCAATTCTCGATAGTCAATACAAAGTCGCATACTCCCGTCTTTCTTCTTTACGAATAAAACAGGAGCACCCCAAGGAGACGTACTAGGACGAATAAAACCGATGTCCAACAACTCCTGTAGTTGGACTTTTAACTCCTGAAGTTCAATAGGAGCCATTCGATATGGGGTTTTAGAAATGGGCTTTGTACCGGGTTCAAGGTCAATAAAGAATTCAACTTCACGTTCTGGGGGTAGACCAGGAAGTTCTTCAGGAAATACATCGGGAAATTCTCTAACAATAGAAATATTATTCAAATCTGACTTGTCTTTGTTCAAATCCATAACATGGGCTAAGAAAGCTTGACATCCGTTTTTCAATAAACGAATAGCTTTGTGGCTTGATATGACAGTGACTGATTTTAGTGGTTTAGTAGTTTGAATTCGTATGACAGGTTGGTTAGGAATATGAAAACTAACAACCTTACGAAAACAATCAATTTTAGCATGATGAGTGGTTAACCAATCAATTCCTAAAATCACATCAAAAGCAAGTATCTTTAAAGAGATAAGATCAACAGGTAATGTGATAGTGCCAACTTGGATCATGCAAGATTTATAAACTGTAGATGTAACGAAGGTTTCACCCAACGGAGTTTCAACAGATAAGTTAAAGTCCAATTTCTCCGGAGTCAAGTTTAAACGTTGAGCACAAGCAGGAGAGATAAAAGAATGGGTAGAACCGGTATCTAGTAAAGTATAAACTTCGCAAGAATTCAAGATTAGCTTACCCGTGATCACCTCGTTCGGGTTTCTCGCGTTTTGGCCAGTAACGACAAACGCCCTTCCAGGAACCGCTGATTTCGACTTATCCGGGACAGCTTTTGGAGTCACCATCCCCGCTGAACTTGGTTTTGCTACAGAACACTCTCGAGCTATATGACCCTCCTTTCCACAGTTATAACATACCTTGGATTGTTGTGGGCAGTTTGGGCTGATATGTCCCTCTTTCCCACATTTGTAACATACGACCGGTGGTCGTTCTCCTCCCCTAGAAACAGTTGATGTTTGTGCTGACGTCTTCACATTATCATTGTTGTACCTTCTCTTCTTGAAATCTCCTCCCGACTCGCTCCTTCTATTATCACGACCACGATTACCACCAGAGTGGTTACCGCTTTTGTCCGAATGTTTTCCTCCCTGCTGGTTTTCATTGCTTCGATGACTGCTGCCACCGGTATGACCCTGGTTGTGGTCCCTCGGTTGCACATACTCATTATCTCGCTCTAATAATTGAGCCCTGTTTACAACATCTGAATATAAAGAAAATTTATGAGAGATAAGATATTGTCGAATCTCGGGTTTTAGACCTCTCAGAAACATCCTTGTCATTCGTTCCTCATTTTCGACCAAATGAGGTGCAAACCTGGATAACTCTGCAAACTTCGCCTCGTACTGGGACACCGTCATGTTGTTTTGTTCCAGTCTGATAAACTCTACCTCCTTCATATGACGAATACTTTCAGGAAAGTACTTGTCATTGAACAGTTTTTGAAATGTTTCCCAGGACATGTTGAGTGCGTCAGGCTGGGTACGCTTCACAGACTCCCACCAGTAGTCTGCCTCACCGCGGAACATAAAGGTGGCGAATGGAACCTTCTGTTCCTCCGTGCATCCCAAGACATCGAATATCTTGGTAATTTGCTTGACCCACGTTTCCGCCATGATCGGATCCGGCTTTCCCTTAAATTCTGGTGGTCCCAATTCTTTGAACTGCTTAGCTGTGACAAACCGCGCGTTATCATTTCCACCCGTATTCTGCACACGAGTCTCCCTCGTCTGATTTTGCATGAACTGCAAAAAGCTCCTAAACATTCCATCATTCATCGTTTGCTCGGTAACGTTGTTTACAGGAGGAATATTGCCTTCCTGTTGCACGTTCCCCTGGGTGGTGATCAAAGGTGTCTCCACGGTCTGATTTACTCCATTATTAACGTTCTCAGCTGCCATTCTTAAATACTGCCATAAAACAAGGGTTAATAGTCATGTCATATATTATCCCTATACTCTGACCGACCAAATAAACACCAAATAAACTTAGTCAGGTCATACTAGCGAAGGAATTCCCCGTCTCTCCCCTCCTAGTTCTTGTCTCACATCTCAGCCAGGGATCATATCCCTAAGCTCTGATACCAACTGTGACGCCCCCAAAATAGGTATACAACACCCATTCTGAGTCGCCAAATACATGGTACAGAAAGCAAACTACAACTTCAATAATACAATTGTCGTGCAAAATACGACAACACATACTGTGAGTTTAAATACAAATATTGTCTTCTAGACAATATCCACACTCAAATAAATCCTCATTACAATTATTCAAACACTATTTTACAGAAATAGTGAGGACTGCTAAAACATCTTTCTAGAACCATCACTCCATACCCCGACTAGATCCTGCTATGTTCTCACCTCCTGAGAAGAAAAATGGAACAAAAAGGAAAAGGGTGAGCTCAACTAGCCCAGTAAAGAATATTATGACTAAGATAATATACAAACAAATTATCGTTAGTCTTCAACAGGGAAAAATCTGATAGAATATAATCGACAACAAGTTTTAGATCAACAACTGCAGCGGAAACAGCAAACCATTAGAAGAGTCAAGTAGAGAAAGAATTCTACTATCTTCTAAGATTTAAAAGTCCATCATCAATATTTTATCCCTGTAACATCAATTAATAATCATCTTTAACCAAATATTCATCTTTGCACTACAGGCCAAAGATATTCATTTGTATCACCAGTCGGTCATGTTCATCTCAACACCTGTTCATCTTTGCACTACAGGCCAAAGATATTCATCAAGTAATCATACATCTTTGCACTACAGGCCAAAGATATTCAGTAATATCATCATTTAGGACTGAGGATGATGAAAAATATCTTAAAGAAAACGAATCCAGTGAGACAGAAGGACAAATAGTAGGGATTCGTATAACAGTTTATCCAAGATCAATAATACTTCATAATAATCAATTGTGAAGCAGAATTCAAAAATAAAGATCAAAACATGGATACAATCAAAGATAGTAACCATAATAGACATCTTGGACAAAAAGAGAAAATTTTATTTTTCGGTGAATAGTGCCGTATTCGTGAATAGTACCGTATACGTGAATAGTGCCGTATACGTGAATAGTAACCCCGACACAAAAAGTTCTAAATTTGATAAAAACTCATATCAATATTTCAGCATAATGATATTGAAGAAAATAATATCATTAAGAAGAAAATAATATCCCTTACCTCAAGATATCAGTACTTCTGGTCGGAATACCGGTATAAGGCTGAAAGAAACTTGCTCTGATGAATAGAAACTCTCAAAGTATCTAAATACTCACAAAATACACTCAATAATCTAGAGAGAGAAAGAGAGAAAACTTGTTTCTGGTGTGATTTTCAATTCTAACTTAGCCCTCTATTTATAGGAAAATTTTAGTAGGTTTGACCTGCAACCTGATGGCTTTACCTGCTACTATTCCCACCCACCACATTTGAAATATAATTCAGCACATTTCTTCACCAACCACAAGTGGGGCCCACCAATTCTAGAATTTTCCATCAAAATGATAAACTCCGAAAATTCAACAATTTCTGAACCAGTCATCTCGTAAAATTCATAATAAATCATACGTTCATTTTTAACGGTTCAAAATTTGTGGACATATACTCAACTTATATATGTAAAACATATCCTAAAATTACCACGATCCAACGGTCGGATTAAAAATTATAACACCCGCAATATTTCTCAAAAACCCTGATTTGATTTTTAATACCTCCATTCCGATAAAAATACTGATAAAACAACTCAACATTAACTCCTTCATTTTTAACCACAAAAATATATCCCTCATTTATATCCACATAAAATAAATATTTCCTTATCATATGAATCAATAATTAATTATTCACAAATAATATTACAGAATCACATTTATGACAACCAGGCCGTTCCCAGGAAAGAGGGGGCTTTCCAATAAGGATTTCTCCTTACTGGCGCGCAATTAGATGACCAAACCTCTCCTTAGACAGAACTTTCTAGACATTGCCAATAATGTTATCTAATAATATTATTCAAATAATATGAATTATTGATTTGATAATGGAAAATACTGTGCAGTAACAATTATTGAAACAACAATAATATAAAATATCAATGCAACAATTATTGAATCAATAAAATAAAATATTGAACAATAACTACTGTAACAATTATTGAGTAGTGCCTTCTTACGTAAGAATCAATAATTGGTGCAATACCGCGTGCTACTGTATTTTAACCACCGGGTATTCTAACAGTATTAACGGTAACAACTACGCCGTTATTTATACTTGTCATTTTCTTCATCCAATCGCTTTCCGTTATGGGGCCCACACAAGGCTGCGCCGTCGTACGAATATTCCCCGACAGCAAGAATATTCCACGACCAAACGAATATTTCCCGAAAAAATGAATATTTTATAACCACTTGCTTATTTTGCAAAATTTGCACATTTCACCCATAACCAAAGTATTATATCAAATTAGCCCCTTATTATTCACAATAATATTTAGAGAAAATTTGATTTTATTCATTAATAAGTTGGGGTCTTACAGTAGCGATTCAAGAAAATCCTTCCACGAATCTCCGATAGTAACCAGCTAAGCCCAGAAAGCTACGTACTTCGGTCACCGACTTTGGTTGCTCCTAATTTTGTATGGCTTCAATATTCGCCGGGTCGACAGATTCTCCATGTTTTGACACCACATGTCCAAGGAATGCTACTTCCTCAAGCCAGAACTCGCATTTATTTAGCTTGGCATATAGCTTGTTATCGCGAAGCCTTTGTAGTACCAGCTTCAAATGGTGCTCATGATCTTCAAAGCTTTTGGAATAGATGAGGATGTCATCAATAAAGACAACAACGAACTGATCCAAATATTCCTTGAATACACGGTTCATCATATCCATGAAAGCAGCAGGAGCATTAGTCAATCCAAAAGACATGACTAAGAATTTGTAATGCCCGTACCGAGTTCTGAAGGTAGTCTTTGGAATATCCTCAGTTTTAATCTTCAGCTGATGATATCCAGAACGAAGATCGATCTTTAAAAAGAATTTTACTCCTTGCAATTGGTCGAACAGGTCATCAATGCGAGGTAATGGATACCTATTCTTGATGGTGACATGGTTCAATTCCCGATAGTCGATACAAAGTTGCATACTACCATCTTTCTTCTTTACGAATAAAATAGGAGCACCCCAAGGAGACGTACTAGGACGAATGAAATCGATGCCTAACAATTCCTGTAATTAGACTTTTAACTCCTGAAGTTCAATAGGAGCCATTCGATATGGGGTTTTAGAAATGGGCTTTGTACCAGGTTCAAGGTCAATAAAGAAATCAACTTCATGTTCTGGGGGTAGACCGGGAAGTTCTTCAGGAAATACGTCAGAAATTCATTAACAACAGAAATTTTATTCAAATTTGACGTGTTTTTGTTCAAGTCCGTGACATGGGCTAAGAAAGCTTGGCATCCATTTTCAATAAACGAATAGCTTTATGGCTTGAAATTACAGTGATTGACTTTAATGGTTTAGTTGTTTGAATTCGCATAACAGGTTGGTTAGGAATATGAAAACTAGCAACCTTACGAAAATAATCAATTTTAGCATGATGCGTGGTTAACCACTCAATCTCTAAAATCACATCAAATGCAAGAATTTTCAACAAAATAAGATCGGCAGGTAATGTGATGGTACTAACTTGAATCAAGCAAGATTTATAAACGGTAGATGTAACAAAAGTTTCTCCTAACGGAGTTTCAACAGATAAGTCAAAGTCTAATTTATCCGGAGTCAAGTTCAAACGTTGAGCACAAGCAGGAGAGATAAAAGAATGGGTAGAACCGGTATCTAATAAGGTATAAACTTCGTAAGAGTTTATGATTAGCTTACCAGTGATCACCTCGTTCAGGTTTCTCGTGTTTTGGGCAGTCACGATAAACGCCCTTCTAGGAACCATTGACTTTGACTTGTCCGGAACAGCCTTCGGAGTCACTATCCCGTTAAACTTGGTTTCGCAACAAGACAATCTTTAGCTATATGACCTTCCTTTCCACAGTTATAACATACCTTGAACTGTTGTGGGCAGTTTGGGCTGATGTGTCCCTCTTTTCCACATTTATAATATACGACCGGTGTTCGTTCTCCTCCCCTAGAAACAGTTGATGTTGGTGCTGATGTCTTCACGTTATCGTTGTTATACCTTCTCCTTTTGAAATCTCCTCCCGACTCGCTCCTTCTATTATCACGGCCACGATTACCACCAGAGTGATTACCGCGTTTGTCCGAATGTTTTCCTCCCTGCTGATTTTCATTGCTCCGATGACCGCTGCCACCGGTATGACCCTGGTTGTGGTCCCTCGGTTGAACATACTTATTATCTCGCTCTAATAATTGAGCCCTGTTTACAACATCTGAATATAAAGAAAATTTATGAGAGATAAGATATTGGCGAATCTCGGGCTTTAGACCTCTCAGGAACATCCTCGTCATTCGTTCCTCATTCTCTACCAAATGAGGTGCAAACCTGGATAACTCTGCAAACTTCGCCTCGTATTGGGACACCGTCATGTTGTTTTGTTCTAGTCTAATAAACTCTACCTCCTTCATATGACGAATACTTTCAGAAAAGTACTTGTCATTAAACAATTTTTGAAACGTTTCCCAAGACATGTTGAGTGCGTCAGGCTGGGTACGCTTCACAGACTCCCACCAGTAGTCTGCCTCACCGCGGAACATAAAGGTGGCGAATGGAACCTTCTATTCCTCCGTGCATCCCAAAACATCGAATATCTTGGTAATTTACTTGACCCACGTTTCTGCCATGATTGGATCCGGCTTTCCCTTAAATTCTTGTGGTCCCAACTCTTTGAACTGCTTAGTTGTGACAAGCTGCGCATTGCTAGCATTTTCACCCGTATTTTGTGCACGAGTCTCCCTCGTCTGGTTTTGCATGAACTGTAAAAAACTTCTAAACATCCCATCATTCATCATTTATTCGGTAGTGTTGTTTACAGGAGGAATATTGCCTTCCTGTTGCACGTTCCCCTTGGTGGTGATCAAAGGTGTCTCCACGGTCTGATTCACTCCATTATTAACGTTCTCAGCTGTCATTCTAAAATACTGCCATAAAATAAGGGTTAATAGTCATGTCAAATATTATCCCTATACTCTAACCGACCAAATAAATACCAAATAAACTTAGTCAGGTCATACTAGCGACGGAATTCCACGTCTCTCCCCTCCTAGTTCTTCTCTCACATTTCAGCCAGGGATCATATCTCTAAGCTCTGATACCAACTGTGATGCCCCCAAAATAGGTATACAACACCCATTCTGAGTCGCCAAATACATGGTACAGAAATAAATACAACTTTATTAAAATAATTGTCGTGCAAAATACGACAACATAAGTATTGTGAGTTTAAATACAAATATTGTCTTCTAGACAATATTCACACTCAAAGAAGTCCTCATTACAATTATTGAAATACTATTCTATAAAATAGTGAGGACTGCTAACACAACTGACTGGAAACATCACTCCACACCCCGACTAGTTCCAGTTATATTATCGCCTCCTGAGAAAAATGGAACAAAAAGGAAAAGGGTGAGCTCAACTAGCCTAGTAAAGAATATTACGACTAAGATAATATACAACAAATTATCATTAGTCTTCAACAGGGAAAAATCTGATAAAATATAATAGACAACAAGTTTTAGATCAACAACTGCAGCGGAAACAGTAAACCATTAGAAGAGTCAAGTAGAGAATGAGTTTTACTATCTTCTAAGATTTAAAAGTCCATCATCAATATTTTATCTCTGTAACAACAATCAATAACCATCTTTAATCAAATATTCATCTTTGCACTACAGGCCAAAGATATTCATTTGTATCACCAGTCGGTCATGTTTATCTCAACACCTGTTCATCTTTGCACTACGGGCCAAAGATATTCATCAGTTAATGATTCATCTTTGCACTACAGGCCAAAGATATAGATCAGTTAATGATTCATCTTTGCACTACAGGCCAAAGATATTCGGTAATATCATCATTTAGGACTAAGGATGATGAAAAATATATTAAAGAAAACGAATCCAGTGAGATAAAAGAACAAATATTAGGGATTCATATTATAGTTTATCCAAGTTCAATAATACTCTATAATAAGCAATTTTGAAGCAGAATTCAAAAATAAAGATCAAAACATTAATACAATCAAGGAAAGTAACCATAATAGATAACTTGGACAAAAAGAAGAAAATTTCATTTTTCGGTGAATAGTGTCGTATTCGTGAATAGTGTCGTATACGTGAATAGTAATGTATACGTGAATAGTAACCCCGACACAAAAAATTCCAAATTTGATAAAAAGTTCAAACCAATATTTCGGCATAATGATATTGAAGAAAATAATATCATTTAAGAAAAAAATAACATCTCTTATCTCAAAATAACAGTACTTCTGATCAGAATATCGGATATGAGGCTGAATAAAACTTATGCTGAATAGCAACTCTCAAAGTATCAAAATACTCACAAAATACGCTCAATAATATAGAGAGAGAAAGAGAGAAAGAGAGAAAACTTGTTTCTGGTGTGATTTTTAATTCTAACTTAGCCCTCTATTTATAGGAAAATATTAGCACACCGAAGCAGACTTGACCTGCAACCTGATGGCTTTACCTGCTACTATTCCCACCCACCACATTTGAATAAAAATTCTAGCACATTTCTCACCAACCAAAAGTGGGGCCCACTAATTCTAAAATTTTCCACTAAAATGATAAATTCTGAAACTTCAATAATTTCTGAACCAATCATCTCTTAAAATTCATAACAAATCATACGTTCATTTTTAACGGTTCAAAATTTACGAACATATACTCAACTTATATATGTATAACATATCCAAAAATTATAACGATCCAACGGTCGGATTAAAAATTATAACTCACTTAATATAACTCAAAAATACTGGTTTGATTTTTAATACCTCCATTCCGACAAAAATACTGATAAAACAACTCAGCATTAATTCCTTCATTTATAACCACAAAAATATATCCCTCATTTATAACCACTTGTTTATTTTGTAAAATTTGCACATTTCACCCATAACCAAAATATTATATCAAATTAACACTTTATTATTCACAATAATAATTAGAAAAAATTTGATTTTATTCATTAATAAGTTGGGGTCTTACAACTATTATGACCAACCAACAAATAAGCTTAGGTAGGACACACTAACGAAGGATTTACTCGTCTCTCCCCTCCTAGTTCTATTTTCCAATCTCCGCCAGAGACCATATCCCTAAGCTCTGATACCATGTATTTGGCGACTCAGAATGGGTGATGTATACCTGTTTTGGGGGAGTCAGAGTTGGTATCAAAGCTTAGGGATATGATCCTTGGCTGAGATGTGAGACAAGAACTAGGAGGGGAGAGACGAGAAATTCCTTCGCTAGTATGACCTGACTAAGTTTATTTGGTATTTATTTGGTCGGTCAGAGTATAGGGATAATATATGACATGACTATTAACCCTTGTTTTACGGCAGTATTTTAGAATGGCAGCTGAGAACGTTAATAATGGAGAGAATCAGACCGTGGAGACACCTTTGATCACCACCTAGGGGAACGTGCAACAGGAAGGCAATATTCCTCCTATAAACAACACTACCAAACAAATGATGAATGATGGGATGTTTAGAAGTTTCTTACAGTTCATGCAAAACCAGACGAGGGAGACTCGTGCACAAAATACGGGTGAAAATGCTAGCAATGCGCGGCTTGTCACAGCCAAGCAGTTCAAAGAGTTGGGACCACCAGAATTTAAGGGAAAGCCGGATCCGATCATGGCGGAAACGTGGGTCAAGCAAATTACCAAGATATTCGATGTCTTGAGATGCACGGAGGAACAGAAGGTTCCATTCACCACCTTTATGTTCCGCGGTGAGGCAGACTACTGGTGGGAGTTTGTGAAGCGTACCCAGTCTGACGCACTCAATATGTCTTGAGAAACGTTTCAGAAACTGTTTAATGACAAGTACTTTTCTAAAAGTATTCGTCATATGAAGGAGGTAGCGTTTATTAGACTGGAACAAAACAACATGACGATGTCCCATTACGAGGCGAAGTTTATAGAGTTATCCAGGTTTGCACCTCATTTGGTAGAGAATGAGAAACGAATGACGAGGATGTTATTGAGAGGTCTAAAGCCCGAGATTCGACAATATCTTATCTCTCATAAATTTTCTTTATATTCAGATGTTGTAAACAGGGCTCAATTATTAGAGCGAGATTATGAGTATGTTCAACCGAGGGACCACAACCAGGGTCATACCGGTGGCAGCGGTCATCGGAGCAATGAAAACCAGCAGGGAGAAAAACATTCGGACAAACGCGGTAACCACTCTGGTGGTAATCATGGCCGTGATAATAGAAGGAGCAAGTCGAAAGGATATTTCAAGAAGAGAAGGTACAACAATGATAACGTGAAGACGTCAGCACCAACATCAACTGTTTCTAGGGGAGGAGAACGAGCACCGGTCATATGTTACAAATGCGGGAAAGAGGGACACATAAGCCCAAACTGCCCACAACAGTTCAAGGTATGTTATAACTGTGGAAAGGAAGGTCATATAGCTAAAGATTGTCTTGTTGCGAAACCAAGTTCAACGGGGATAGTGACTCCGAAGTCTGTTCCGGACAAGTCAAGGTCAGTGGTTCCTGGAAGGGCATTTGTCCTGACGCCCCCAAAATAGGTATATAACACCCATTCTGAGTCGCCAAATACATGGTACAGAAAATAAACTATAACTTCAATAATACAATTGTCGTGCAAAATACGACAACACATACTGTGAGTTTAAGTACAAATATTGTCTTCTAGACAATATCCACACTCAAATAAGTCCTCAATACAATTATTCAAACACTATTTTATAGAAATAGTGAGGACTGCTAAAACATCTTTCTAGAACCATCACTTCATACCCCGACTAGATCATGCTATGTTCTCAACTCCTGAGAAGAAAAATGGAACAAAAAGGAAAAGAGTGAGCTCAACTAGCCCAGTAAAGAATATTATGACTAAGATAATATACAACAAATTATCGTTAGTCTTCAACAGGGAAAAATCTGATAGAATATAATCGACAACAAGTTTTAGATCAACAACTGCAGCGGAAACAGCAAACCATTAGAAGAGTCAAGTAGAGAAAGAATTCTACTATCTTCTAAGATTTAAAAGTCCATCATCAATATTTTATCCCTGTAACATCAATTAATAATCATCTTTAACCAAATATTCATCTTTGCACTACAGGCCAAAGATATTCATTTGTATCACCAGTCAGTCATGTTCATCTCAACACCTGTTCATCTTTGCACTACAGGCCAAAGATATTCATCAAGTAATCATACATCTTTGCACTACAGGCCAAAGATATTCAGTAATATCATCATTTAGGACTGAGGATGATGAAAAATATCTTAAAGAAAACGAATCCAGTGAGACAGAAGGACAAATAGTAGGGATTCGTATAACAGTTTATCCAAGATCAATAATACTTCATAATAATCAATTGTGAAGCAGAATTCAAAAATAAAGATCAAAACATGGATACAATCAAAGATAGTAACCATAATAGACATCTTGGACAAAAAGAGAAAATTTTATTTTTCGGTGAATAGTGCCGTATTCGTGAATAGTACCGTATACGTGAATACGTGAATAGTAACCCCGACACAAAAAGTTCAAATTTGATAAAAACCCATATCAATATTTCAGCATAATGATATTGAAGACAATAATATCATTAAGAAGAAAATAATATCCCTTACCTCAAGATATCAGTACTTCTGGTCGGAATACCGGTATAAGGCTGAAAGAAACTTGCTCTGATGAATAGAAACTCTCAAAGTATCTAAATACTCACAAAATACACTCAATAATCTAGAGAGAGAAAGAGAGAAAACTTGTTTCTGGTGTGATTTTCAATTCTAACTTAGCCCTCTATTTATAGGAAAATTTTAGTAGGTTTGACCTGCAACCTGATGGCTTTACCTGCTACTACTCCCACCCACCACATTTGAAATATAATTCAGCACATTTCTTCACCAACCACAAGTGGGGCCCACCAATTCTAGAATTTTCCATCAAAATGATAAACTCCGAAAATTCAACAATTTCTGAACCAGTCATCTCGTAAAATTCATAATAAATCATACGTTCATTTTTAACGGTTCAAAATTTGTGGACATATACTCAACTTATATATGTAAAACATATCCTAAAATTACCACGATCCAACGGTCGGATTAAAAATTATAACACCCGCAATATTTCTCAAAAACCCTGATTTGATTTTTAATACCTCCATTCCGATAAAAATACTGATAAAACAACTCAACATTAACTCCTTCATTTTTAACCACAAAAATATATCCCTCATTTATATCCACATAAAATAAATATTTCCTTATCATATGAATCAATAATTAATTATTCACAAATAATATTACAGAATCACATTTATGACAACCAGGCCGTTCCCAGGAAAGAGGGGGCTTTCCAATAAGGATTTCTCCTTACTGGCGCGCAATTAGATGACCAAACCTCTCCTTAGACAGAACTTTCTAGACATTGCCAATAATGTTATCTAATAATATTATTCAAATAATATGAATTATTGATCTGATAATGGAAAATACTGTGCAGCAACAATTATTGAAACAACAATAATATAAAATATCAACGCAACAATTATTGAATCAATAAAATAAAATATTGAACAATAACTACTGTAACAATTATTGAGTAGTGCCTTCTTACGTAAGAATCAATAATTGGTGCAATACCGTGTGCTACTGTATTTTAACCATCGGGTATTCCAACAGTATTAACGGTAACAACTACGCCGTTATTTATAAACAATTTATACTTGTCGTTTTCTTCATCCAATCGCTTTCCATTATTGGGCCCACACAAGGCTGCGCCGTCGTACGAATATTCCCCGACAGCAAGAATATTCCACGACCAAACGAATATTCCCCGACAAAATGAATATTTTATAACCACTTGCTTATTTTGCAAAATTTGCACATTTCACCCATAATCAAAGTATTATATCAAATTAACCCCTTATTATTCACAATAATATTTAGAGAAAATTTGATTTTATTCATTAATAAGCTGGGGTCTTACAACTCTGGTGGTAATCGTGGTCGTGATAATAAAAAGAACGAGTAAGGAGGAGATTTCAAGAAGAGAAGGTACAACAATGATAATGTGAAGACGTCAGCACAAACATCAACTGTTTCTAGGGGAGGAGAACGACCACCGGTCGTATGTTACAAATGTGAGAAAGAGGGACATATCAACCCAAACTGCCCACAACAATCCAAGGTATGTTATAATTGTGGAAAGAAAGGTCATATAGCTCGAGAGTGTTCTGTAGCAAAACCAAGTTCAGCGGGGATGGTGACTCCAAAAGCTGTCCCGGATAAGTCAAAATCAGCGGTTCCTAGAAGAGCGTTTGTCGTGACTGGCCAAAACGCGAGAAACCCGAACGAGGTGATCACGGGTAAGCTAATCTTGAATTCTTGCGAAGTTTATACTTTACTAGATACCGGTTCTACCTATTCTTTTATCTCTCCTGCTTGTGCTCAACGTTTAAACTTGACTCCGGAGAAATTGGACTTTGACTTATCTGTTGAAACTCCGTTGGGTGAAACCTTCGTTACATCTACAGTTTATAAATCTTGCTTAATCCAAGTTGGCACCATCACATTACCTGTTGATCTTATCTCTTTAAAGATACTTGCTTTTGATGTAATTTTAGGAATTGATTGGTTAAACCACTCATCATGCTAAAATTGATTGTTTTCGTAAGGTTGTTAGTTTTCATATTTCTAACCAACCTGTCATACGAATTTAAACTACTAAACCACTAAAATCAGTCACTGTCATATCAAGCCACAAAGCTATTCGTTTATTAAAAAATGGATGTCAAGCTTTCTTAGCCCATGTTATGGATTTGAACAAAGACAAGTCAGATTTGAATAATATTTCTATTGTTAGAGAATTTCCCGATGTATTTCCTGAAGAACTTCCTGGTCTACCCCCAGAACGTGAAGTTAAATTCTTTATTGACCTTGAACCCGGTACAAAGCCCATTTCTAAAACCTCATATCGAATGGCTCCTATTGAACTTCAAGAGTTAAAAGTCCAACTACTGGAGTTGTTGGACATCGGTTTTATTCGTCCTAGTACATCTCCTTGGGGTGCTCCTGTGTTATTCGTAAAGAAGAAAGACGGGAGTATGCGACTTTGTATCGACTATCGAGAATTGAATCATGTCACTATCAAGAATAGGTATCCGCTACCTCGCATTGATGACTTGTATGACCAGTTGCAAGGAGCACAATTCTTTTCAAAGATCGACCTTCATTCTGGATATCATCAGCTGAAGATTAAAACTGAGGATATTCCAAAGACTGCCTTTAGAACTCGGTACGGGCATTATGAATTCTTAGTCATGTCTTTTGGATTGACTAATGCTCCTGCTGCCTTCATGGATATGATGAACCGTGTATTCAAAGAATATTTGGATCAGTTCGTTGTTGTCTTTATTGATGACATCCTCATCTATTCCAAAAGTCGTGATGATCATGAGCGCCATTTGAAGCTGATATTGCAAAGGCTTCTTGAAAATAAGCTATATGCCAAACTGAAGAAATACGAGTTCTGGCTTGAGGAAGTAGCATTCCTTGGGCACGTGGTGTCAAAATATGGAGTATCTGTCGACCCGACGAAGATTGAAGCCATTCAAAGTTGGGAGCAACCGAAGTCGGTAACCGAAGTACATAGCTTTCTGGGCTTAGCTGGTTATTATCGGAGATTTGTGGAAGGATTTTCTCGAATCGCTACTCCGTTAACTCAGCTGACTCGAAAAGATAAAAAATTCGTATGGAGTGAGGAATGCGAGAAGAGTTTACAAGAACTCAAGAGGAGACTCATTTCGGCACATGTTCTGACGATACCATCTGGTTCGGATGGATTTGTTATCTACAGCGATGCTTCAGGCAAAGGGTTAGGATGTGTTCTCATGCAACATGGAAAAGTCATAGCCTATGCCTCGCGACAACTCAAAGAATATGAGAGGAATTATCCTACTCATGATTTGGAGTTGGCAGCAGTCGTTTTCGCGTTGAAGATCTGGAGACACTACCTGTATGGGGAGAAAGTGGAGATCTATACAGATCATAAAAGCCTCAAATATTTCTTCACCCAAAAGGAACTCATTATGCGGCAGCGACGTTGGCTCGAGCTATTGAAAGATTATGATCATACCATCCAATATCATCCTGGAAAAGTAAACGTAGTAGCTGACGCATTGAGTAGAAGATCATATGCGGTTACGAGTGCAATGTTGTTAACACAAAGGCCCATTTTGTATGACTTGCAAAGGATGGAGATAGATATGAAGGCTCCAAGTACCCACATGATGATATCAAATATACGAGTAGAACCGACGTTAATCGATAAAGTTAAAGTTGCTCAAGCTACGGACATAGAGCTGATGCGTATGAAGAAGAAAGTGCAAGAAGGTGCTATTCCAGAAGCAAGAATCGATGAAGAAGGAATACTTCGAGTCAACTCCAGACTTTGTGTTCCTAACGATTTTGACTTGAAGCATAGAATAATGATGGAGGCACACAACACACTGTTTGTAATCCATCCTGGGAGTACCAAAATGTATCACGATCTTCGACATACATTTTGGTGGAGCAATATGAAAAGAGAGATCGTGGAGTTTATCTCGAGGTGTTTAACTTGTCAACGTGTAAAGGCGGAGCATCAAGTGCCAAAGGGTACATTGCAACCACTCGAGATCCCGAAATAGAAGTGGGAACACATTACCATGGATTTCGTTACAGGTCTTCCCAAGGTTTTTCAAGGCATAGATGCGATTTGGGTTATTGTTGATAGATTAACCAAGTCTGCTCATTTCTTACCGATACGTGAGACTTATTCCCTTGAACGTCCTGCTAGTATGTATGTGAACGAGATTGTGAGATTGCATGGCATGCCAGTATCTATAGTTTCGGATCGTGACCCAAGATTCACTTCACGATTTTGGGTTAGCTTGCAGAAAGCTATGGGCACGGATTTACGATTCAGTTCGGCATACCATCCTCAAACGGACGGACAATCAGAGAGGACTATTCAAACTCTTGAAGATCTATTAAGACTCTGTGTCCTAGATCTCAAAGGAAGTTGGGATAAGTACCTACCATTGGTGGAATTCTCCTACAACAACAGTTATCAGGCGAGCATAGGTGTGGCTCCATTCGAGGGGTTGTATGGAAGAAAATGTTATTCTCCAGTATGCTGGGATGAGGTGGGTGAAGCAACATTGTTGGGACCAGAGTTGGTACGCATGACTACAGAGAAGATTCAAAAGATTCGATAACGTATACAAACGGCACAGGATCGACAAAAGAGTTATGCGGATCTTCATCGGAAGGACGTGAAATTTAATATTGGGGATCATGTATTGTTACGTGTTGCGGGAGTTACAAGATTTGGGAAGAGAGGAAAGCTCAATCCAAGATTTGTTAGTCCATTTGAGATTCTTGAGCGAATAAGAAATGTGGCATATAGACTTGCATTACCTCCAAGCATGTCTCGTGTTCATAATATTTTTCACATATCTATGCTTCGTAAATATGTTAAAGACCTGAACCACATTATTGGGTTAGAACCAGACGAGAGAGCTGAAGATTTAACATACGAGGAGATACCTGTTAAGATCTTGGATAGGAAAGAGCATGTCCTACGCATAAAGGTTATACCACAAGTTAAGGTTTTGTGGAGAAACCATGATATTGAAGAAATGACCTGGGAGTTGGAATTAGAAATGAAAGCGAGGTATCCTCACCTTTTCGAAATATCAAGTACGTACGTCAATTTTGAGGACGAAATTTCATAAGGAGGGGAGGTTGTAAGACCCCAGCTTATTAATGAATAAAATCAAATTTTCTCTAAATATTATTGTGAATAATAAGGGGTTAATTTGATATAATACTTTGGTTATGGGTGAAATGTGCAAATTTTTCAAAATAAGCAAGTAGTTATAAATATTCATTTTGTCGGGGAATATTCGTTTGGTCGTGGAATATTCTTGTTGTCGGGGAATATTCGTACAACGGCGCAGCCTTGTGCATGTGGGCCCCATAACGGAAAGCGATTGGATGAAAAAAATGACAAGTATAAGTTGTTTATAAATAACGGCGTAGTTGTTACCGTTAATACTGTTGGAATACCCGGTGATTAAAATACAGTAGCACACGGTATTGCACCAATTATTAATTCTTACGTAAGAAGGCACTACTCAATAATTGTTACAGTAGTTATTATTTAATATTTTATTTTATTGATTCAATAATTGCTGCGTTGATATTTTATATTATTGTTGTTTCAATAATTGTTGATGCACAGTATTTTCCTTTATCAGATCAATAATTCATATTATTTGAATAATATTATTAGATAACATTATTGGCAATGTCAAGAAAGTTCTGTCTAAGGAGAGATTTGGTCATCTAATTGCGCGCCAGTAAGGAGAAATCCTTATTGGAAAGCCCCCTCTTTCCTGGGAACGGCCTGGTTGTCATAAATGTGATTCTGTAATATTATTTATGAATAATTAATTATTGATTCATATGATAAGGAAATATTTATTTTATGTGGATATAAATGAGGAATATATTTTTGTGATTAAAAATGAAGGAGTTAATGTTGAGGTTTTTATTAGTATTTTTGTCGGAATGGAGGTATTAAAAATCAGGGTTTTTGAGATATTTTGCGGGGGTTATAATTTTTAATCCGACCGTTGGATCGTGGTAATTTTTGGATATGTTATACATATATAAGTTGAGTATATGTCCACAAATTTTGAACCGTTAAAAATGAACGTATGATTTATTATGAATTTTACGAGATGACTGGTTCAGAAATTGTTGAATTTTCGGAGTTAATCATTTTGGTAGAAAATTCTAGAATTGGTGGGCCCCACTCTTGATTGGTGAAGAAATGTGCTGAGATTTTTATTCAAATGTAGTGGGTGAGAATAGTAGCAGGTAAAGCCATCAGGTTGCAGGTTAAGTCTGCTTCGGCGTGCTAACATTTTTCTATAAATAGAGGGCTAAGTTAAAATTGAAAATCACACCAGAAATAAGTTTTCTCTCTTTCTCTCTCTAGATTATTGAGTGTATTTTGTGAGTATTTAGATATTTTGAGAGTTTCTATTCATCAGAGCAAGTTTCTTTCAGCCTTATACCGGTATTCCGACCAGAAGTACTGATATTTTGAGGTAAGGGATATTATTTTCTTCTTAATGATATTATTTTCTTCAATATCATTATGCTGAAATATTGATATGAGTTTTTATCAAGAACTTTTTATGTCGGGGTTACTATTCACGTATACGGCACTATTCACGTATACGGTACTATTCACGAATACGGCACTATTCACCGAAAAATAAAATTTTTCCTTTTTGTCTAAGATGTCTATTATGGTTACTATCTTTAATTGTATCCATGTTTTGATCTTTATTTTTGAATTCTGCTTCACAATTGATTATTATGAAGTATTATTGATCTTCGATAAACTGTTATACGAATCCCTAATATTTGTTCTTCTGTCTCACTGGATTCGTTTCCTTTAAAATATTTTTCATCATCCTCAGTCCTAAATGATGATACTACTGAATATCTTTGGCCTGTAGTGCAAATATGAATGATTAACTGATGAATATCTTTGGCCCGTAGTGTAAAAATGAACAGGTGTTGAGATGAACATGACCGACTGGTGATACAAATGAATATCTTTGGCCTGTAGTGCAAAGATGAATATTTGGTTAAAGATGATAATTAATCGATGTTACAGGGATAAAATATTGATGATGGACTTTTAAATCTTAGAAGATAGTATAATTCTTTCTCTACTTGACTCTTCTAATGGTTTGCTGTTTCCGCTGCAGTTGTTGATCTAAAACTTGTTGTCGATTATATTCTATCAGATTTTTCCCTGTTGAAGACTAACGATAATTTGTTGTATATTATCTTAGTTATAATATTCTTTACTGGACTAGTTGAGCTCACCCTTTTCCTTTTTGTTCCATTTTTCTTCTCAGGAGGTGAGAACATAGCAGGATCTAGTCGGGGTATGGAGTGATGGTTCTAGAAAGATATTTTAGCAGTCCTCACTATTTCTGTAAAATAGTGTTCGAATAATTGTATTGAGGACTTATTTGAGTGTGGATATTGTCTGGAAGACAATATTTGTATTTAAACTCACAGTATGTGTTGTCGTATTTTGCACGACATTTGTATTATTGAAGTTGTAGTTTGCTTTCTGTACCATGTATTTGGCGACTTAGAATGGGTGTTGTATACCTATTTTGGGGGAGTCACACTACCTGTATGGGGAGAAAGTGGAGATCTATACAGATCATAAAAGCCTCAAATATTTCTTCACCCAAAATGAACTCAACATGCGGCAACGACGTTGGCTCAAGCTGCTGAAAGATTACGATCATACCATCCAATATCATCCTGGAAAAGCGAACGTAGTAGCTGACGCATTGAGTAGAAAATCATATGCGGGTACAAGTGCAATATTGTTAACACAAAGGCCCATTTTGTATGATTTGCAAAAGATGAAGATAGAGATAAAGGCTCCAAGTACCCACATGATGATATCAAATATACGAGTAGAACCGACTTTAATCGATAAAGTTAAAGCTGCTCAAGCTACGGACATGGAGCTGATGCGTATGAAGAAGAAAGTGCAAGAAGGTGTTATTCCAGAAGCAAGAATCCATGAAGAAGGAATACTTCAAGTCAACTCTAGACTTTGTGTTCCTAACGATTTTGACTTGAAGCATAGAATCATGATGGAGGCACACAACACATCGTTTGCAATCCATCCTGGGAGTAACAAAATGTATCACGATCTTCAACATACATTTTGGTGGAGCAATATGGAAAGAGTGATCGCGGAGTTTATCTCGAGGTATTTAACTTGTCAACGTGTAAAGGCGGAGCATCAAGTACCAAAGGGTCCGTTGCAACCACTTGAGATTCCAAAGTGGAAATGGGAACACATTACCATGGATTTCGTTGCAGGTCTTCCCAAGGTTTCTCAAGGCATATATGTGATTTGGGTTATTGTTGATAGATTAACCACGTCTGCCCATTTCTTGCCTATACGTGAGACTTATTCCCTTGAACGTCTTGCTAGTATGTACGTAAATGAGATTGTAAGATTGCATGGCACGCCAGTATCCATAGTTTCAGATCGTGACCCAAGATTCACTTCATAATTTTGGGTTAGCTTGTAGAAAGCTATGGGCACGGATTTACGATTCAGTTCAGCATACCATCCTCAAACGGACGGACAATCAGAGAGGGCTATTCAGACTCTTGAAGATCTATTAAGACTCTGTGTCCTAGATTTCAAAGGGAGTTGGGATAAGTACCTACCATTGGTGGAATTCTCCTACAACACCAGTTATCAGGCAAGTATAGATGTGGCTCCATTCGAGGCGTTGTATGGAAGAAAGTGTCGTTCTCCAGTATGCTGGGACGAGGTGGGTGAAGCAACGTTGTTGGGACCAGAATTGGTACGCATAACTACAGAGAAGATCCAAACGATTCAATAACGTATACAAACGGCACAGGATCGACAAAAGAGTTATGCGGATCTTCATCGAAAGGATGTAGAATTTAGTATTGGGGATCATGTATTGTTACGTGTTACACCATGGAAAGGAGTTAAAAGATTTGAAAAGAGAGGAAAGCTCAATCCACGATTTGTTGGTCCTTTTGAGATTCTTGACCGAATAGGAAATGTGGCATATCGACTCGCATTACCTCTAAGCATGTCTCGTGTTCATAATATTTTTCACGTATCTGTGCTTCGTAAATATGTGAAAGACCCGAACCACATAATTGAGTTAGAACCAGACGAGATAGTCGAAGATTTAACGTACGAGGAGGTACCTGTTAAGATCTTAGATAGGAAAGAGCATGTCTTACGCACGAAGGTTATACCACAAGTTAAGATTTTGTGGAGAAACCATGCTATTGAAAAAATGACCTGGGAGTTAAAATCAGAAATGAAAGCGAGGTACCCCCACCTTTTCGAAACACAAGGTACGTACGTCAATTTCGAGGATGAAATTTCATAAGGAGGGGAGGTTGTAAGACCCCAACTTATTAATGAATAAAATCAAATTTTCTCTAATTATTATTGTGAATAATAAGGTGTTAATTTGATATAATATTTTGGTTATGAGTGAAATGTGCAAATTTTACAAAATAAGCAAGTGGTTATAAAATATTCATTTTGTCGGGGAATATTCGTTTGGTCGTGGGATATTCTTGCTGTCGGAGAATATTCATACGACGGCGCAACCATTTGTGGACCCCATAACGAAAAATGATTGGATGAAAAAAATCACAAGTATAGGTTGTTTATAAATAACGGCGTAGTTGTTACCGTTAATACTGTTGGAATATCCGGTGGTTAAAACACAGTAGCACACGGTATTGCACCAATTACTGATTCTTACGTAAGAAGGCACTACTCAATAATTGTTACAGTAATTACTGTTCAATATTTTATTTTATTGATTCAATAATTGCTACGTTGATATTTTATGTTATTGTCGTTTCAATAATTATCGCTGCACAGTATTTTCCATTATCAAATCAATAATTCATATTATTTGAATAATATTATTAGATAGCATTATTGATAATGTCTAGAAAGTTCTGTCTAAAGAGAGGTTTGGTCATCTAATTGCGCGCCAGTAAGAAAAAATCCTTATTAGAAAGCCTCCTCTTTCCTGAGAACGGCCTGGTTATCATAATTGTGATTCTGTAATATTAATTGTGAATAATTAATTATTGATTCATATGATAAGAAAATATTTATTTTATGTGAATATAAATATTTGATATATTTTGTGGTTAAAAATGAAGGAGTTAATGTTGAGGTATTTTATCAGTATTTTTGTCGGAATGAAGGTATTAAAAATCAATCAGGGTTTTTAAGATATATTGCTGGGGTTATAATTTTTAATCCGACCATTGGATCGTTGTAATTTTTGGATATGTTATACATATATAAGTTGAGTATATATCCACAAATTTTGAACCATTAAAAATGAACGTATGATTTGTTATGAATTTTGAGAGATGACTAGTTCAGAAATTGTTGAAGTTTTGGAATTTATCATTTTGATAGAAAATTCTAGAATTGGTGGGCCCCACTTTTGGTTGGTGAAAATGTGCTGAGATTTTTATTCAAATGTGGTGGGTGGGAATAGTAGCAGGTAAAGCCATCAGGTTGCAGGTTAAGTCTGCTTTGGCGTGCTAACATTTTCCTATAAATAGAGGACTAAGTTAAAATTGAAAATCACACCAGAAACAAGTTTTCTCTCTTTCTCTCTCTAGATTATTGAGTGTATTTTTTGAGTATTTAGATACTTTGTGAGTTTCTATTCATCAGTACAAGTTTTATTCAGCCTTATACCGATATTTCGATCAGAAGTACTGATATTTTGAGGTAAGGGGTGTTATATTCTTCTTAAAATGATATTTTTTTCAATGTCATTATACCGAAATATTGGTATAAACTTTTTATCAAATTTAGAACTTTTTATGTCGAGGTTACTATTCACGTCTACAGAACTATTCAAGTAGACGACACTATTCACCGAAAAATAAAAAAAAATTGTCCAAGTTGTCTATTATGATTACAATCTTTGATTGTATCCATGTTTTGATCTTTATTTTTTGAATTCTGCTTCAAAATTGGTTATTATGGAGTATTATTGAACTTGGATAAATTGTAATACGAATCTCTAATATTTGTTCTTTTATCTCACTGGATTCGTTCTCGTTTAAATATTTTTCATCATCCTCAGTCCTAAATGATGATACTGCTGAATATCTTTGGCCTGTAATGCAAAGATGTATGATTACCTGATGAATATATTTGGCCTGTAATGCAAAGATGAACAGGTGTTGAGATGAACATAACCAACTGGTGATACAAATGAATATCTTTGGCTTGTAGTGCAAATATGAATATTTGATTCAAGATGTATATTGATTGATGTTATAGGGATAAAATATTGAGGATGAACTTTTAAATCTTAGAAGATAGTAGAATTCTTTCTCTACTTGACTCTTCTAATGGATTGTTGTTTCCGCTGCAGTTGTTGATCTAAAACTTGTTGTCTATTATATTTTATCAGATTTTCCCTGTTGAAGACTAACGATAATTTATTGTATATTATCTTAGTCATAATATTCTTTACTGGGCTAGTTGAGCTCACCCTTTTTGTTCTATTTTCTTCTCAAGAGGAGATAGTATAGCAGGAACTAGCCGGGGTATGGAGTGACGATTTTAGAAAGTTATTTAGCAGTCCTCACTATTTTTGTAAAATAGTGTATCAATAATTGTAATGAGGACTCCTTTTGAGTTTTATACTCTCTATTTGTATTCAAACTCACAGCATATGTGTTGTCGTATTTTGCACGACAATTGTATTACTGAGGTTGTATTTATTTTTGTACCATGTATTTGGCGACTCAGAATAGGTGATGTATACCTGTTTTGGGGGTGTCACATATTATTTCTTTCGTATTCGTAAGTGATATTATTCTTGTTCAATATTCGTAAGAAATAATATTTTCTTCCATACTCTGTAGTATGTAAGTAATATTATTTCGTTTCATATTTCTAATTCTACACTTATGTTGATAAGTATTGCTTCTATACTCCATGAAATTAGTAGAATATCCTTGAAATTTGTCCTTCATCCAATATCTTTTCATGAAAATATTATTTTGAGCATTCTTGATAATTTTTAACTTTTTTATGTCGGAGTACTATTCACGGAGTACTATTTACGGGATACTAGTTACTATTCACCCAAGGTACTATTTATGACAAAAAATAATTTCGTTTCGGTCCAAATCATTTTGGATACAATATTACTCTTGAATTTTACACCACAAAGCATTATCATGTTGACAATCTGGACGTTTTTGAATTATGAATAAATTAAATTATAAATCTTTAAAGTTTATCCTTTTCTTTCATTTAATTAAATTCTTATATCATTGTCATCATCCTCATGCTTATATTGTGATAAAAGTCATCTTTGGCTTACGTGCATAGATGAACTGTTGATTAGTATAATCATGACAAGGGATTATTCGGTATAATCATGACCGTAATATTACAAATGATGTGGTAAAAGTCATCATTGGCCCGTAGTGCATTGATGGACAATTGTTGGTATGATCATGACCATTGGTGATACTAATGAATATCATTGGCCCGTAGTGCAGGGATGATTCGATGATGTGGATTATTTATTAAGTTGAGTCTCAACGATAAAACTGTTGATAAACTTTTTAAATTCTAGAAGATAGTAGATATCATACTTTACTTGACTCTTCTAATGGATTGCTTGTTCCGCTGCAGTTAAACTTAATGTTTATTATATTTTATCAGTTTAACACTGTTGAAGGCTAACGATAATTTATTCTGCATTATCTTAGTCATAATATTTCTTACTGGGCTAGTTGAGCTCACCCTTTACTTTCATTGTTCTCTTCAGAAAATTAATAAGAATATAGCTGGGACTAGTCGAGGAACAGAGTGACGGTCCAGATGTTTGCATTAGTAGTCCTTACTATTCTGTAAAATAGTGTGATAATAAATGTATTGAGGTGTGACGCCCCCAAAATAGGTTCAATCCACCCAACCTATTCTAAGTCGCCATATATATGGTACAGAAAATAACTACAACTTTATTATTATAATTGTCGTGAAAAATACGGCAACACATATACTGTGAGTTTTAATACCAACTGTGACTCTCATCTCTTTACTTGGATAGTACCTCACATTGATACCTTACATAAAGGTACAGTCAATAACCGTTTTAGAAATTAAAATCTTTAGAAAATGCTCAAGAAAACTTTCGTACATGGGAGGTCATGCATCTAAGTTATAATAGATATCATATGACTCGAGAATTATTCTTGGTTGATCCAATAGACCACAAAGAAAAATGAAAAGATTGCTATCTTGTTCTTTTCAATGGTGAGTCTTCTCTTGACATATAATTATCTCCATCGTCTCCAATCGAGAATTATATTTCAACCAAACTCCAAGATTATATAGGTAGTGCTCGTAAATATACTTAGCAAGTGGATGTGCACAACCCTGTCTTATGATAATACGAAGTTGTATGTCATTAGACATCTTGTATGATAGTGGCAAAACACACTTCTAAAGTTGAGTTCGCCTCACCCTATTTAATTCACCAAATATAACTATTAAATGACGTATAAATTACAACACATTTATCTAAAGTTCTCAATAAAATTATTTTCATATTGTTTTAGGGGAAGCCTCAACGTACAGCAATCGACCACCGTTCTATTCCTCTGTAAAAAATATCATGACTAAAGATAATTAAATTATCAATAGCCTTCATCAATAACGAATCAGAGATTTAAAACATATGGTAGATGATAAAACTTTTCAATCATAGTTGCAGCGGAACGAGTAATCCATTAGAAGAGTCAAATAGACCATAATGTCTATTATTTTCTCCATGTTAAAAGTCCACCAACAATGTTTTATCCCTGTAACATCAATCAACAGTTCCTGTCCATAATAATGTGAATAACTCATAATCCTAATTGTGATTCTAAATTCCTCTTCGCACCCAGGACGAAGACAATTTTCATCACCTGTCTTTAACTGAAACATCAAAGATCATGGTTATACCAAATCACAGTTCATGTTCATAATCATACTAATAAATTCATCTTTACACTACGGGCCAAAGATATTCAACAACATGTCATTTTTGCACTACGGGCCAAAGATATTAATGTCTCAAAAAAAATATAATCATTTCAGAATTTATATAAACAATAATTATAACCATGTTGATCAATTCACCTTTGCACTTAAGCTAAAGATATTCAATTATAAATTCAATGGTCATGATCATACCAGTCAATAATTCATCTTTGCACTACTGGCCAAAGAGAACTCATAGTCACGATCATACCAATAATTTACCCATCTTTACACTCAAGTGAAAGAGAAATTTTATCACCAGGATTACAAAAATTGTTATATATGATAATAAAAATAATATGATGAAAACATAGATTTAATTTTAAGAGTAAGATTCATAAATCAACGATAATTTGGTCAGAAAAAGGAATCAATTTTGTCGTGAATAGTATCCCGTAAATAGTAACCCATGAATAGTAACTCGTAAATAGTAACTCGTGAATAGTAACTCGTATTCGTACATAGTATCGTATACGTAAATATTACCGTATATGTAAATAGTGTCATATACATGAATAGTGTCGTATATGTGAATAGTAACCCCGACACGAAAATATAAAATTTCATAATAAAATCCATATCAATATTTCGGTATAATGATATTAAAGGAAATAACATCATTTACTTAAAAAATTAGCATCCCTTACTATCTCTTACTATTTCGGTATAGTCAAAAACTGTTTTAGAAATTAGAATATTTGGAAAGTGCTCAAGGAAACCTTTGTACATGGGAGGTCATGCTTCTAGGTTGTCATAGATATCATATGGCCACAGAATTATCCTTGGTTGGCCCAATATACCCCAAAGAAAAAAAAGAAGATTACTATCATATTCTTCCCAATGGTGAGTCTTCTCTTGACTTATCATTATCTCCACTGTCTCTAATTGAGAATTATACTTCAAACAAACACCAAGATTATATAGTTAATGCTCATAAATATACTCAGCAAGTGGATGAGTACAATCTTGTCTTATGATGACACGAGGTTGTATGTCATTAGACATCTTGTATGATAGTGGCAAAACACCCTTCCAACGTTGGGTTCGCTTCACCCTAGATGATTCACCAAATATAACTACTAAATGATGACCACTGTTCTATTTTCCTGTTACCCCCGCTCGACCCAGCTACACTCTTATTACCTGAAAGGAATTGTGAAACAGAAGAGTGAGCACAACTAGCCCAGTAAAGAATATCATGACTAAAGATAAATAAGTTATCAATAGCCTTCAACAGAATTAAATCAGAGATTTAGAACATATGGTAGATGATAAAAATTTCAACCATAGTTGCAGCGGAACGAGCAATCCATTAGAAGAGTCAAATAGACTACAAAGTCTATTATCTTCTCCATGTTAAAAATTCACCAACAATATTTTATCCCTGTAACATCAACCAACAATTCTGGTCCACAATCATATGAATAACTCATAATCATAATTGTAGTTCTAAATTCCTCTTCTCATCCAGGACGAAGATAATTTTCATCACCTATCTTTACCTGAAACATCAAAGATTATGGTTATACCAAATCACAGTTCATGTTCATAATCATACTAATAAATCCATCTTTACACTACGGCCAAAGATATTCAACAACAGTTCATCTTTGCAATACAGGCCAAAGATATTCATCAACAATTCATCTTTGCACTACAGGCCAAAGATATTCCTCAACAGTTCATATTTGCACTACAGGCCAAATATATTCATCAACAGTTCATATGTGCACTACATGCCAAATATATTAATATTTCAAAGAAATATATAATCATTTCAGAATTTATATAAACAATAATTATAACCATATTGATTATTTCACCTTTGCACTTAAGCTAATGATATTCAATTATAAATTCAATGGTCATGATCATACCAATCAACAATTCAACTTTGCACTACTGGCCAAAGAGAACCCATAGTCATGATCATACCAATAATTTACCCATCTTTACACTCAAGTCAAATAGAAATATCATCATTAGGGTTATAAAAATATCATATATAATAGTAAAATCAATATGATCAAAATATCTAGATTTAATCTCAAGAGCAATATTCATAAATCAACGATAATTTAGTCTGAAAAAAAACTAATTTTGTCGTGAATAGTATCCGTAAATAGTAACTCGTGAATAGTAATCCCGACACAAAAAGATAGAAATTTCACAATAAAATTTATACCAATATCTCGGTATAATGATATTGAAAGAATAATATTTCTTAAGCTTATAAACAATTTATTTAAATTGTTTACACTTTACTAATTAATGCATTTAATCATCATAAAATGTCAACTCTTAAGATTTCATCACCAATAACCAAAACCCTCATCAAAAATCTGCATATAACTCATATATGATTCTCCAGCCATAAAATCATATTTTCTAATTTTCTTACTTCACATAACATATTTAATTCATTTACTCACTACTAGACTATTTTCATGAAAAATATCAAATCAGTCCCAAAAATATTTTTTTCTAGAATTTAGCAGAATATAGTCCCATATTGAACTAATATTTTTCTTAGAATTTTTAAAATTCATTTACTATTTTTCATATGGCCAAAACCGTCGAATATTTAGACATTTATCATAAATTGTACTTTTATCCAAAAATTCCGAAATTCACAGAGTACACTGACATTATATAGATGTACTCCCAATAAAAATTTCATCAATTTTGGAGTTATAAGCGGTTAATTTTAAAATAGTATTTTCTCATAAAATTCATAACTCTTAATCTATACATCCAAAAATCACCATTTTTGGACGCAATCAATAAAACTCATCAAAATATAATTTTAAATTTTTCCAGAATTTTCTGAAAGTCCGAAAAATTACGAAACTGAAAAATATAACAACACTTAAAATCTCTTACTATCCCTTACCATCCCTTACTATCCCCTTACCTCAAAAAAGCAGCACTTCTGATTGGATATCGGATATGACGCTGAAGAAAACTTGCACTGATGAATAGAAACTCTCAAAGTATCTAAATACTCTCAAAATACACTCAATAATCTAGAGAGAAAAAGAGAGAAAACTTATTTCTGGTGTGATTCTCAATTCTAACTTAGCCCTCTATTTATAGGAAAATGTTAACACGCGAAGCAGACTTAACCTGCAACCTGATGGCTTTACCTGCTACTATTCTGACCCACCACATTTGAATAAAAATCTCAGCACATTTCTTCACCAACCAAGAGTGGGGCCCACCAATTCTAGAATTTTTCACCAAAATGATAAACCCCAAAAATTCAACAATTTCTGAACTAGTTATCTCGTAAAATTCATAATAAATCATACGTTCATTTTTAACGGTTCAAAATTTGTGGACATATACTCAACTTATATATGTATAACATATCCAAAAATTACCACGATCCAACGGTCGGATTAAAAATTATAACCCTTGTAAAATATCTCAAAAATCCTGATTTTTAATACCTCCATTCTGACAAAAATACTGATAAAAACCTCAACATTAACTCCTTCATTTTTAACCACAAAAATATATCCCTCATTTATATCCACATAAAATAAATATTTCCTTATCATATGAATCAATAATTAATTATTCACAAATAATATTACAGAATCACATTTATGACAACCAGACCGTTTCCAGGAAAGAAAGGGCTTTTCAATAAGGATTTCTCCTTACTGGCGCGCAATTAGATGACCAAACTTCTCCTTAGACGGAACTTTCTAGACATTGCCAATAATGCTATTTAATAATATTATTTAAATAATATGAATTATTGGTCTGATAATGAAAATTACTGTGCAGCAACAATTATTGAAATAATAATAATATAAAATATCAACGCAACAATTATTAAATCAATAAAATAAAATATTGAACAATAACTACTGTAACAATTATTGAGTAGTGTCTTCTTACGTAAGAATCAATAATTGGTGCAATACTGTGTGCTGCTGTGCAATAACGCGTATTACTGTATTTTAACCACCGGGTATTCTAACAGTGTTAACGGTAACAACTACGCCGTTATTTGTAAAAACTCAAATTTATCATTTTCTTCATCCGACAGTTATTCTGTTATGGGGCCCACAAATGGCTGCGCCGTCGTACGAATATTCCCCGACAGAAAGAATATTCTACGACTAAACGAATATTCCCCGACAACAATGAATATTTTATAACCACTTGCGTATTTTGAAAAAAAATTTATATATCACCCTTAACTTTAACTTTTATCAATTTAACCATTTACTGAATAGTAACTATAAGAAAAATTGAATACTTTTATTTCATAAAATTCGGGGTCTTACATATACTCAGCAAGTGGATGTGCACAACCCTGTCTTATGATGACACGAATTTGTATGTCATTAGACATCTTGTATAATAGTGACAAATCACCCTTACAAAGTTGGGTTCGCCTCACCCTATATGATTCACCAAATATAACTACTAAGTGATGTATAAAATACAACACACTATTCCAAAGTTTTCAATAAAATTATTTTCATACTGTTTAGGGAGAACCTTCACAGCTAGAGACAATCGTTCTATTCCCTTGTTACGCCTGCTTAACTCAGCTACACTCTTATTACCTGAGAATTGTGAAGCAAAAGGGTGAGCACAAATAGCCCAGTAAAGAATATCATGATTAAAGATAATTAAATTATCAATAGCCTTCATCATTAATAAATCAGAGATTTGAACATATGATAGATGATAAAACTTTTCAACCATAGTTGCAGCGGAACGAGCAATCCATTAGAAGAGTTAAATAGACCATAAAGTCTATTATCTTCTCCATGTTAAAAATCCACCACCAATATTTTATCCCTATAACATCAATCAATAATTCTGGTCTACAATCATATGAATAACTTATAATCATAATTGTGGTTCTAAATTCCTCTTCTCATCCGGGAAGAAGATAATTTTCATCACCTGTCTTTACCTGAAACATCAAAGATCATGGTTATACCAAATCACAGTTCCTATTCATAATCATACTGATAAATTCATCTTTGCACTACGGCCAAAGATATTCGTCAACAGTTCATCTTTGCACTACTGGCCAAAGATATTCAAAAATAGGTCATCTTTGCACTACAGGCCAAAGATATTCAACAACTGATCATCTTTGCACTACAGGCCAAAGATATTCAAAAACAGGTCATCGTTGCACTAAAGGCCAAAGATATTCAAAAACAGGTCATCTTTGCACTACATGCCAAAGATATTCAACAACTGATCATCTTTGCACTACAGGCCAAAGATATTCAAAAACATGTCATCTTTGCACTACGGCCTAAAGATATTCAAAAACAGGTCATCTTTGCACTATAGGCCAAAGATACTTAACAACTGATCATCTTTGCACTACAGGCCAAAGATATTCAAAAATAAGTCATTTTTGCACTACGGGCCAAAGATATTCAAAAACAGGTCATCTTTGCACTACAGGCCAAAGATATTTGTATCTCAAAAAAATATATAATCATTTCAGAATTTATATAAACCATAATTATAACCATGTTGATCAATTCACCTTTGCACTTAAGCTAAAAATATTCAATTATAAATTCAATGGTCATGATCATACCAGTCAATGATTCAACTTTGTACTACTGGCTAAAGAGAACTCATAGTCACGATCATACCAATAATCTACCCATCTTTACACTCAAGTCAAAGAGAAATTTATTCACCAAGATTATAAAAATGTTTTATATGATAATAAAAACAGTATGATCAAAACACGGATTTAATTTCAAGAGTAAGATTCAGAAATTAATAATAATTTAGTCAGAAAAAGAAACCAATTTTATCGTGAATAGTATCTCGTGAATAGTAATTTATGAATAATAACCCCGACATAAAAAAGGTAAAAATTCTACAATAAAATTCATGTGAAACCCCAGATTTTATGAATAAATATTTATTTTTTCTCGAAATAATTTTTTTATATTATGGTGTGGATTTAATGTTATAGTTGTGGGTAATATTTATAAATTTTGTAAAGTACGCAAGTTGTTAAATAATATTCGATTGGTCGGAGAATATTCGTTTTAACAGGGAATATTCGTACAACGACACAATCATTGATGGACCCCACAACGAAATTATTATCGAATTGAGAAAACGACAAAAATATTTTATTAAAAATAACGGCGGAAGTTTTACCATTGTTACTATTGAACTACTCGGTAGTAAAAGTACAGTAATACGTGTGGTTGCATAGTAGCACACGGTATTGATTATTAATGCTTATGTGAGAAGTCACTCAGTTTGATTCCATTATTGTCAGTTAATAATATGAATTATTTAGCGATAATGACGTTTTGTTTTATTCGTATTATTAACGTAATAAAACAGAAACATCTTTTTATATAAAACAAAATACTTTATTAAAGTTATTCTATAAATAGAATATATTATATTTTATTTAAAAGATTTTTCTTTAAATATGGACCGTCAGATTAAAGTAATCAATCTGGACCGTTCATGGATTAGTTACTATGCATTCTATTTTTCTATAAATAGCAGCTCATTCCTTCATTATTTCTTACGAATTCACTGAACTCTAGAGAGAGAAACTATAGAGAGAGAGAAGAAGAGTATTCTGCTACTTAACTACTTCCTTATTTCAGCTCTTCTTTAAAACGGTAAGGGGTGTTATTCTTTCTTATTCATGAAGAGAACTTTTGTTATTCCATTTCTTATTATTCTGTTGGAATAACCTGTATACGCGGTCTACCCTATACTTGGTGACATTCTTTTATTATTCTGTTGGAACATCCTGTCTGTGTGTTTTATACCGGACCTGGTTCCGTTTTTATTATTATTCTGTTGGAACATCCTGTCTGTGTGTTTTACACCGGACCTGGTTCCGTCTTTATTATTATTCTGTTGGAACATCCTGCCCGTGTGTTTTACACCGGACCTGGTTCCGTCTTTATTATTATTCTGTTGGAACATCCTGTCTGTGTGTTTTACACCGGGCCTGGTTCCGTCTTTATTATTATTCTGTCGGAATATCCTGTCTGTGCGTTTACGCCGGACCTGGTTCCATTATTTATTATTCTGTTGGAATAACCTGTCTGTGCGGTCTATCGCATGCATAGTGATTTCTTTTGTTATTCCATTCTTTATTATACTCAGTTGGTTAAGTTTTGACTTCTATACTCCATGAAATTTGTGGAATATCCTAGATAATTGCGTTTCATCCAGTATCTTTTCATGAAAATATTCTTCTAAGCATTCTTGAATTTTACTCCACAAAGTAGTATCATGTTGACAATTTGGACGTTGTTAATTCTTGGATAAATTAATTCTTGAACTTGTTTTATTGAATTCTTATATCATTGTCATCATCCTCATGTTTATATTCTGTTGAAAGTCATCTGTGGCCTGTAGTGCATAGATGGACTTGGTATGATTATGACCAGGGATTATTCGGTATAATCATGACCGTAATGTTACAAATGATGTGGTAAAAGTCCTCATTGGCCCGTAGTGCATTGATGGACAGTTGTTGGCATGATCATGATCATTAATGAATATACGAATATCCTTGGCCGTAGTGCAGGGGTGATTCGATGATGTGGATTATTTTATTAAGATGAGTCCCAGCGATCACAGTGTTGAAAAACCTTTTAAATCATAAAAGATAGTAGAGTTTATTTTCTACTTGACTCTTTTAATGGATTGCTTGTTCCGCTGCAGTTAAACTTGATGTCTATTATATTTTATCAGTTTAACATTGTTGAAGGCTAATGATAATTTATTCTGTATTATCTTAGTCATAATATTTCTTACTGGGCTAGTTGAGCTCACCCTTTCTTTCACTGTTCTCTTCAGGAAATGAGAACGTAGCTGGGGCAAGTCGGGGAACGGAGTGATGGTCCGAATGATAGTATTAGTTAGTAGTCCTCACTATTCTATGTAATAGTGTGTTAATAAATGTAATGAGGACTCCTTTTGAGTATGAATACTCTCTAGAAGATAATATTTGTATTCAAACTCACAGTTTATGTTTTGTCGTATTGTACACGACAGTTGTATTAGTAAGTTATATTTGTATTATGTACCATGTAAGTGGCGACCCAAGATGGGTGACGTATACCTAATTTTGGGGGCGTCACAGTTGGTATCAGAGCTTAGGGATATGATCCCTGGCTAAGATGTGAGAATAGAACTAGGAGGGGAGAGACGGGGAATTCCTTTGCTAGTATGGCCTACCTAAGTTTATTTGGTATTTAATTGGTTGGTCATAGTATATTGATAATATGTGACATGTTAATTAACCTTTGTTTTGTGGCAGTATTTAAAAATGGCAGCTGAAAATGTCAACAATGGAGTGAATGAGACCGTGGCCCCTCTAATCACCAACCAGGATAATGTAATATCAGGCGAAGAAGAAATTAGAGATATCTACGTGGTAAGTGAAGAACTAATAGTTGCACCCGAGTTAGTGGCAGAGGTAGCAGCTGAGAGTGAGGAAGAAGAGGAAGAAGAGGAACCTGAGGAGAATTGGTTAGAAGAAATTTATGATCAAAACTTAGAATTACAAAATCGTGTTCATGAGTTAGAAGAGCAGGCTGAAGAACGACAGGTGGTCGTGGAGCAAAGAGATGTAACGATTCAAAATTTTGTTACCCGATATGTGTTGCTCGAACAAAATCACGCTTTGGCAGAGTGTAAGATATTAAAGTTGGAATCTGAGAATTCAAATATCAAGGATCAGCTGAAAGAAGAAACAACTGAACGAGTGAGAATGAAGGATGCGTGGGTAAAAGCCGCACGACGTGTTGATATTATAGAAAGAAACGTCCGATCCAAAAAGGCTAAAATAGATTATATATATTTCTCTTTTTGGACAGCAATTGGGAGAACCCAACATCGAGTTTTGAATTACCCTGTACAGAGCGGTCAATCTGAACTCGATATGGATCGAAGATTGATGATTCAGATCATGAAGCAGGAGTATGATGAAGCAGTTGAGGGTGGAATATGCCCTATATTAAAGTCAATTCCAACGATAGTAATGACACCAAATGCTACCCCAGACAAGTCAAAGCCGGGTAGTTCAAGGGAGAGCGGTTGTCATGACTTTCCAACAAGTGAGGAACCCAAATGAAGTTATCGCGGGTAAGCTAATCATAAACTCTTGCGAAGTCTATACCGTGTTAGATACCGGTTCTACTCACTCTTTTATTTCACCTAGTTGTGTTCAATATTTGAACTTAACTCTGGAGAAGTTAGACTTTGATTTCTCTGTTGAAATTCCGTTGGGAGAAACCTTTGTTACCTCCACTATTTATAAATCTTGTTCAAATCAACACTTTCACGTTACCTATTGATCTTATCTCTTTGAAAATACTTGCATTGATGTGATTTTTTGAAACGACTGGTTAACAGCTCATCATGCTTTTCGTAAGGTTGTTAGCTTTCATATTCCTAACCAACCTATTATGCGAATTCAAGTAACCAAATCACTAAAGTCAATCATTGTCATATCAAGCCATAAGTAAAAATCCCCGTTCCTTTCGTTGTTGACTTCCTGGTGTGGAATGCACCGAAGCTAGACTTTCCGTAGGAGACGTTGTAAATGACGATGGCAAGTTGATAGGTATCAATGTGACGTGTTATCCAAGTCTTGGATGAGGGTCACAGTTTTGACCGATATTTCTATTGTTAATAAATTTCTTGACGTATTCTTGAAGACTTTTTAGCCTACCCCAGAGCGTAAAATTAAATTTTGTATTGACCCCAGTACAAAACCCATTTCTTAAACCCTCAAATATTTCTTCAACTAAAATGAACGTATTATGCGCCAAAGACGTTGGCTCGAGCTGTTGAAGATTACGATCGTACCATTCAATAACATCGTGGAAAAGTGAACGTGGTAGCTGACGCGTTGTGTAGAAGATCGTATACGGTTACAAGTGCGAATATACGAACCCACGTGAAGATAACGAATATACGATTAAAATTGACTTTAATCGATAAAGTTAAAGCCGCTCAAGCTACATACTCAGAGCTAATAAATGTGAAGAAGAAGGTTCAAGAGGGCGTTATTCTAGAAGCAAGAATCGACGAAGAGAGGAACTCTCAACTCTCGATTTAATTGGCCCATTTGAAATCCTCGATGAAGTAGGAACTGTGGCCTATAGACTCGTTTTACCGCCAATTATGTTGCGTGTTCAGAACATTATTTTTACGTATCGATGTTACGTAAATATGTGGACGACCCGAACAACATTATTAATTTAGAACCGAACGAGATAGCGAAAGATTTAATGTATGAGTAGATACGTGTTAACATCTTGGATAAGAAGGATCATATTCGATGCTTAAAGGTTATACCTCAAGAGTTAGAATTTGAAGTGAAGTCAAGGTATCCTCACATGTTCGGCATACCAAGTACGTACGTAAATTTCGAGGGCAAAATTCTATAAGGAGGGGAGATTGTGAAACCCTAGATTTTATGAATAAATATTTAATTTTTCTCGAAATAATTTTTTTATATTATGGTGTGGATTTAATGTTATAGTTGTGGGTAATATTTATAAATTTTGTAAAGTACGCAAGTTGTTATATAATATTCGATTGGTCGGGGAATATTCGTTTTTACAGGGAATATTCGTACAACGACACAATCATTGGTGGACCCCACAACGGAATTATTGTCGAATTGAGAAAACGACAAAAATATTTTATTAAAAATAACGGCGGAAGTTTTACCATTGTTACTGTTGAACTACTCGGTAGTAAAAGTACAGTAATACGTGTGGTTGCATAGTAGCACACAGTATTGATTATTAATGCTTATGTGAGAAGTCACTCAGTTTGATTCCATTATTGTCAGTTAATAATATGAATTATTTAGCGATAATGACGTTTTGTTTTATTCGTATTATTAACGTAATAAAACAGAAACATCTTTTTATATAAAACAAAATACTTTATTAAAGTTATTCTATAAATAGAATATATTATATTTTATTTAAAAGATTTTTCTTTAAATATGGACCGTCAGATTAAAGTAATCAATCTGGACCGTTCATGGATTAGTTACTATGCATTCTATTTTTCTATAAATAGCAGCTCATTCCTTCATTATTTCTTACGAATTCACTGAACTCTAGAGAGAGAAACTGTAGAGAGAAACTATAGAGAGAGAGAAGAAGAGTATTCTGCTACTTAACTACTTCCTTATTTCAGCTCTTCTTTAAAACGGTAAGGGGTGTTATTCTTTCTTATTCATGAAGAGAACTTTTGTTATTCCATTTCTTATTATTCTGTTGGAATAACCTGTATACGCGGTCTACCCTATACTTGGTGACATTCTTTTATTATTCTGTTGGAACATCCTGTCTGTGTGTTTTATACCGGACCTGGTTTCGTTTTTATTATTATTCTGTTGGAACATCCTGTCTGTGTGTTTTACACCGGACCTGGTTCCGTCTTTATTATTATTCTGTTGGAACATCCTGTCCGTGTGTTTTACACCGGACCTGGTTCCGTCTTTATTATTATTCTGTTGGAACATCCTGTTTGTGTGTTTTACACCGGACCTGGTTCCGTCTTTATTATTATTCTGTCGGAATATCCTGTCTGTGCGTTTACGCCGGACCTGGTTCCATTATTTATTATTCTGTTGGAATAACCTGTCTGTGCGGTCTATCGCATGCATGGTGATTTCTTTTGTTATTCCATTCTTTATTATACTCAGTTGGTTAAGTTTTGACTTCTATACTCCATGAAATTTGTGAAATATCCTAGATAATTGCGTTTCATCCAGTATCTTTTCATGAAAATATTCATCTAAGCATTCTTGAATTTTACTCCACAAAGCAGTATCATGTTGACAATTTGGACGTTGTTAATTCTTGGATAAATTAATTCTTGAACTTGTTTTATTGAATTCTTATATCATTGTCATCGTCCTCATGTTTATATTCTGTTGAAAGTCATCTGTGGCCTGTAGTGCATAGATGGACTTGGTATGATTATGACCAGGGATTATTCGGTATAATCATGACCGTAATGTTACAAATGATGTGGTAAAAGTCCTCATTGGCCCGTAGTGCATTGATGGACAGTTGTTGGCATGATCATGATCATTAATGAATATACGAATATCCTTAGCCGTAGTGCAGGGGTGATTCGATGATGTGGATTATTTTATTAAGCTGAGCCCCAGCGATCACAGTGTTGAAAAACTTTTTAAATCATAAAAGATAGTAGAGTTTATTTTCTACTTGACTCTTTTAATGGATTGTTTGTTCCGCTGCAGTTAAACTTGATGTCTATTATATTTTATCAGTTTAACATTGTTGAAGGCTAATGATAATTTATTCTGTATTATCTTTGTCATAATATTTCTTACTGGGCTAGTTGAGCTCACCCTTTCTTTCACTGTTCTTTTCAAGAAATGAGAACGTAGCTGGGGCAAGTCGGGGAACGGAGTGATGGTCCGAATGATAGTATTAGTTAGTAGTCCTCACTATTCTATGTAATAGTGTGTTAATAAATGTAATGAGGACTCCTTTTGAGTATGAATACTCTCTAGAAGATAATATTCGTATTCAAACTCACAGTTTATGTTTTGTCGTATTGTACACGACAGTTGTATTAGTAAGTTGTATTTGTATTCTGTACCATGTAAGTGACGACCCAAGATGGGTGACGTATACCTAATTTTGGGGGCGTCACAATTCTTACCAATATTTTGGTATAATGATATTGAAAGAATAACATTTTTTAAACTTATAAACACATTATTTTAATTATTTACACTTTACTAAATAATGCATTTAATCATCCTAACATGCCAAACTCATAAGATTTCATCACCAATAACCAAAATCCTCATCAAAAATCTGCATATACCTCATATAGGATTCTCAAGCCATAAATTCTTATTTTCCAATTTTCTTACTTCACATAACATATTTAATTCATTTACTCATAATTAGTCCATTTTCATGAAAAATACCAAATCAGTACAAACAAATTTTCTTTTATGGGATTTAACAGAATATAGTTTCATATTAAACATATATTTTTTTCAAAATTTTTAAAATTCATTTACTATTTTTCATATGGCCAAAACAACCGAATATTTAGACATTTATCATAAACTGTGCTTTTATCCAAAAATTTTGAAATTTACAGAGTATAGTTCCGTTATATACATGTACTCCCAATAAAAATTTCACCAATTTTGGAGTTAACCACAAGGAGTTATAAGGGTTTACTTTTAAAATAGTCTTTTCCTATAATATTCATAACTATTAATCTATACATCCAAAAATCGCTATTTTTGGACACAATCTAGAAAAGTTATCAAATTATCATTTTAAATTTTTTCAGAATTTTTGATGGTCGAAAAAATTACGAAACTAAAAAATATAATAACCCTTAAAATCTCTTATCTCAAAAGAACCGTACTTCCGACTGAAATATCAGGTATAAGGCTGAAGAAAACTTGCACTGTTGAATAACAACTCACAAAGTATCTAAATACTCACAAAATACGCTCGATAATATAGAGAGAGAAAGAAAGAAAACTTGTTTCTGGTGTGATTTTCAATTCTAACTCAGCACCCTATTTATATAAAAATGTTAGAACGCCAAAGCAGACTTAACCTGTAACCTAATAGCTTTACCTACTACTATTTCCACCCACCATAAATTTTAGCATATTTCTTCACCAACCAAAAGTGGGGCCTACCCATTTTTTTAATAAAAATATTTTAATTTTTGAAACTTCAATAATTCATAATAAATAGCCCTTTTATCAGAAAAATTCAAATTTCATGTCATTTCCATAGGAAATTTAATTCTCTACAACTTTGTAAGTTTAAGTTTTTCCAAATTCTAAATAGAAAATGCCCGAAATTCACATACGGACGATTTTTAATACCTCCATTCTGACAAAATACTGATAAAATATCCCAGCATTAATTCCTTCACTTATAACCACATAAAATAAATAAATCCATCATTTATATCCACATAAAATAAATATTTTCTTATCATATAAATCAATAACTAATTATTCACAAATAATATTACAGAATCACAATTATGACAATCAGGCCGTTCCCAGGAAAGAGGGGGCTTTTCGATAAGGATTTCTCCTTACTGGCGCGCAATTAGGTAACCAAACCTCTCCTTGACAGAACTTTCTAGACATTACCAATAATGCTATCTAATAATATTATTCAAATAATATGAATTATTGATCTGATAATGGAAAATACTGTGCAATGACAATTATTGAAACAACAATAATATAAAATATCAACACAACAATCATTAACTCAATAAAATAAAATATTGAACAGTAATTACTGTAATAATTATTGAGTAGTGTCTTCTTACGTAAGAATTAATAATTCAAAAATAATGTGCAAAACCGTGTGCTACTGTGCAACCACGCGTATTACTGTATTTTAACCACCAGGTATTCTAACAGTGTTAACGGTAATAATTGCACCGTTATTTATAAAAACTCAAACTTATCGTTTTCTTCATCCGACAGTTATTCGTTATAGGGCCCACAAATGGCTGCGCCGTCGTACGAATATTCTCCGACAACAAGAATATTCCACGACCAAACGAATATTTCCCAACAGAAATGAGTATTTTATAACCACTTGCGTATTTTGAAAATTTTATATATATCACCTTTAACTTTAACTTTTTTATCAATTTAACCATTTACTAAATAGGAAAATTAAATATTTTTATTTCATAAAATTCGGGGTCTTACAATTGTCAATAATGATATCTGATAATATTATTCAAATAATATAAATTATTGATCTGATAATTTGAAATACTGTGCAATGACAATTATTGAATCAACAATATAAAATATCAACGCAACAATTATTGAATCAATAAAATAAAATATTGAACAGTAATTACTGTAACAATTATTGAGTAGTGACTTCTTACGTAAGAATCAATAATTGGTGCTATACCGTGTGCTACTGCGCAACACCGCGTCTTACTGCGTTTTAACCATCGAGTATTTCAACAGTGTTAACTGTAACAACTACGCCATTATTTATAAAAAAAATTCATACTTGTCGTTTTCTTCATCCGTCGTTATTTATAAAAAAACTAATACTTGTCGTTTTCTTCATCCGACAGTTTTTCGTTATGGGGCCTATAAATAGATGCGCCGTCGTACGAATATTTCCTGACAGCAAGAATATTCCACGACTAAACGAATATTTCCCGACAACAATGAATATTTTATAACCACTTGCTTATTTTGTAAACTTTACATATAACACCCTTAACTTTAACTTTTTATCAATTTAACCATTTACTGAATAATAATTATAAGAAAAATTGAATACCTTTATTTCATAAAATTTGGGGTCTTACATGAGGACTTATTTTGAGTTTAAATACTGTCTAGAAGATAATATTTGTATTAAAACTCACAGCTTATGTTGTGTTGTATTCTACACGACACTTAACAGTTGTATAAATTAAGTTTGTATTTGTATTTTGTACCATGTATTTGACGACTCATAATGGGTGATGTATGTAAGACCCCGAATTTTATGAAATAAAAGTATTCAATTTTCTTATAATTATTATTCTATTTAGTAAATGGTTAAATTGATAAAAGGTTAAAGTAAAGGGTTATATTTAAATTTTTTATAAAGTAAGCAAGTTGATATAAAATATTCGTTGTGTCGGGGAATATTCAATTGGTCGGGGAATATTCGTTTTAACAGAAAATATTCGTACGACGACACCATCATTAGTGGACCCCACAATAGAATAATTGTCGTAGATAGAAAACGACAAAAATATCTTTTTATAAAAATAACGGCTAAAGTTTACCGTTAAACTATTGGACTACCCGGTGGTAAAAATACAGTAATACGCGTAGTTGCATAGTAGTACACAGTATTGATTATTGATGCTTACGTAAGAAGCCACTCAGTTTACTCAATTATTGTTATAGTAATTGTTGCATAGTATCTTATGTTATTTGATTCAATTATTGTCACAGTATCATCTGCATAATATTTTATATTATTAAATAAATAATTGAGACAACAAAGTTATTCATATTATTATTTACAATATTGACGATGTCTAGAAAGTTCTGTCGGAAAAGGTTTGGTCACCTAATTGCGCGCCAATAGGAAGAAATTGTAAGACCCCGGCTTTTTATAAATAAAATTAATTTTTTCTCTAATTATTATTTTGAAATAATAAGGTGTTAATTTGATATAATGTTTTGGTTATGGGTGAAATGTGAAAATTTTATAAAATAAGCAAGTGGTTATAACATAATCATTGTTGTCGGAAAATATTCGTTTGGTCGTGGAATATTCTTGTTGTCAGGGAATATTCGTACGACGGCGCAGTCATTTGTGGGCCCCATAACAGAATAATTGTCGAATGAAAAAAATGACAAATATGAGTTTTAATACATAACGGCGTAATTGTTACCGTTAACACTGTTAGATTACCTAGTGGTTAAAATACAGTAATATGCGTGGTTTCACAGTAGTACACGGTATTGAACAGTATTGATGAATTATTGATCCTTACGTAATAAGGCACTACTCAACAATTGTTACAGTAATTACTGTTCGATATTTTATTTTATTGATTCAATAATTGTTGCGTTGATATTTTATATTATTGTTGTTTTAATAATTGTTGCTGCACAGTATTTTCCATTATCAGATCAATGATTCATATTATTTGAATAATATTATTAGATAGCATTATTGGCAATGTCTAGAAAATTCTGTCTAAGGAGAGGTTGGTCATCTAATTGCGCGCCAGTAAAGAGAAATCCTTATTGGAAAGCCCCCTCTTTCCTGGGAACGACCTGGTTGTCATAAATGTGATTCTGTAATATTATTTATGAATAATTAATTATTGATTCATATGATAAGGAAATATTTATTTTATGTGGATATAAATGTTGGATATATTTATTGTGGTTAAAAATGAAGGAGTTAATGTTGAGGTGTTTTATCAGTATTTTTGTCAGAATAGAGGTATTAAAAATTAAACCAGTAATTTTGAGATATATTGCGTGAGTTATAATTTTTAATCCGATCGTTAGATCGTTGTGATTTTTGGATATGTTATACATATATAAGTTGAGTATATATTCACAATTAAAAATGAACGTATGATTTGTTATGAATTTTAAGAGGTGACTGGTTCCGAAATTGTTGAAGTATCCGAATTTAGCATTTTGGTAGAAAATTCTAGAATTGGTGGGCCTCACTTTTGGTTGGTGAGAAATATGCTAGAATTTTTATTCAAATGTGGTGGGTGAGAATAGTAGCAGGTAAAGCCATCAGGTTGCAGGTCAAATCTGCTTCGGCGTGCTAACATTTTCCTATAAATAGAGGGCAAAGTTAAAATTGAAAATCACACCAGAAACATAAGCTTTCTCTCTTTCTCTCTCTATATTATTGAGTGTATTTTGTGAGTATTTAGATACTTTGTGAGTTTCTATTTATCAGTGCAAGTTTCCTTCAGCCTTATACCGATATTCCAGTCAGAAGTATTGTTCGTTTGAGGTAAGGAATGTTATTTCTTCTTAAATGATATTATTTTCTTCAATATCATTATGCCGAAATATTGGTTTGAACTTTTTATCAAATTTAGAACTTTTTGTGTCGGGATTACTATTCACGTATACGGCACTATTCACGAATACAACACTATTCACCGAAAAATAAATTTTTTTCTTTTTGTCCAAGATGTCTATTATGGTTACTATCTTTGATTGTATCCATGTTTTGATCCTTATTCTTGAATTCTGCTTCAAAATTGGTTATTATAGAGTATTATTGATCTTGGATAAACTGTAATACGAATCTCTAATATTTGTTATTTTATTTCACTGGATTCGTTTCTTTAAAATATTTTTCATCATCCTCAGTCCTAAATGATGATATTACTGAATATCTTTGGCCTGTAGTGCAAAGATGAATGATTAACTGATGAATATCTTTGGCCAGTAGTGCAAAGATGAATGATTACCTAATGAATATCTTTGGCCCGTAGTGCAAAGATGAACAGGTGTTGAGATAAACATGACCAACTGGTGATACAAATGAATATCTTTGGCCTGTAGTGCAAAGATGAATATTGATTAAAGATGTATATTGATTGTTGTTACAGGGATAAAATATTGATGATGGACTTTTAAATCTTAGAAGATAATAGAACTCATTCTCTACTTGACTCTTCTAATGGATTGTTGTTTCCGCTGCAGTTGTTGATCTAAAACTTGTTGTCTATTATATTTTATCAGATTTTTTCCTGTTGAAGACTAATGATAAATTGTTGTATATTATCTTAGTCATAATATTCTTTACTGGGCTAGTTGAGCTCACCCTTTTCCTTTTTGTTCCATTTTTTCTTCTCAGGAGATGAGAACATAGCAGGATCTAGTCGGGGTATGGAGTGATGGTTCTAGAAAGATGTTTTAGCAGTCCTCACTATTTCTAAAAAATAGTGTTTGAATAATTGTAATGAGAACTTATTTGAGTGTGGATATTATCTAGAAGATAATATTTGTATTTTAACTCACAGTATGTGTTATCATATTTTGCACGATAATTGTATTATTGAAGTTATAGTTTGCTTTCTGTACCATGTATTTGGCGACTCAGAATGGGTGTTGTATACCTATTTTGGGGGCGTCACAGTTGGTATCAGAGCTTAGGGATATGGTCTCTGGCGAAGATCTGGGAATAGAACTAGGAGGGGAGAGACGAGTAAATCCTTCGCTAGTGTGTCCTACCTAAGCTTATTTGTTAGTTGGTCATAATATAGGGATATTATGTGATATGTTAATTTGTTTAATTAACCCTAATTTTATGGCAGTATTTGAGAATGGCAGCCGAGAACGTTAACAATGGAGTATATGAGACTGTGGAACAACCTTTAGTCACAAACCAGGAGAACGTGCAATATTCCTCCTGTAAACAACGTTACCGAGCAAACGATGAATAATGGAATGTTTAGGAGCTTTTTACAGTTCATACAAAATCAGATGAGGGAGACTCGTGTGCAGAATACGGGTAGAAATGATAACAATGCGCGGTTTGTCACGGCCAAGCAGTTCAAAGAGTTGGGACCACCAGACTTTCAGGGAAAGCCGGATCCGATCAAGGCAGAAACATGGGTCTAGCAAATTACCAAGATATTCGATGTCTTGGGATGCACGGAGGAACAGAAGGTTTCATTCGCCACCTTTATGTTCCGCGGTGAGGCAGACTACTGGTGGGAGTCTGTGAAGCGTACCCAGCCTGACGCACTCAACATGTCCTGGCAAACATTTTAAAAACTATTTAATGACAAGTACTTTCCTGAAAGTATTCGTCATATGAAGGAGATATAGTTTATTAGACTAAAACAAAACAACATGACGGTGTCCCAGTATGAGGCGAAGTTTGCAGAGTTATCCAGGTTTGTACCTCATTTGGTCGAGAATGAGGAACGAATGACAAGGATGTTTCTGAGAGGTTTAAAATCCGATATTCGGCAATATCTTATCTCTCATAAATTTTCTTTATATTCAGATGTTGTAAACAAGGCTAAATTATTAGAGCGAGATAATGAGTATGTTCAACCGAGGGACCACAACCAGGGTCATACCTGTAAGACCCCGAATTTTATGAAATAAAAGTATTCAATTTTTTTTATAGTTACTATTCAGTAAATGGTTAAATTGATAAAAGTTAAAGTTAAGGGTGATATATGAAATTTTTTCAAAATACACAAGTGGTTATAAAATATTCATTGTTGTCGGGGAATATTCGTTTGGTCGTGGAATATTCTTTCTGTAGGGGAATATTCGTACGACGGCGCAGCCATTTGTGGGTCCCATAACGGAAAACGGTCGGATAAAGATAACGACAAAAATTGAGTTTTTATAATTAACGGCGTAGTTGTTACCGTTAACACTGCTGAAATACCCGGTGGTTAAAATACAGTAATACGCGTTATTGCACAGTAGCACACGGTATTGCACAGTATTTTTGAATTATTGATCCTTACGTAAGAAGGCACTACTCAATAATTGTTACAGTAGTTATTGTTCAATATTTTATATTATTGTTGTTTCAATAATTGTCACTGCACAGTATTTTCCATTATCAAATCAATAATTCATATTATTTGAATAATATTATTAGATAACATTATTGGCAATGTCTAGAAAGTTCTGTCTAAGGAGATGTTTGGTCATCTAATTGCGCGCCAGTAAGAAAAAATCCTTATTGGAAAGCCCCCTCTTTCCTGGGAACGGTCTGGTTGTCATAAATGTGATTCTGTAATATTAATTGTAAATAATTAATTATTGATTCATATGATAAGAAAATATTTATTTTATGTGAATATAAATGTTAGATATATTTTGTGGTTAAAAATGAAGGAGTTAATGTGAAGGTGTTTTATCAGTATTTTTATCGGAACGGAGGTATTGAAAATCAAATTAGGATTTTTGAGATATTTTGCGAGGATTATAATTTTTAATCCGACCGTTGGATCGTGGTAATATTTGGATATGTTATACATATATAAGTTGAGTATATGTCCACAAATTTTGAACCGTTAAAAATGAACGTATGATTTGTTATGAATTTTACGAGATGACTGGTTCAGAAATTGTTGAATTTTCGGAGTTAATCATTTTGGTGGAAAATTCTAGAATTGGTGGGCCCCACTCTTGGTTGGTGAAGAAATGTGCTGAAATTTTTATTCAAATGTGGTGGGTGAGAATAGTAGCAGGTAAAGCCATCAGGTTGCAGGTTAAGTCTGCTTCGGCGTGCTAACATTTTCCTATAAATAGAGGGCTAAGTTAGAATTGAAAATCACACCAGAATTCATAAGTTTTCTCTCTTTTTCTCTCTAGATTATCGAGTGTATTTTGTGAATATTTAGATACTTGGTGAGTTGCTATTCATCAGTGCAAGTTTCCTTCATCAGTGCAAGTTTCCTTCAGCGTCATATCCGATATCCAGTCAGAAGTGCTACTCTTTTGAGGTAAGGGATAGTAAGAGATTTTAAGGGTTATTATATTTTTCAGTTCGTAATTATTCTGACCTTCAGAAAATTCTGGAAAAATTTGAAATGATATTTTGATGAGTTTTATTGATTGTGTCCAAAAATTGTGATTTTTGGATGTATAGATTAAGAGTTATGAATTTTACGGGAAAAGACTATTTTAAAAGTAACCGCTTATAACTCTTTGTGGTTAACTCCAAAATTGGTGAAATTTTTATTGAGAGTACATGTATATGATAGAAGTATACTCTGTAAATTTCGGAATTTTTGAATAAAAGTACAATTTTTGATAAATATCTAAATATTCGGCTGTTTTGGCCATATGAAAAATAGTAAATGATTTTTAAAAATTTTGAGAAAAATATATGTTCAATATGGGACTATATTCTGCTAAATCTCAGAAAAAAATATTTTTGGGACTGATTTGGTATTTTTATGAAAATAGACTAGTTATGAGTAAAGGAATTAAATACGTTATGTGAAGTAAGAAAATTAGAAAATAGGATTTTATGGCTTGAGAATCCTATATGAGGTATATGCAGATTTTTTATGAGCGTTTTGGTTATTGGTAATGAAATCTTATGAGTTTGGCATTTTAGGATGATTAAATGCATTATTTAGTAAAGTGTAAACAATTAAAATAAATTGTTTATAAGCTTAAGAAATATTATTCTTTCAATATCATTATACCGAAATATTGGTATAGATTTTATTGTGGAATTTCTACCTTTTTCATGTCTAGTTACTATTCATAAATTACTATTCGCGAGTTACTATTTATGAGTTACTGTTCACGAGTTACTATTCACGACAAAATTGGTTTCTTTTTCTGACCAAATTATAGTTGATTTATGAATATTACTCTTGAGATTAAATCTATATGTTGATTATGTTGATTTTATTATCATATATAATATTTTTATAACCCTAATGATGATATTTCTCTTTGACTTGAGTGTAAAGATGGGTAAATTTTTGGTATGATCATGACTATGGGTTCCCTTTGGCCAGTAGTGCAAAGTTGAATAGTTGACTGGTATGATCATGACCATTGAATTTATAATTGAATATCTTTAGCTTAAGTGCAAAGGTGAATTGATCAACATGGTTATAATTATTGTTTATATAAATTCTGAAATAATTATATATTTCTTTGAGATATTCATATATTTGGCCTATAGTGCAAATATGAACTGTTGATAAATATATTTGGCCTATAGTGCAAATATGAACCGTTGATGAATATATTTGGCAACTGGTGATGAATATCTTTGGCCCATAGTGCAAAGATGACCTGTGGTTGAATATCTTTGGCTAGTAGTGCAAAGATGAATTGTTGATGAATATATTTGACCCGTAGTGCAAAGATAAATTGTTGATGAATATCTTTGACCCGTAGTACAAAGATGACATGTTGTTGAATATCTTTGGCCAGTAGTGCAAAGATGAACAGGTGTTGAGATGAACATGACCAACTGGTGATACAAATAAATATCTTTGGCCGTAGTGCAAAGATGAAGTTATTAGTATGATTATGAACAGGAAATGTGATTTGGTGTAACCATGATCTTTGATGTTTCAGGTAAAGATAGGTGATGAAAATTATCTTCGTCCGGGATGAGAAGAGGAATTTAGAACTACAATTATGATTATGAGTTATTCATATGATTGTGGACCAGAATTGTTGATTGATGTTACAGGGATAAAACATTGTTGGTGGATTTTTAACATGGAGAAGATAATAGACTTTATAGTCTATTTGACTCTTCTAATGAATTGCTCGTTCCGCTGCAACTATGGTTGAAATTTTTTATCATCTACCATATGTTCTAAATCTCTAATTTATTACTGTTAAAGGCTATTGAAAAATTATTTATCTTTAGTCATGATATTCTTTACTGGGCTAGTTGTGCTCACCCTTCTGTTTCACAATTCCTTTCAGGTAATAAGAGTGTAGCTGGGTCGAGCGGGGGTAACAGGGGAATAGAACGGTTGTCATCATTTAGTAGTTATATTTGGTGAATCATCTAGGGTGAAGCGAACCCAACGTTGGAAGGGTGTTTATTCACTATCGTACAAGATGTCTAATGACATACAACCTCGTGTCATCCTAAGACAGGGATGTGCTTATCCACTTGCTAAGTATATTTACGAGCACTACCTATATAACCTTGGTATTTGTTTGAAGTATAATTCTCAATTAGAGACAGTGGAGATAATGATAAGTCAAGAGAAGACTCACCATTGGGAAGAATATGATGGTAATCTTCTCGTTTTTCTTTGGGGTATATTGGGTCAACCAAGGATAATTCTGTGGCCATATGATATCTATCACAACCTAGAAGCATGGCCTCCCATGTACAAAGGTTTCCTTGAGCACTTCCCAAAGATTCTAATTTCTAAAACAGTTTTTGACTATACCTTTATGTAAGGTGTCATTGTGAGGTGTTGTCCACGGTTGGGACATGAGTCACATTTGGTATATATTTGTATCCAAACTCATAGCATATATGTTGTTGTATTTTATACGACAATTGTTATAATAAAGTTGTAGTTATTTTCTGTACCATGTATTTGCGACTCAGAATGGGTTGGATGGAATGGACCTATTTTGGGGTCGTTACAATACCGGTGACAGCAGTCATCGGAGCGATGAGAACCAGTGAGGAGGAAAAAATACGGACAAAAGTGGTAACCACTTCGGTGGTAATCATGGCCAGATAGAGGCTTGAGTACCAACTCTTGTAGTTGGGTTTTTAATTCCTGAAGTTCAATAGGAGCCATTGGATAAGAGATTTTAGAAATGGATTTTGTACCGGGTTCAAAATCGATACAAAATTTAATATCACGCTCTAGGGGTATTCCAGGAAATTCTTCAGGAAATACATCAGTAATTTCACTAACAACAAAAATATCATTCAAATATGACGTATTTTTTTTTAAATCCATGAAATGGGCTAAGAAAGCTTGACATTCGTTTTTCAATAAACGAATGGCTTTATGGCTTGATATGAAAGTGTTTGACTTCAACGATTTGGTTTCTTGAATTCGCATAACAGGTTGGTTAGGAATATAAAAACTAACAACCTTACGAAAATAATCAATTTTGGCATGATGAGTAGTTAACCAATCAATTCCTAAAATTACGTCAAATGCAAGTATTTTTAAAGAGATAAGATCAACAGGTAATGTGATTGTGCCCATTTAGATCAAACAAAATTTATAAATCGTGGATATGATAATAGTTTCTCCTAACGGAGTCTCCACAGATAAGTCAAAGTCTAATTTCTTCGGAGTCAAGTTTAAACGTTGAGCACAAGCAGGAGAAATAAAAGAGTGGGTAGAACCGGTATCTAATATGGTATAGACTTCGAAAGAATTTATAATTAACTAACCCATGCTAACTTCGTTCGGGTTACTCGCTTTTTGAGAAGTCACGAAAAACGCTCTTCTTGAAACCACCGACTTTGTTTAGTCATGATATTCTTTACTGGGCTAGTTGTGCTCACCCTTCTGTTTCATAATTCCTTTCAGGTAATAAGAGTGTAGCTGGGTCGAGCGGGGGTAACAGGGGAATAGAACGGTGGTCATCATTTAGTAGTTATATTTGGTGAATCATCTAGGGTGAAGCGAACCCAACGTTGGAAGGGTGTTTTTTCACTATCGTACAAGATGTCTAATGACATACAACCTCGTGTCATCCTAAGACAGGGATGTGCTTATCCACTTGCTGAGTATATTTACGAGCACCACTTATATAACCTTGGTATTTGTTTGAAGTATAATTCTCAATTAGAGACAGTGGAGATAATGATAAGTCAAGAGAAGACTCACCATTGGGAAGAATATGATAGTAATCTTCTCGTTTTTCTTTGGGGTATATTGGGTCAACCAAGGATAATTCTGTGGCCATATGATATCTATCACAACCTAGAAGCATGGCCTCCCATGTACAAAGGTTTCCTTGAGCACTTCCCAAAGATTCTAATTTCTAAAACAGTTTTTGACTATACCTTTATGTAAGGTGTCATTGTGAGGTGTTGTCCACGGTTGGGACATGAGTCACATTTGGTATATATTTGTATCCAAACTCATAGCATATATGTTGTTGTATTTTATACGACAATTGTTATAATAAAGTTGTAGTTGTTTTCTGTACCATGTATTTGCGACTCAGAATGGGTTGGATGGAACGGACCTATTTTGGGGTCGTTACAATACCGGTGACAGCAGTCATCGGAGCGATGAGAACCAGTGAGGAGGAAAAAATACGGACAAAAGTGGTAACCACTTCGGTGGTAATCATGGCCAGATAGAGGCTTGAGTACCAACTCTTGTAGTTGGGTTTTTAATTCCTGAAGTTCAATAGGAGCCATTGGATAAGAGATTTTAGAAATGGATTTTGTACCGGGTTCAAAATCGATACAAAATTTAATATCACGCTCTAGGGGTATTCCAGGAAATTCTTCAGGAAATACATCAGTAATTTCACTAACAACAAAAATATCATTCAAATATGACGTATTTTTTTTTTAAATCCATGAAATGGGCTAAGAAAGCTTGACATTCGTTTTTCAATAAACGAATGGCTTTATGGCTTGATATGAAAGTGTTTGACTTCAACGATTTGGTTTCTTGAATTCGCATAACAGGTTGGTTAGGAATATAAAAACTAACAACCTTACGAAAATAATCAATTTTGGCATGATGAGTAGTTAACCAATCAATTCCTAAAATTACGTCAAATGCAAGTATTTTTAAAGAGATAAGATCAACAGGTAATGTGATTGTGCCCATTTAGATCAAACAAAATTTATAAATCGTGGATATGATAATAGTTTCTCCTAACGGAGTCTCCACAGATAAGTCAAAGTCTAATTTCTTCGGAGTCAAGTTTAAACGTTGAGCACAAGCAGGAGAAATAAAAGAGTGGGTAGAACCGGTATCTAATATGGTATAGACTTCGAAAGAATTTATAATTAACTAACCCATGCTAACTTCGTTCGGGTTACTCGCTTTTTGAGAAGTCACGAAAAACGCTCTTCTTGAAACCACCGACTTTGTTTAGTCATGATATTCTTTACTGGGCTAGTTGTGCTCACCCTTCTGTTTCATAATTCCTTTCAGGTAATAAGAGTGTAGCTGGGTCGAGCGGGAGTAACAGGGGAATAGAACGGTGGTCATCATTTAGTAGTTATATTTGGTGAATCATCTAGGGTGAAGCGAACCCAACGTTGGAAAGGTGTTTTTTCACTATCGTACAAGATGTCTAATGACATACAACCTCGTGTCATCCTAAGAAAGGGATGTGCTTATCCACTTGCTGAGTATATTTACGAGCACTACCTATATAACATTGGTATTTGTTTGAAGTATAATTCTCAATTAGAGACAGTGGAGGTAATGATAAGTCAAGAGAAGACTCACCATTGGGAAGAATATGATAGTAATCTTCTCGTTTTTCTTTGGGGTATATTGGGTCAACCAAGGATAATTCTGTGGCCATATGATATCTATCACAACCTAGAAGCATGGCCTCCCATGTACAAAGGTTTCCTTGAGCACTTCCCAAAGATTCTAATTTCTAAAACAGTTTTTGACTATACCTTTATGTAAGGTGTCATTGTGAGGTGTTGTCCACGGTTGGGACATGAGTCACATTTGGTATATATTTGTATCCAAACTCATAGCATATATGTTGTTGTATTTTATACGACAATTGTTATAATAAAGTTGTAGTTATTTTCTGTACCATGTATTTGCGATTCAGAATGGGTTGGATGGAATGGACCTATTTTGGGGTCGTTACAATACCGGTGACAGCAGTCATCGGAGCGATGAGAACCTGTGAGGAGGAAAAAATACGGACAAAAGTGGTAACCACTTCGGTGGTAATCATGGCCAGATAGAAGCTTGAGTACCAACTCTTGTAGTTGGGTTTTTAATTCCTGAAGTTCAATAGGAGCCATTGGATAAGAGATTTTAGAAATGGATTTTGTACCGGGTTCAAAATCGATACAAAATTTAATATCACGCTCTAGGGGTATTCCAGGAAATTTTTCAGGAAATACATCAGTAATTTCACTAACAACAAAAATATCATTCAAATATGACGTATTTTTTTTTAAATCCATGAAATGGGCTAAGAAAGCTTGACATTCGTTTTTCAATAAACGAATGGCTTTATGGCTTGATATGAAAGTGTTTGACTTCAACGATTTTGTTTCTTGAATTCGCATAACAGGTTGGTTAGGAATATAAAAACTAACAACCTTACGAAAATAATCAATTTTGGCATGATGAGTAGTTAACCAATCAATTCCTAAAATTACGTCAAATGCAAGTATCTTTAAAGAGATAAGATCAACAGGTAATGTGATTGTGCCCATTTAGATCAAACAAAATTTATAAATCGTGGATATGATAATAGTTTCTCCTAACGGAGTCTCCACAGATAAGTCAAAGTCTAATTTCTTCGAAGTCAAGTTTAAACGTTGAGCACAAGCAGGAGAAATAAAAGAGTGGGTAGAACCGGTATCTAATATGGTATAGACTTCGAAAGAATTTATAATTAACTAACCCATGCTAACTTCGTTCGGGTTACTCGCTTTTTGAGAAGTCACGAAAAACGCTCTTCTTGAAACCATCGACTTTGTTTAGTCATGATATTCTTTACTGAGCTAGTTGTGCTCACCCTTCTGTTTCATAATTCCTTTCAGGTAATAAGAGTGTAGCTGGGTCGAGCGGGGGTAACAGGGGAATAGAACGGTGGTCATCATTTAGTAGTTATATTTGGTGAATCATCTAGGGTGAAGCGAACCCAACGTTGGAAGGGTGTTTTTTCACTATCGTACAAGATGTCTAATGACATACAACCTCGTGTCATCCTAAGACAGGGATGTGCTTATCCACTTGCTGAGTATATTTACGAGCACTACCTATATAACCTTGGTATTTGTTTGAAGTATAATTCTCAATTAGAGACAGTGGAGATAATGATAAGTCAAGAGAAGACTCACCATTGGGAAGAATATGATAGTAATCTTCTCGTTTTTCTTTGGGGTATATTGGGTCAACCAAGGATAATTCTGTGGCCATATGATATCTATCACAACCTAGAAGCATGGCCTCCCATGTACAAAGGTTTCCTTGAGCACTTCCCAAAGATTCTAATTTCTAAAACAGTTTTTGACTATACCTTTATGTAAGGTGTCATTGTGAGGTGTTGTCCACGGTTGAGACATGAGTCACATTTGGTATATATTTGTATCCAAACTCATAGCATATATGTTGTTGTATTTTATACGACAATTGTTATAATAAAGTTGTAGTTGTTTTCTGTACCATGTATTTGCGACTCAGAATGGGTTGGATGGAATGGACCTATTTTGGGGTCGTTACAATACCGGTGACAGCAGTCATCGGAGCGATGAGAACCAGTGAGGAGGAAAAAATACGGACAAAAGTGGTAACCACTTCGGTGGTAATCATGGCCAGATAGAGGCTTGAGTACCAACTCTTGTAGTTGGGTTTTTAATTCCTGAAGTTCAATAGGAGCTATTGGATAAGAGATTTTAGAAATGGATTTTGTACCAGGTTCAAAATCGATACAAAATTTAATATCACGCTCTAGGGGTATTCCAGGAAATTCTTCAGGAAATACATCAGTAAATTCACTAACAACAAAAATATCATTCAAATATGACGTATTTTTTTTTAAATCCATGAAATGGGCTAAGAAAGCTTGACATTCGTTTTTCAATAAACGAATGGCTTTATGGCTTGATATGAAAGTGTTTGACTTCAATGATTTGGTTTCTTGAATTCGCATAACAGGTTGGTTAGGAATATGAAAACTAACAACCTTACGAAAATAATCAATTTTGGCATGATGAGTAGTTAACCAATTAATTCCTAAAATTACGTCAAATGCAAGTATCTTTAAAGAGATAAGATCAACAGGTAATGTGATTGTGCCCATTTAGATCAAACAAAATTTATAAATCGTGGATATGATAATAGTTTCTCCTAACAGAGTCTCCACAGATAAGTCAAAGTCTAATTTCTTCGGAGTCAAGTTTAAACGTTGAGCACAAGCAGGAGAAATAAAAGAGTGGGTAGAACCGGTATCTAATATGGTATAGACTTCGAAAGAATTTATAATTAACTAACCCATGCTAACTTCGTTCGGGTTACTCGCTTTTTGAGAAGTCACGAAAAATGCTCTTCTTGAAACCACCGACTTTGTTTAGTCATGATATTCTTTACTGGGCTAGTTGTGCTCACCCTTCTGTTTCATAATTCCTTTCAGGTAATAAGAGTGTAGCTGGGTCGAGCGGGAGTAACAGGGGAATAGAACGGTGGTCATCATTTAGTAGTTATATTTGGTGAATCATCTAGGGTGAAGCGAACCCAACGTTAGAAAGGTGTTTTTTCACTATCGTACAAGATGTCTAATGACATACAACCTCGTGTCATCCTAAGAAAGGGATGTGCTTATCCACTTGCTGAGTATATTTACGAGCACTACCTATATAACATTGGTATTTGTTTGAAGTATAATTCTCAATTAGAGACAGTGGAGGTAATGATAAGTCAAGAGAAGACTCACCATTGGAAAGAATATGATAGTAATCTTCTCGTTTTTCTTTGGGGTATATTGGGTCAACCAAGGATAATTCTGTGGCCATATGATATCTATCACAACCTAGAAGCATGGCCTCCCATGTACAAAGGTTTCCTTGAGCACTTCCCAAAGATTCTAATTTCTAAAACAGTTTTTGACTATACATTTATGTAAGGTGTCATTGTGAGGTGTTGTCCACGGTTGGGACATGAGTCACATTTGGTATATATTTGTATCCAAACTCATAGCATATATGTTGTTGTATTTTATACGACAATTGTTATAATAAAGTTGTAGTTATTTTCTGTACCATGTATTTGCGACTCAGAATGGGTTGGATGGAATGGACCTATTTTGGGGTCGTTACAATACCGGTGACAGCAGTCATCGGAGCGATGAGAACCTGTGAGGAGGAAAAAATACGGACAAAAGTGGTAACCACTTCGGTGGTAATCATGGCCAAAATAATAGAAGAAATGATTCAAGTGAAAATTTCAAGAAGAGAAGATTTAACGCTGACGGGAAGACGTCAGCAACAGCACCAGCACCAGCAACAAATTATAGGGGAGGAGAAAAACAGCCAGTTAGATGCTACAGATGCGGAGAGGAGGGACATATAAGTCCAAACTGTTCATAGCTTTCCAAGATATGTTTTAGTTATGGAAAACACGGTCACATAGCTCGATTTTGTCTTGTAGCGAAATCAAGTCCAGTTGGGACGGTGGCACCAAAGGTGGATACAGACAAAACAAAGTCGGTGGTTTCAAGAAGAGCGTTTTTCGTGACTTCTCAAAAAGCGAGTAACCCGAACGAAGTTAGAATGGGTTAGTTAATTATAAATTCTTTCGAAGTCTATACCATATTAGATACCGGTTCTACCCACTCTTTTATTTCTCCTGCTTGTGCTCAACGTTTAAACTTGACTCCGAAGAAATTAGACTTTGACTTATCTGTGGAGACTCCGTTAGGAGAAACTATTATCATATCCACGATTTATAAAATTTGTTTGATCTAAATGGGCACAATCACATTACCTGTTGATCTTATCTCTTTAAAGATACTTGCATTTGATGTAATTTTAGGAATTGATTGGTTAACTACTCATCATGCCAAAATTGATTATTTTCGTAAGGTTGTTAGTTTTCATATTCCTAACCAACATGTTATGCGAATTCAAGAAACCAAATCGTTGAAGTCAAACACTTTCATATCAAGCCATAAAGCCATTCGTTTATTGAAAAACGAATGTCAAGCTTTCTTAGCCCATTTCATGGATTTAAAAAAAATACGTCATATTTGAATGATATTTCTGTTGTTAGTGAATTTACTGATGTATTTCCTGAAGAATTTCCTGGAATACCCCCAGAGCGTGATATTAAATTTTGTATCGATTTTGAACCCGGTACAAAACCCATTTCTAAAATCTCTTATCCAATGGCTCCTATTGAACTTCAGGAATTAAAAACCCAATTACAAGAGTTGGTACTCAAGCCTCTATCTGGTAACTTCCTTCGTGGAATGCATCAAAGCCAGACTCTCCGTAGGGGACGCTATATTTGTTTGGTGGTAAAATAATAGGTACTATTATGACGTGTTATCCAAGATTGGGATATGAGTCACAGTTGAGAGCAACTTAAGTCAGTAATCAAAATATCTAGCTTTCTAGGCTTAGCTGGTTACTATCGGAGATTCGTGGAAGGATTTTCTCGAATCGCTACTCCGTTAAATTAGCTAACTCAGAAAGATACAAAATTCGTATGGAGCGAGGAATGCGAGAAGATTTTCCAAGAGCTCAAGAGGCGACTCATTCAGAACCTGTTCTGACCATACCATCTTGAAAAAGCGAACGTGATAGCTGACGCATTGAGTAGAAGATCGTACACGAGTACGAGTGCGATATTGTTGAGCACAAAGACCTGTTTTGTATAATTTATAAATGATAAAGATAGAGTTAATGACTCTAGGGACCCACGTGATGATATACGAGTAAAATCGACTTTAATCGATAACGTTAAAGCCGCTCAAGCTACAGACCTGGAGCTGATGAATATAAAGAAGAAGGTACAAGAATGTGTTATTCTAGAAGTAAGAGTCGATGAAGAGAAGAAAGCTCAAGCCTTCGATTTATTTGAAATTCTCGATCGAGTAGGAACTGTGACCTATAGACTCGCCTTAACGCTAAGTATGTCGCGTGTTCATAACGTTTTTCATGTATCGATGTTACGTAAATATATGGACGACCCGAATCATATTATTGCGTTAGAACCAGATGAAATAGCCGAAGATTTAACGTACGAGGAGGTACCTGTCATGATCTTGGATAGGAAAGAACATGTCCTATGCACAAAAGTTATACCTCAAGTTAAGGTTTTGTGGAGAAACCATGCTATTGAAGAAATGAACTGGGAGTTGAAATCAGAAATGAAAGCGAGGTATCCTCACCTTTTCGAAACACCAGGTACGTACGCCAATTTCGAGGACGAAATTTCATAAGGAAAGGAGGTTGTAAGACCCCAGCTTTTTATAAATAAAATTAAATTTTTCTCTAATTATTATTTTGAAATAATAAGGTGTTAATTTGACATAATATTTTGGTTATGGGTGAAATATGAAAATTTTGCAAAATAAGCAAGTGATTATAAAATATTCATTGTTGTCGGGGAATATTCGTTTGGTCGTGGAATATTCTTGTTGTCGGGGAATATTCGTACGACGGCGCAGCCATTTGTGGGCCCCATAATAGAATAACTGTAGGATGAAGAAAACGACAAAGTATGAGTTTTTATACATAACGGCGTAATTATTACCGTTAACACTGTTGGATTACCTGGTGGTTAAAATACAGTAATACGCGTGATTGCACAGTAGTACACGGTATTGTACAGTATTGATGAATTATTGATCCTTACGTAAGAAGGCACTACTCAATAATTGTTACAGTAGTTACTGTTCAATATTTTATTTTATTGATTCAATAATTGATGCGTTGATACTTTATATTATTGTTATTTCAATAATTGTTGTTGCACAGTATTTTCTATTATCAGATCAATGATTCATATTATTTGAATAATATTATTAGATAGCATTATTGGCAATGTCTAGAAAGTTCTGTCTAAGGAGAGGTTTGGTCATCCAATTGCGCGCCAGTAAGGAGAAATCCTTATTGGAAAGCCCCCTCTTTCTTGGGAACGGCCTGGTTGTCATAAATATGATTCTGTAATATTATTTGTGAATAATTAATTATTGATTCATATGATAAGGAAATATTTATTTTATGTGGATATAAATGTTGGATATATTTATTGTGGTTAAAAATGAAAAAATTAATGTTGAGGTGTTTTATCAGTATTTTTGTCGGAATAGAGGTATTAAAAATTAAACCAGTGGTTTTGAGATATATTGCGTGAGTTATAATTTTTAATCCAACCGTTGAATCGTTGTGATTTTTGGATATGTTATACATATATATGTTGAGTATATTTTCACAAATTTTGAACCGTTAAAAATGAACGTATGATTTGTTATGAATTTTAAGAGGTGACTGGTTCCGAAATTGTTGAAGTATTCGAAATTAGTATTTTGGTGGAAAATTCTAGAATTGGTGGGCCCCACTTTTGGTTGGTGAGAAATATGCTGGAATTTTTATTCAAATGTGGTGGATGGGAATAGTAGCAGGTAAAGCCATCAGGTTGCAGGTCAAGTCTGTTTCGGTGTGCTAACATTTTTCTATAAATAAAGGGCTAAGTTAAAATTGAAAATTACACCAGAAACATAAGCTTTCTCTCTTTCTCTCTCTATATTATTGAGTGTATTTTGTGAGTATTTAGATACTTTGTGAGTTTCTATTTATCAGTGCAAGTTTTCTTCAGCCTTATACCGATATTCCAGTCAGAAGTACTGTTCGTTTGAGGTAAGGAATGTTATTTCTTCTTAAATGATATTATTTTCTTCAATATCATTATGCCGAAATATTGGTTTGAACTTTTTATCAAATTTAGAACTTTTTTGTCGGGGTTACTATTCACATATACGATACTATTCACGAATACAGCACTATTCACCGAAAAATAAAAAAAAAATTTGTCCAATATGTCTATTATGGTTACTATCTTTGAATGTATCCATATTTTGATCTTTATTCTTGAATTCTGCTTCAAAATTGGTTATTATAGAGTATTATTGATCTTGAATAAACTGTAATACGAATCTCTAATATTTGTTATTTTGTTTCACTGAATTCGTTCCTTTAAAATATTTTTCATCATCCTTAGTCCTAAATGATGATATTACTGAATATCTTTGGCCTGTAGTGCAAAGATGAATGATTAACTGATAAATATCTTTGGCCTGTAGTGCAAAGATGAATGATTACCTAATGAATATATTTGGCCCGTAGTGAAAAGATGAACAGGTGTTGAGATAAACATGACCAACCGGTGATACAAATGAATATCTTTGGCCTATAGTGCAAAGATGAATATTGATTAAAGATGTTTATTGATTGTTGTTATAGGGATAAAATATTGATGATGGACTTTTAAATCTTAGAAGATAGTAGAACTCATTCTCTACTTGACTCTTCTAATGGATTGTTGTTTCCACTGCAGTTATTGATCTAAAACTTGTTGTCTATTATATTTTATCAGATTTTTCCCTGTTGAAGACTAATGATAAATTGTTGTATATTATCTTAGTCATAATATTCTTTACTGGGCTAGTTGAGCTCACCCTTTTCTTTTTTGTTCTATTTTTTCTTCTTAGGAAGTGAGAACATAACAGGATCTAGTCGGGGTATGGAGTGATGGTTCTAGAAAGATGTTTTAGCAGTCCTCACTATTTCTAAAAAATAGTGTTTGAATAATTATAATGAGGACTTATTTGAGTGTGGATATTGTCTAGAAGATAATATTTGTATTTAAACTCACAGTGTGTGTTGTCGTATTTTGCACGACAATTGTATTATTAAAGTTATAGTTTTCTTTCTGTACCATGTATTTGGCGACTCATAATGGGTGTTGTATACCTATTTTGGGGGCGTCACAGAAATTCTTATCGAAAAGTCCCCTCTTTCCTGGGAATGATCTGATTGTTAGATATTGTGAGTTATAATATTAATGATGAATAATTGTTGATGTATTAAGAATGTGTTTATTGAGGATAAGTGAATTATAAAAGTTAGAGGGGAATAATATAAATTTAGAAAACTTTAAGGGTACTAAAGTGTAATAAGTTAATCGATATGGACCATTGGTGGTAGTTTTAATAGTAAATCAATCTGGACCGTCGATGGTGGTTTTAATAGTAAATCAATCTGGACCGTCGGTGGTGGTTTTAATAGTAAATCAATCTGGACCATCGGTGGTGGTTTTAAAAGTAAATAAATCTGGACCGTCGGTTGTGGTTTTAATAGTAATCAATCTGGACCGTCCGTTCTAATAGTAAATCAATCTGGACCGTTTGTTAATTAGTTAATATTTAGTCGTTTTTCCTATAAATAGAAGCTTAATTCTTCTTTCATTCTCACCAATTCACTGAGACTCATAAGAGAAACTATAGAGAGTAAGAAGAAGAGTATTCTGCTACTTCACTATTGCAGTATACAGTCTTCTACTAAGGTAAGGGGTATTATTTCTTTCGTATTCATAAGGAATACTATTTTTTTCGTATTCATCCTTTAATATGTCGGAATAACCTGTCTATGCGGATTACATACCGTATGACAGATGAAAATCCATTTGCAGTTTCGTATGTTATTTCTTTTCATATTCTTAAATCTATACTTACCAATCTAAACTTACTATGGTAAGTATTGCTTCTATAATCCTTGAAATTAGTGGAATATCCTTGAGTTTTGTGCTTCATCCAGTATCGTTTCGTTGGAATATTGATCTGAACTTTCTTATTAAATATCAATATTTTCACCAGGGTACTATTCACGGGTTACTATTCACCCAGTTACTATTCACTAAAATATTATTTACTTAGGTATTCGGGACACTTTTCATTTCGGGGTACTATTCACGAGTTACTATTCACCCAATTACTATTCACTAAAATATTATTCACTCGGGTATTCGAGGCACTTTTCATGCCGAGGTACTATTCACGGGTTACTATTCACCCAATTATTATTCACTTAAATATTATTCACTCGGGTATTCGGGGCACTTTTCATGCCGAGATACTATTCACAAGGTACTATTCTCGAAATACTATTCACGGGGTACTATTCACCGAAAAAATTATTTATTTTCTGTCCAAATTTATTTTGATACATGGATATTATTCTTGAATTTTACTCCACAAAGCAGTATTATGTTGACAATTTAGACATTATTGAATTCTGGATAAATTAAATTATAAATCTTTAAAATTTATCATGTGCTTTATTTTAATTGAATTCTTATATCATTGTCATCATCATCATGCTTATATTGTGATGAAAGTCATCATTGGCTTACGTGCATAGATGGACTGTTGATTGGTATGATTATGATCAGGGATCATTCAGTATAATCAGGATCCGTAATGTTATAAATGATGTGGTAAAAATCCACATTGGCATGCAGTGCATTGATGGACAGTTGTTGGTATGATTATGACCAGGGATTATTCGGTATAATCATGACCATTGATGATTACATGAATATCCTTGGCCCGTAGTGCAGGGATGATTCAATGATGTGGTTTATTTATTAAGTTGAGTCTCAGCGATAAAGTTGATGAAAACCTTTTTAAATCATAGAAGATAGTAGATATCATGCTCTACTTGACTCTTCTAATGGATTGCTTGTTCCGCTGCAGTTAAACTTGTTGTCTATTATATTCTATCAGTTTAACATTGTTGAAGGCTAACGATAACTTATTCTGCATTATTTTTGTCATAATATTTCTTACTGGGCTAATTGAGCTCACCCTTTTGCTTTCATTATTCTCTTCAGGAAATGAGAACATAGCCGGAACTAGTCGAAAAACGGAGTGATGGTCCGAGATGGCTGTTTTAGTAATCCTCACTATTTAGTGTGATAATAAATGTAATGAGGATTGAATTTGAGTTTGGATATTGTCTATGAGACGATATTCGTGTAAAAAATCTCAGCTCTTGTTGTATAACTAAGTTTGTATTTGTATTCTTATCCTGTACTATATATTTGGCGACCCAAGATGGGTGATGTATACCTATTTTGGGGGCGTCACACCCTACGTGTGAAAATATCTATTCTTTTAAGTCATATTTGTTTGCAGGAATTATAATCTCGGGATTATAATTCACGGGATTATAATCCCAATACTATTAATCATAGTCACATGTTTGTTTTTATGGGATAACTTAAAATAATCTCATATTATATTTTTTTAGACTATTATACCCTTACTAATAATAACATATTTTAAACTATAATTTAAACTTGTTTATACATCAAAAAATAATGAACAATTAATTATAAACTTTCAAACTCTATTTTCAAATACCATTTTAGTACAAACAAGTTTAGAAATCAAATATTATGTATAAACAAGTTATTTTAATAGTATTTGATATAATATTTTCCTTTATAAATATTATAAATGCATTAGAGTACGTTGAATTTTAGTAGAACTACCATTTGATATAATATTATGCTTTATAAATATTTGTAGCTTATTATGCCATTTTTCAATATATTTCAAAATTTAAATATATATCATTCCCAATCATTAATTACTAGATGAGAATAAATTATACTTAAGTTTAACAAATTTAAACTTAAAATAAATACTTGAACACTGCTGAGCATTAACTATAGCAGCATAGCATAGCATAGCATAGCAGTATGTTGGAATTGAATCCAAAAAGGTAGATCAAACAACATTCAATCAAATCAATTACATTTAAAGGATACGCTGGTTATATTTAAAAAAATAAAGGTTAGTTTTGTACATAAATTTATAATTTCATATGATGGGATTATAAAATCTAGTTAGACATGGTATTAAATAATTTCCAATTTTTAAGTTATTTTATAATCTCTGAAATAAATGTCCCAAATTTAAATTTAAAAACAAACAAGACACTTAGATTAATAATTTTATCTCAAATGTAATTCTTGCAAACAAACATAGCCTTAATTTTCTGTAGCTTTTTTTTGAATTTGTTAAGAAGTAAATTCAAAAATGTAATTTTTACATAATAAAAAGAAAAACCTTTCTCATTAGAGTTTGGTCCAAAATTATATTATTTAAATGTGAGACTCCTAGTATTATTTATTTACACAAAAATAAGTTAAAATTTTTTATTAAAAACATCAAGCACGAGGAAAAAAATTATTCTTTTATTCCAAATAACTTTTAGAAAAAAAAATTAATTTATATTATCATAACAAATATATATTTAATGATATTTTATATTTATTTTAATAATAATATTTTGAATTTCTAACGACCCTGTTGATGCTCAAATAACTTAATCGGTAAGGATTAAGAGCATTCTCTTTAAATAATATTCCTCCTTAAATAGCATTTTTTTATTAAAACGACGTCGTTTTGGAGGGACGCGGTGACATTTTTGTAAATATAATGTCACCGCGTACTTATAAAAATGTCATCGCGTCCTTACAAAATGGCGTAATTTTAATAAAAGAATACTATTTAAGGGAGGATATTATTTAAAGAGAATGCTCTTGATCCTAACGGTAACTTAATTATTACTTTAATATTATAACAAAAAAAATGGACAGTTTGAAGTTTGAACACCATGGGTAGGAACTCTGAAATGTGCCAAGAGGTGGGGCGACGGGGTCAGATATTAGGATAAACTGAGAATCTGGGCCACCACCGCCCATAATCATCTTCGTCTTTCTCACTCTGACAAAGACACCCCCAGGATGAGGTCTGCACGTGACTCCCATATCACTTTCTCTTTCTCTCCACTTTCCATTGGATTACTTGGGCTTCGACTTGAATGTTTTTTTCGTCACTTAACTTTATTTAAATTATCAAACGACCACTAATTTATTTTTTCTTGCAGTCAGCTCACTACATTTTAATTCGTTTACAATAATTTAAAATTCGAGGGTTAAATATTTAATGAAAGAGTGTTGTGGCGCAGTAAAATGTCTATTAAATGACAATATGAATTGGGTACAATCCATTCATTACTCATTACCCATTACCAATCCACTAACATAACTTAGATTAATTGAATGAGTTTTAAGGATCAAACATTTAGAGTTTATTAAAATTGGAATTATACTCTACCATCTTCATGACCTTTATAATTGGTTGTAATAACCTCCATGATTTTCATGATTAGCGGGAAACAACCTCCATGGCCTCCATGATTGACGACAGTACTCGACAAATTTGAACTTGAAGTTTAGATACTCTATGAAGTTCAGATCTATGCTCTCTATCTCTACTTCATTTTCACAATCTTCCCAATCTAACTAATGTATATGTAACTCTCTAAAATTTTATTTTTAAGTCTCAACAAATTTATAAACATTGGGCGTATATTTTTGAATTATTATTTTTATTAATCTATAATGGACACTCAAATAGATTTTGCCTTGATTTCTCTCCATTTTTTAAGATCTACAATCAAAGTAGAGTAATTTTTGGAGATTTGGGTAGATAAAGATGAAGCAGAGAGTATAACAAATTTTTTAATTTAGATTAATTAGTATTTTTATTTTTTATTTTTGATAAAACAATTATTTATAGACATCATCACTGAATTGTCATGTCATCATTGATGTGGAGTTTCTCTTGGATTTGTTATCATAAAATCAACTTCATGATAAGTTGGTCAATTGACCAATACAATGATGACACGTAAAGAGGTCACCTCTTGACATGCGTGCTGAAACTGTATTGGTCCATTGACCAAAATTAACTTCATACTAACTACTTTCCTTCTAATTATACGCCAACTTAGTTTTTCGTTAATAGTCAAAGTACTCTAACGATTTTTGTAGCGTTTTATAAAAAAAAATAAAGTTTAGCAAGTGGTTTCATAAGAAAAAAAGTTTAATGAAGCGTTTGATAGTCCGGATAAAATAGAGTCAGCAAAAAGCAATTAACCCCTTGGGCTGCTGCCCCTTACTTACAAGCCATCTCCAATCTTCAATTTTCCAACTTGATCCTCAAAATATCACCAATCTACCAAAATGGGTATTCATTTTTTATTCCAATTTGTACACTGATGAATCTATCTGTAATCTACATCTACAGATGGGTTTTCTTTTCTTTCCAATTTGTATTTTTCCACTTGTTTATTCAACCGACTAAATTGGGTACATAGTGTTATATATAATAATATTAAACAACTAATCAAAATCCAAGTTTGTGCTATTTTTGGGAAGACTCAAGATCCTCCATTATATTTTTCAGGAAACAAAAATGCCAACCAGGATGTCTTCTTTCTAGTGCTATGTCTCCCATTCTTCCCCTTCCTGTATATATAATAATATATCTGTAAGTGTATTATTGAGAAAAATGTTTACTAATTGGCAAAAGGGGTAGTACCCTTTTGGCCCTTGAAATGATCAATGGAGTACGTAGTAAATCGAGGCTATTTGAGGAATGGGGGAATGGGCTTTCCCAGGATGGAATTTGGTTTCTGTGGGCCTGCTTGGGGTTTCTATTTTTAAGCTCTTTCAAGCTTCTTCAGCATCACTATCACTGGATTTATTCTATTGCAGTTAAAGAAGGTTAGATTTCTAGTCTTTCTCCTAACTTCTGATAATCTATTTTGTGTTCTTTTGGGGTTATGTTTTGTTAAAACTCTTCATGCTATTATACTAATTTAGGGTCAGATTTTTTGTTTTTCTTCTCTATTAACTGGAGTTGCTTGTTAGTATTATCAACTTATTAATCTTGTGAATTATGTTTAAACTTTTCTTTATGTGACACTGTTTTATGTGAATATATAGGCAAAGTTCTGTCTTTCTAGTGTAGTTTGCAAGGAGTAGTTATCATACAGTTTTCTTGTCCCCCTTTTGTTGTGCTACTACTTAGCTGCTGCTTCATATATAAATTGGTCAGAAGAATTGCTGATTTCGAAGTTTCTATTATGAAGTGAATTATGTTTTACACTATTGCAGTGATGCCTTCAGTTTTTTTGTTTCCAAAAAAGAAAAAAGAAAAAAGAAAAAGAAGACTTCATTGTTACTGTTTAGTGATCACTTTCTTAGTATCTGTGTGTGTTAGAATTTGTTCTTCTAGCATTTTATGCTCCAAGTTGGGGATGTTTTTGTTAAACTAGTAAACATTTGCTTTTTTCATTGGATCCACTATTGAGTGGAAGAATTAACAATTGGGTTACTTATTGACTAGTTTTACAACCTTTGTAATTATCATGTGGGTCATATCATTGAAATAATTGCAACTTTAGAGTAAATATCATGGTGTTATAAGACTATAACTTGTATTACTATTGTCATTATGATGCTTCTCTATTGCAGCTAGAATTGGGAAAAATATTTGATGTTTCCTTTGGATAAGAATTTTGGTTGATTGCTTTTCTTGTTTTCTTTGACTTCTTATCTTTCTTTAGATCTAAGCAGAAATGTCATCTTCAAGACCTGTCCAGTCTGCCAGCAATTCAGGAAGATCAAAACAGAGTGCAAGGATTGCACAGACCACTGTAGACGCGAAGCTCCATGCAGATTTTGAAGGGTCTGGTAGTTCCTTTGACTACTCAAGTTCAGTGCGTGTTGCCAGTGTGGTTGGTGGAAATCAACAACCTCGATCTGACAAGGTAACCACAGCTTACCTCCACCACATCCAAAAAGGCAAGCTGATCCAGCCCTTTGGTTGTTTGTTAGCCCTAGATGAAAAAACTTTCAAAGTTATTGCCTACAGTGAAAATTCTGCTGAAATGCTGACAACGGTCAGTCATGCTGTTCCGAGTGTTGGTGACCATCCGGCTCTTGGAATTGGAACTGATGTGAGAACTATCTTCACTGGCCCCAGTGCAGCTGCCTTGCACAAGGCCTTAGGATTTGGGGAGGTCTCTCTGTTAAATCCCATATTAGTTCACTGTAAAACTTCTGGGAAACCGTTTTATGCAATTGTTCATAGAGTAACAGGCAGTTTGATCATTGATTTTGAGCCTGTAAAGCCTTATGAAGTCCCTATGACTGCTGCGGGGGCCCTACAATCATACAAGCTAGCGGCCAAAGCAATTACTAGGTTGCAGTCTTTGCCTAGTGGGAGTATGGAAAGGCTTTGTGATACAATGGTTCAGGAGGTTTTTGAACTCACAGATTATGACAGGGTGATGGCTTATAAATTTCATGATGATGATCACGGGGAGGTGACATCTGAAATCACAAAGCCAGGGCTTGAGCCTTATCTGGGTTTGCATTATCCAGCTACAGATATCCCTCAGGCGGCACGCTTTTTATTCATGAAGAATAAAGTCCGTATGATCGTTGATTGCCGAGCAAAAAATGTGCAAGTTTTGCAAGATGAAAAGCTTCCCCTTGATCTGACCTTGTGTGGTTCGACCCTCAGGGCCCCACATAGTTGCCATCTACAATATATGGAAAACATGAACTCTATTGCTTCTCTGGTAATGGCAGTTGTAGTCAACGATGTGGATGAAGACGTTGAGAGCCCTGGTTCTTCGCAGCCTCAAAAGAGAAAGAAACTTTGGGGACTAGTTGTTTGCCATAACACAACTCCAAGGTTTGTTCCTTTTCCTCTTCGGTATGCATGTGAGTTTCTTGCTCAAGTTTTTGCCATCCATGTCAACAAGGAGTTAGAATTGGAAAGTCAGATTCTTGAGAAGAATATCCTGCGCACTCAGACACTGTTGTGTGATTTGCTGATGCGAGATGCTCCCTTAGGTATCGTGTCACAGAGCCCAAACATGATGGATCTTGTGAAATGTGATGGGGCTGCCTTATTATACAAAAATAAGGTTTATAGAATGGGAGTTACTCCGAGTGACTATCAACTTAATGATATAGTTTCATGGCTCTCTGAGTACCATATGGATTCCACAGGTTTGAGTACAGATAGCTTGTATGATGCAGGGTTTCCTGGGGCTCTTGCTCTTGGCGATGTAGTATGTGGGATGGCAGCTGTAAGGATTACTTCCAAAGACATGCTTTTCTGGTTCAGGTCCCACACTGCTGCACAAATCCGGTGGGGTGGTGCAAAGCATGAGCTAGGTGATAAGGATGATGGCACGAAGATGCACCCGAGGTCATCTTTTAAAGCTTTCCTGGATGTTGTAAAGACGAGGAGTTTACCTTGGAAGGACTTTGAGATGGATGCAATCCATTCCTTACAGCTTATCCTGAGGAACGCTTTCAGCGATGATAAAGCGATGACTTCAAACACCAGTGCGATCCATACAAAACTCAATGACCTTAAAATTGAAGGGGTTCAGGAACTGGAAGCAGTCACAAGTGAGATGGTCCGACTGATTGAAACAGCTACAGTGCCAATCTTGGCCGTTGATGTAGACGAGCTGGTTAATGGGTGGAATACAAAAATTGCTGAATTAACAGGTCTTCCTGTTGAGAAAGCAATTGGGAAGCATTTTCTCACACTTGTGGAAGATTTTTCAGTTGATACAGTGAAGAAGATGTTGGAATTGGCACTGCAGGGTATGATATTTTAGTTTTTCATGTGAATTGCGTTTTCTTTAGTAAAAGTTACTATAGACTATAATATTCGAAATTCTGCTTGTTTTTGTCTAGACTAAAATTCTATACACTTCAATCATACTGATAAAGAAGAGTGTAAAACACATAATTACTTTATGGCCTATTCTGTGAAGCATCATATATACATAAATGTACAAAAAATTTTGTCACTTTTATTATTTTTTTGAGGAATATTTGAAATAATGCTATCTATTCCTTCTGATTAGAAATCAGTCTCTTTTATTATTTTTAAGAGGAAAGTTTGAAGTAATACTTTCAATTACTTCTGATTAGATATCATTCTGTTTTTTCTCGTGTTTGTTCTTCATCTCAGGAAAAGAAGAGCAAAATATCCAGTTCGAAATCAAAACTCATGGATCTAGGAGTGACTCTGGTCCTATTAGCTTAGTTGTGAATGCTTGTGCGAGTAGGGATCTCAATGACAATGTTGTTGGAGTATGTTTTGTGGCCCAAGATGTAACAGGTCAGAAGACCATCATGGATAAGTTTACGCGGATTGAAGGAGACTATAAAGCTATTGTGCAGAATCCAAACCCATTGATTCCACCAATATTTGGCACGGATGAATTTGGCTGGTGTTCTGAGTGGAACCAAGCTATGACAGAGTTATCTGGATGGCGTAGAGAGGAGGTCGTAGATAAAATGCTTTTGGGGGAGATTTTTGGGACCCAAACATCATATTGTCGGCTGAAGAATCAAGAGGCTTCTGTGAATCTTGGTATTGTACTGAACAATGCTATGACTGGTCAGGAAACTGAAAAGATTTGTTTTGGTTTCTTTGCGAGGAGTGGGAAATATGTAGAATGCTTGCTCTGCGTAAGCAAAAAGTTGGATGGAGAGGGTAATATTTCTGGGATCTTTTGCTTCTTGCAGCTAGCAAGTCAAGAGCTGCAGCAAGCACTTCATATACAACGGTTATCAGAACAGACTGCTGTGAAGAGATTAAAAGCATTAGCTTACATCAGAAGGCAAGTTAGAAATCCTCTCTCCGGGATTATGTTTTCTCGGAAGATGTTGGAAGGGACTGATATGGGGGAAGAGCAAAAAAAACTTCTGCATACTAGTGTTCAGTGCCAGCGTCAGCTCAACAAAATTCTTGATGACACAGATCTTGATAGCATCATTGATGGGTATGTCAAATCTTGACTTTCTTCGACCGAGTTAATTTATTACTAATATTAAGAAACCTTTAGTTTTAGGTATGCATAAGTTTTAGTGAGAGCACAGAAAGAATTGTGTATGAACCATTTTCCTTGATTCAAGAAATACTCCCTCGGTTCCATATTAAGTGTCGTTTTAGAGAAAAAAATTGATTCCTAATTAAGTGTCGTTTGCATATTTTTAGGAGAAATTTTCTCATATTTTCCTGATTTACCCCTAAATATCTCTCTTTTTGCAACACTTTCCAAGTAAATTTATTTCCATAAAAACACTATACTTAATTCCTCTCCACTTTCCAAGGAAATTTATTCCTATAAAAACACTATTTACTCCATTCTATTCTTTCTCTCATTTAAAGAGAGATACACGTTAGTTTGCACTTTAATTAGAAGAGAGAGACTACCAACACATAAGGGGTAAATATGGAAATTGGGATCTATATTAATTACAAAGTAATGATATCCTTAATATGTGTGCTTTATATAATAACGACACTTAATATGGAACCGAGGGAGTATTATTTAGGCTAAAATCAATTTGCTATTGGCCATTTTCTCCTACCTGGAGGACTTCACATATGGATGAACTGCATTCTCATGAATCCAGCTGACATAGACTACCCTAATATCTTGCTCAGTTACAGGAACAAATACTTGAGTTTTACTAGTTTGATTTAGAAAATTATTTTTCAACATATATCAACAATGCCACAACCTTTGCAGGTACTTGGACCTGGAAATGTCAGAGTTCACGCTTCATGATGTATTTGTTGCCGCGACGAGTCAAGTCATGATGAGGAGCAATGGAAAGGGTATTGAAATAGTTAATAATTTTGCTGACGATATGATGTCTGAAACATTATATGGAGATGGTCTGAGGCTTCAACAAGTCCTTGCTGATTTCTTGATAATATGTGTGAACTTCACTCCAACTGGTGGTCACCTTGGTATTTCGGCTAGTTTAAACAAGGATAATTTGGGGCAATCTGTTCAGCTTGTGCATTTGGAATTCAGGTAAAATCAAAATGAGCTATAGTGTTTTACATGACAATCTAGTGCTTGGTAGAAATGAACTTTTTGATATTTTTCTTGAAGAAGAGTGTTTTGATGAATCTGTAGAGTAGATGTGTGAGGAATATTTATGGTCATTTCTATACCTACATGGACTTAATTACACAAAATATGTCCTAAGTTTCTTATTAGTAAGATAATAATATAAAATTTGTTGGAATAAGAAACTATGTTGGTCCTTACAAAGGGATAATCAAAGAGGTATTTTTAATAAAAGAAGATGTTGAAGTGTTAAAGTTCACCATTTGGTTTAATATGAATTTATTAAGCTATAAGACGTGAACATAAGGATCTGGTTTTATGTAATACGGCCTTAGGCTCTCGAGTCTTTTAGACAAATTAATTATGCTTTTTGGAAAATAAACTTTTAGGTAAAAATTAAGATTTTGCATGGATCTCTAACATGTGTATCTTTAAAGCCAAATGGTTCTTCTGCTGTCTGTACTGGGAAAAAAAGAAAAGCAGAAGTCATCATTACCAAATGGTGCTTTTGTAAATAGGTTATTTTCTAATTTAAAATTTCGTCTACGTAGTTACTTAATGGCTTTATCTTCTTGAATGCAGGATCACGCATACCGGAGGCGGGGTACCAGAAGACTTGTTGAGCCAGATGTTTGGAAGTAATGCTGAAACATCTGAGGAAGGCATAAGCTTGCTCGTTAGCAGAAAGCTAGTGAAGCTCATGAACGGAGATGTTCAATATCTGAGGGAGGCGGGAAAGTCTACTTTCATCATATCTGTTGAACTTGCTGCAGCTATTAAGTCTGGTAAATCCCAGGCATGAACTGATTTTTGGGAGATAAGAGTCTAAATCTGCTTATAACAGCAACAGGGATGGGAGCTTGGGAGCTTACTGCCGTGCTATCATGTACTCTCTATTCTGCACTTCTTCATTTCAAAACAATTGTGATTTCCGATTCGTATATATGCAAATTTTGTCTTTTGATAATCTGGGTTTAGAGTATCTGTTTCTGTTGGTTGGACAAATTTGTGTGTTGAATTACGATTACGAAACATATCCGTACATGAACTTGGATAGAATTTTAAGAGAAATCTATTTATTACATATTTCTTCAAAATGTTATTATTATAATACTTATCCACATAAATGACAATTAAATAATTGATACAAACATTCGCAATATATATTATTTTTATGTTGTTTTCAGTTTTAAATGCACAAGTTAGATGCTTTATTCTTGACTTTATAAACCGCTTACCTGAACCCTTACTTAAAACAACCTTCATATATATATAGATAGGGTCTGTTTTTCCAGCGAACTTGATTTTACAACGAACAAAACCGTTGTTTTATGCTTTAGCGACAAAATCGTCGTTAAATCCAGTTCGTTTTTTGTCCATCTCGTGAGTTCACTTAAGAGAGTCGGCTTATATATATATATATATATATATATATATATATATATATATATATATATATATATATATATATATATAGCTGTGTATTATACAGTCGAGCCATGACGACGGGTGAAACCATCACTATAGCCCAAAAAATCGTCGCTATAACCGACTGTGTAGCTGTGTATATATATTTTTCTCATATATATATATAGGGGTTCCATCCACAGCAACCGGTTGCTGTGGAGCAACCCTTTTTTTGGCTTGCTGTAATTTTCTTTTAATTTTTTTTTACTCCAGCCGCTACAACAAAAAACCAAAAAAGGAATTACTACACAGCAACCGGTTGATGCGAATGGAACCCCATATATATATATATATATATATATATATATATATATATATATATATATATATATATATATATATATTACATGGCGGTTTGAGTTCAGTATAGTGGCCTGTTTGGGAGGCCTTCATCTATGTCAAAGTCTCGTCATTCTTGCAAATTTTCCTACCACTTCCATTCCATGCACACAAAACTTGAATGCAAATTATTGTTGCCAATTTTTGTTACATCTTTAGCAACTTTATTAAAAGAGTTTTTTTATCAATAAAATATAAAATTACACAATATTTTCAAGTTTACAACCATTAATTTCTCATCGTGTTATAAAAATTTTGAATGGGACTAATTTTATGGAAGAGTAAAAGAAGTCCACAAAACCCAAGTTTGAGAGCCAAGAAGTTGGTCCAAATAACAAACTCTACCAGCCTCAATTGAAAATTCATCTACACCACCAACCCTTTTTTTTGTTCTTTCAATTTTTGTATATATATTTTATTATTATTTTTCGACATGATAATTTTTTTATAAAAATAATTGAAAATCTGATTTTTCAGCTTATTACAGTGCCCAACACTAGTATTTCAAGTAATCTAAAAAGTTTAAAGTACAACCCCTCAAAAAAAAAAATCTAAGTAAGGGATGGTTTTTTGCACTAGTAGTTTCTCTCTATATTTATTAATAGGGACCACTATTTTCACGCGTATTTTTGATATTTTTACCTGATTTTTTCTTATATGAAGGTATGACTCACTGTATGCTCATTTGAGAGAAAACCATGTTAAAATATCAAAAATATATGTAAAAATATCAATTTCCTAATAATATTGTAGACGTCAACAGTATAATTGTGTCGCAACAATTTTTTACCTCTTTTACCTTTATAAATTTAATTATATTATTATTTTTATCTTTTTTAATTTAATATATATATATATATATCTTGTTGTTTAGTCTTGAAGATACTATTATTAGTTACTTAATTCTTTTTATATACACAAATTTTGTGATATCTTTTGATATAAGACTGAAATATTATATTATAACTCATAAAAATTTAAAATAAAATAAATTTAATATAACGTAATTATAAAAAATAAATTATATATTTAATTTTGAAACGGGAATGGTATGAAAAACATGATATTCACATTAATGAAAAAACATCCAAAAAAAACAAGTCCAGCCCACCCAAGAGGACCGGTTTAAAGTTCAACCCGAATTTCTCCCCTAACGTTACATTTGCCTTTTTCAAGAAATCAAAGAGCAAAGCTTGAGCTTTGACTAGTTACAGTCGCATTTTTCCATTCGCTTCTATCTCTAAACTAGATTATCTCTGATGGGGGTGATTAAGCTACAATTCCCGGCCGATGCCCCGCCGCTGTCGGTAATTGCGACGGCGAAAATCGCCGGAATTCCAATCTCCGTCGAATCCACTAGCAGCTCCGGCTCTTCTCCAACTTTACTCCTCCCCAATGGGTACACATATAAACTCTAACCTTCTGCATATATATATATATATGTGTGTGTGTGTGTGTGTGTGTGTGTGTGTGTGTATAGACACACAACTGTACGAAGGAGTACGCTTTATTTGTCTATGGATTATTTGCTTCAGTTCAATCAGTTACTTTATTGTTTATGATTTTATGTTTTGTTGGTTGTACTGGTTAATGAGGTTGATTTAGGGTTTTAAGAAAAAAGATGTACTTTAGACTTCATATTTTACTTCTGATTGAATGTGTAAATAAATGAATCATAATTTTCTTTCACATGAACAGTCTAAGAATTAACAAGCCTTCATATAATTTTGGAATCTTACATAGTTATTTGTATATCTTGGTATGTGTATATTTTTATAGCCTTTGGAATAAATGGTTGTGCAAACTGTATTTTTAAGCTTGTGTCTTTGTTCAGAGTGAAGTTACAGGGAACATATAATCTTCTTCGTTATCTTGGTCGAATATCAAGCATTCCCAATTTGTACAAGCGGGATGACTTGGAGTCTACCCAGGTGCCATTTTTGAACTTTGTTGAAAATCTAATTTAGCTCAATTTCGGAGTTCTAATACTATAATTTAGAGATTATTCCTTGTAACTGTTCCATGTGCTTAGCATTGCCAATGGGTTTAGCTTTCTTGTTTTTGTTCTTCTAGATAGATGAATGGCTTGACTATGCCCCTGTCTTTGGGTCGGGTTCTGTATTTGAGGGAGCATGTAGCTACGTGGATGGCTATTTGCTGCATCATACGTTTTTGGTTGGTTATAGTCTGTCAATTGCGGACTTAGCAATCTGGTTGGGTCTTGCAGGTAATAATTTATTAATTTATGTGCATCCCACATATTATCTATTATTCATTTTATTTCTGCAATTTAGCACTATCGCGATTACTTATTTTGATGCTCTTTGACTCTTTGTAGTAACTGGGCGGCGATGGGACAGTTTGAGGGAATCAAAAAAATTTCCAAACTTGGTGCGCTGGTTCAATTCAATATCAATTGAACATGGTGCTGTTTTGAATGAAGTTATAACAACATATATTGGGAAAAAAGGTTCAGGCAAGCCTATAGCAACAAAGCTCAAAGAGAAGGAGCAACAGGGTTCAAATGTTCCTGCCAAGAATCTAAATGGTGATGTCGAAAAGGGAAAAGTAGGCGGCCGACCAACATTTCAAGTAGATCTTCCTAATGCTGAAGATGGAAAAGTCTGCTTGCGATTTGCACCTGAGCCGAGCGGTTATCTTCACATTGGGCACTCAAAAGCAGCACTCTTGAATCAGTATTTTGCTGATCGGTATCACGGTAAAGTTATCATCCGTTTTGATGATACAAATCCTGCGAAAGAGAGCAATGAATTTGTAGATAATCTTCTGATTGATATTAAAACGTTGGGTATTAAGTACAAGGACGTTACATATACGTCTGATAACTTCCCACAGCTAATGGAAATGGCTGAGAAATTGATTCAGGAGGGTAAGGCATACATTGATGATACACCACGTGAGCAGATGCAAAAAGAAAGGATGGATGGAATTGAATCAAGGTGTAGGAATAACAGCCCTGAGGAGAACATGAAATTATGGAAGGAAATGATTGCTGGGTCAGAAAGGGGTTTGATGTGCTGTCTCCGAGGGAAGTTGGACATGCAGAACCCAAACAAGTCCCTTAGGGATCCAGTATATTACCGTTGCAATCCTATTCCCCATCACAGGATTGGCTCCAAGTATAAGATATACCCCACTTATGATTTTGCATGTCCGTTTGTTGATGCTGAAGAAGGTATTACACATGCACTTCGATCCAGTGAGTATCATGATCGCAATGCTCAGTATTACAGGATTCAAGAGGATATGGGACTTCGAAAGGTCCATATATATGAATTCAGCAGATTGAATATGGTTTATACACTTCTTAGCAAGCGCAAGCTTCTATGGTTTGTTCAACATGGAAAGGTTGATGGGTGGGATGATCCTCGATTCCCTACTGTCCAGGGTATTGTGCGCCGAGGCCTGCAAATTGAGGCACTGATACATTTCATTCTTGAACAAGTAAGTTTCTAGGGAACTGATATTTCCACATCTTTTTGATATTTCCACATGTTTCTCTCGCACATGAGCATACAGTGGGTCCCTTCATGCGAGAAGGAACCATGTGAAAATATCAAAAACATGTGGAAATAGTTCTCCCCACAGATCTTTTGGTATTTCATCAGAAGTCGGATGAAATTGTATTCAGTTTGCGTTTTATTAAATAAGCAAAAATTGAATAAATGGTCTGATATCAGAATTTGAATATAATAATGCTTGGGCATATGATTTGATCTTCCCCCTCTACTTTTTTCTTTTTTTGTTCCTTTTCATTTATTTATACCTTCGAGGGGTTGCGGGGTTGGGCTGTGAAATTGATTGAACCAGGACCTTAACATGGCAAGGTTCAAAACTTCTATTCATCAGCATTTTTTTGCTTATATTTTTTATTTAACCCCTGAAACTCGATCTGGTTTTTATTCTTTATTTAGGGGGCATCTAAAAATCTCAATCTCATGGAATGGGATAAATTGTGGACTATCAATAAGAAGATTATTGATCCTGTTTGTCCTAGACACACTGCAGTCTCTGCCGAACGCGTCTTGTTGACTTTAACGGATGGGCCTGATGAACCATTTGTACGAATCATACCAAGGCATAAGAAATATGCAGGTGCTGGGGATAAGACGACCACTTTCACAAAGAGAATATGGATAGACCTTTTTGACGCTAAATCCATCTCAGTAGATGAGGAAATCACCTTGATGGATTGGGGAAATGCCATAGTAAGAGACATCAAAAAGGACGATGATGGAAATATAAAGCAACTAATTGGGGTTTTAAATCCTGGAGGATCTGTCAAGACAACAAAGTTAAAACTTACCTGGCTGCCAGACACTAACGAACTTGTTACACTTTCGCTGATGGAATTTGATTATCTAATCACAAAAAAGAAGGTATATTCTAATTTACTGGTGACCAGATCTCTCTCATTTTTTCCCATTTTTGGGGAGCGGGCTCAAAAACATTTATCCCATCTTTTACAATGCTGGTCCAATTTTTTATATTGGTTTTAGATTATGGTACTTCAAAATTCTCTTTTTTGATTGATATGTCTAAAATCATTGCTGATATTAATGTTGAAGTGTTAGAGGGAAAGTTAAAAATTGAGCTTGATTAGATTTAATCACAATGGGTGACTATATCATCACAATAGCCATGATAGTTATTGAACATGAGATCTTGAAAAATGTCCCTAATCATGATGTTATAGCACGATGTTTGCTGTGTTCTTCGGCATCAAGCAAGCTTACAGTTATTCTTGCTGCTAATGAGTTAAACAATAAAGTAGTAATTTTGGTGATTGATCAATAACTGGTGTTGGTAACTTTTTGCTCTTGCAGCTTGATGAAGATGAGGATTTCCTTGATGTGCTTAACCCATGTACAAAGAAGGAAAGTGCCGCATTTGGGGATTCAAACATGCGAAACTTGAAACAGGGGGAGATATTGCAGCTGGAGAGGAAGGGCTATTTTAGATGCGATGTTCCATTTGTAAGACTTTCAAAGCCTATAGTTCTCTTTGCAATTCCAGATGGTAGGCAGCAAACCACCTCTAAGTAAGATCTTCAAACTAATAGTATATACCATTACTCTTCAAAGAGATGTTGATGTTTCCTAATTTAAATTTTTTGTAGAACAAACTTCTAATATTCTGTCACTCTTGTTCTCATTTTGTCGTTTTTTGCCCAGTTGAAAAATTGTTACGAAAAACACTGGTGATAACTGTACCGAATAATTATCTGGTTGTTTGTGTTGACCTTTTGGTATCACATACTTGACAATTGCATGAATCATGATTGTTTTTACCTTAAGAATATGTTTAATGAAGAAAATCTGTCTAATCTGGGCCAATTTAGAGAATGTTAGTTTTCTAGCAAATGTGATTATCATGTTAGGTAGGTTAGACAATTTTTTAAGCAACCATCACATCTTGATAGTGTATGGGGTTTCATGCTGATTCATTTATTTGATTTGATAAGCCTGTTATTATAAACCACATTCTCTGGGTGCTAATAATTCTTGATAAGAAGCTTTCATTGGAATAGTAATATGAATTGTATGATTGTGATAAGAAATTAAATGGTTAATATGAATAATTTTCTGGTGATTAGTTCTGGTGGGGGGTTTGGTGCGATGGATTGTGTTTGGTTGAAGGTTATTGGTATAATAGTTTGTTTTTATTGTCTGATTTGATAGTAGTAATAAAGAATTTATAGTTGTCTTGTCAAATTTATACAGTGTCAAACCTTGACGAATGACCAAATTTTTTTGGTCAAATTATAATTCCGAAGTACACATGAGATAAGTAGAAATTAAGAGTGGGTCCATCTTAATTTATTTCATCTCTCATATAGGCTTTTATATTGATCGCAATTCAACTTGATCACATATTTGTCGATGTGTATATCATTTTTTCACCTTAATTATGTATGGTGTAAGACCCCAACTTTTATAAATAAAGATGAATTTTCTATAAATATCATTTTTGAATATTATGGAGTTAATTTGATATAATGTTATAGTTGTGGGTAATATTTATAAATTTTGCAAAGTAAGCAAGTTGTTATAAAATATTCGTTTGGTCGGAGAATATTCTTTTTGTCGGGGAATATTCGTACGACGGCACAATCATTGGTGGACCCCACAACGGAATTATTGTCGGATTGAGAAAACGACAGAATTATCTTTCTATAAAAATAACGGCTGAGGTGTAACCGTTAAAACTGTTGAATTACTCGGTAGTAAAAGTACAGTAATACGCGTGGTTGCATAGTAGCACACGGTATTGATTATTGATGCTTACGTGAGAAGTCACTCAGCTATACTCAATTATTGCTATAGTAATTGCTGCATCATATCTCTTAAATTATTGTCATAGTATCGTCTGTATAATATGTTATATTATTAAATCAATAATTGAGACGTTGTGGTAAGTTTGGTTATTTTATGGGGGGCTATATGTCATCATCTAAGAGTCTCTTGGTCAATAGTAATTACCTTCGTCAATAGTATTTACCTTGGTCAATAGTAATTACCTTCGTCAATAGTATTTACCTTGGTCAATAGTAATTACTTTCGTCAATAGTAGTTGTCCCTTCAATATTACCAAGAGTCATTTGACCCTTCGTTAAGACCAAGAGTCATTTGACCCTTCGTTAAGACCAAGAGCCACCCTCAGTTTTTCTATAAATAGAGGTCTAGGGCTTCATTATTTTTCACGAATTCATTCAAGCTATAGAGAGAGAAAGTATAGAGAGAATAAGAGAGAGAGAGACTAAAAGTATTCTGCTACATCACTTTTCCAATATCCAGTTCTTTTAAGGTAGGGAATATTATTTCTTTTATATTCATGAAGAGAACTTCTGTTATTCCATTTGTTATTATTCTGTTGGAATAACCAGTATACGCGGTCTACCCTATACTTGGTGACATTCTTCTATTATTCTGTTGGAACATCCTGTCTGTGTGTTTTACACCGGACCTGGTTCCGTTTATTATTCTGTTGGAACATCCTGTCTGTGTGTTTTACACCGGACCTGGTTCCGTTTTATTATTATTCTGTTGGAATATCCTGTCTGTGTGTTTTACACCGGACCTGGTTCCATTATTTATTATTCTGTCGGAATATCCTGTCTGTGCGTTTACGCCGGACCTGGTTCCATTATTTATTATTCTATTGGAATAACCTGTCTGTGCGGTCTATCGCATGCATGGTGATTTCTTTTGTTATTCCATTCTTTATTGTACTCAGTTGGTTAAGTTTTGACTTCTATACTCCATGAAATTTGTGGAATATCCTTGATAGTTGCGTTTCATCCAGTATCTTTTCAAGAAAATATTCTTCTAAGCATTCTTGAATTTTACTCCACAATGCAGTATCATGTTGACAATTTGGACGTTGTTAATTCCTGGATAAATTAATTCTTGAACTTGTTTTATTGAATTCTTATATCATTGTCATCATCCTCATGTTTATAAAATGTTAAAAGTCATCTGTGGCATGTAGTGCATAGATGGACTTGGTATGATTATGACCAGGGATTATTCGGTATAATCATGACCGTAATGTTACAAATGATGTGGTAAAAGTCCTCATTGGCCCGTAGTGCATTGATGGACAGTTGTTGGCATGATCATGACCATTAATGAATACACGAATATCCTTGGCCGTAGTGCAGGGGTGATTCGATGATGTGGATTATTTTATTAAGCTGAGTCTCAGCGATTACAGTGTTGAAAAACTTTTTAAATCATAAAAGATAGTAGAGTTTATTTTCTACTTGACTCTTTTAATGGATTGCTTGTTCCGCTACAGTTAAACTTGATGTCTATTATATTTTATCAGTTTAACATTGTTGAAGGCTAATGATAATTTATTCTGCATTATCTTAGTCATAATATTTCTTACTGGGCTAGTTGAGCTCACCCTTTCTTTCACTGTTCTCTTCAGGAAATGAGAACGTAGCTGGGACAAGTCGGGGTACGGAGTGATGGTCCGAATGATAGTATTAGTTAGTAGTCCTCACTATTCTATGTAATGGTGTGTTAATAAATGTAATGAGGACTCCTTTTGAGTATGAATACTCTCTAGAAGATAATATTTGTATTCAAACTCACAGTTTATGTTTTGTCGTATTGTACACGACAGTTGTATTATTAAGTTGTATTTGTATTCTGTACTATGTATCTGACGACCCAAGATGGGTGATGTATACCTAATTTTGGGGGCGTCACAGTTGGTATCAGAGCTTAGGGATATGATCCCTGGCTAAGATGTGAGAATAGAACTAGGAGGGGAGAGACGGGGAATTCCTTCGCTAGTATGACATACCTAAGTTTATTTGCATGGTATTTAATTGGTCGGTCATAATATAAGGATAATATATGACATATCAATTAATTTTTATTTTGTGGCAGTATCTGAAAATGGCATCTGAGAATGTTGAGAATAGCAATGGAGCACAGACGACTGTTGATTCACCACATATCAATAATCAGGATAATGTGCATCAGGAAGGTGTCAATCCTCATGCAAACAACAACACTGACCAAATGATGAATGATCAAATGTTCAGAGGCTTTATGCAATTCATGCAACAACAGGTGAAAGCGGCTCCTGTCCACAACGTAGGTGGAAATACTGGAAACTCTCAGGCGGTCACCGCTAAACAGTTTAAGGAGCTGGGACCACCGGAGTTTAAGGGAGAACCCAAACCACTTGTAGCTGAAACATGGATAAAGCAGATCACCAAGATATTTGATGTCTTGGGTTGCTCCGAGGAGCAAAAGGTTCCCTTTGCCGCCTTTATGTTGCGAGGAGAGGCAGATTACTGGTGGGAATCGATAAAGCGTACTCAACCTGCCGCACTGAAGATGTCTTGGGAGAAGTTCCAAGATCTGTTTAACGACAAATACTTTCCCGAGAGTATTCGTCACATGAAGGAGGTGGAGTTCATCAAATTGGAGCAGAATAATATGACCGTGTCGCAGTACGAGGCAAAATTTGCGGAGTTATCCCGGTTTGCGTCCCACCTGGTGGATAATGAAGAAAGAATGACGCGGATGTTTTTAAGAGGTTTGAAGCCGGAGATACGTCAACATCTTGTTTCTCATAAACTGTGTTTGTATTCAGATGTTGTAAATAGGGCTCAGTTGGTGGAGCGCGATAACGAGATAACGCAACCAAAAGAGAGCAGCCGGCAAAATGATAATACCAGTGAGAGCAGTCATCGAAGCGGTGACAACAAGCGTGGAGGGAATCAACAGGCCAGAAATGGTAACCACTTCGGTGGTAATCAGGGCCAAAACAATAAGAATGGACATTTCAAGAAGAGGAGATTCAACAATGATGGAAAGACGTCAGCACCAGCACCTGTCGTTAAGGAAGGAGAACGACCACCTATCATATGTTTCAAATGCGGAGGGGAGGGGCACATCAGTCCAAACTGCGCGATGCCGTCCAAAGCATGTTATAATTGTGGAAGAGAAGGTCATTTAGCCCGATTTTGTCGTTTACCGAAGACAAATTCAGCTAGGATGGAGGCACCAAAGGCCGTCCCAGAAAAGTCAAAACCGGTTGTGCAAGGGAGAGCGTTTGTTGTGACCTCCCAGAACGCAAGGAACCCGAATGAGGTCATCACGGGTAAGCTTATCATAAACTCTAACGAAGTCTATACTTTATTTGATACCGGTTCAACCCATTCTTTTATTTCTCCTACTTGCGCTCATCGATTAAATTTGATTCCGGAGAAATTAGACTTTGACTTAGCTGTTGAAACTCCATTGGGAGAAACCTTCATTACATCCACGGTTTATAAGTCTTGTTTGGTTCAAGTTGGTACCCACACATTACCTGTCGATCTTATTTCATTAAAAATACTTGCATTTGACGTGATTCTAGGGATTGATTGGTTAACTACTCATCATGCAAAAATTGATTGTTTTCGTAAGGTTGTTAGCTTTCATATTCCTAATCGACCTATTATGCGAATTCAAGCAACCAAACCATTAAAATCAATCGCTGTCATCTCAAGCCATAAAGCTATTCGTTTATTGAAAAACGGATGTCAAGCTTTCTTAGCTCATGTCACAGATCTAAACAAAAATACGTCAGCTTTGAATGATATTTCTGTTGTTAATAAATTTCCTGACGTATTTCCCGAAGAACTTCCTGGCCTACCCCCAGAGCGTGAAATTGAATTTTGTATCGACCTTGAACCCGGTACAAAACCCATTTCCAAAGCCCCATATCGAATGGCTCCTATTGAACTTCAGGAGTTAAAGACCCAACTGCAGGAATTGTTAGACATTGGTTTTATTCGTCCTAGTACTTCTCCTTGGGGTGCTCCTGTTCTGTTCGTGAAGAAGAAAGATGGGAGTATGCGACTTTGTATTGATTATCGGGAGTTGAATCATGTCACCATCAAAAATAGGTACCCATTGCCACGTATTGATGACCTGTTTGACCAGTTGCAAGGAGCACAATTCTTTTCAAAGATCGATCTTCGTTCTGGATATCATCAGCTGAAGGTTAGAACTGAGGATATTCCAAAGACGGCTTTTAGAACTCGGTACGGGCATTATGAATTCCTAGTCATGTCCTTTGGATTGACTAATGCTCCTGCTGCCTTCATGGATATGATGAACCGGGTATTCAAGGAATATTTGGATCACTTTGTGGTCGTCTTTATTGATGACATCCTTATTTATTCCAAAAGCCGTGAAGATCATGAGCAACACTTGAGGCTGGTACTCCAAAAGCTTCGTGAATACAAACTTTATGCCAAGTTGAAGAAATGCGAGTTCTGGCTGGAAGAGGTAGCATTCCTTGGGCACGTAGTATCAAGTCGTGGAATATCTGTTGACCCGGCAAAGATTGAAGCTATTCAAAGCTGGGAGCAACCTAAATCAGTGACCGAGGTACGTAGCTTTCTTGGTTTAGCTGGTTATTATCGGAGATTCGTGGAAGGATTTTCTCGAATCGCTACTCCATTAACTCAGCTGACTCGGAAAGATACAAAGTTTGGTTGGAGCGAAGAATGTGAGCAGAGTTTTCAAGAACTCAAGAGGAGACTCATTTCAGCACCTGTTCTAACAATACCATCTGGCTCGGAGGGATTTGTCATCTACAGTGATGCTTCGAGCAAAGGGTTGGGATGCGTTCTCATGCAACATGGAAAAGTCATAGCCTATGCATCAAGACAACTCAAGGAATATGAGAGGAATTATCCTACTCATGATCTAGAGTTGGCAGCTGTTGTCTTTGCACTTAAAATTTGGAGGCATTACTTGTATGGGGAGAAAGTGGAGATCTTTACGGATCATAAAAGCCTCAAATATTTCTTCACTCAAAAGGAACTCAACATGCGACAACGACGTTGGCTTGAACTGTTGAAAGATTATGATCATACCATTCAATACCATCCTGGAAAAGCGAACGTGGTAGCTGACGCATTGAGTAGAAGATCATATGCGGGTACAAGTGCAATATTAACAACGCAAAGGCCCATTTTGTGTGACTTGCAAAGGATGGAGATAGAGTTGAAGACTCCAGGGACCCATGTGATGATGGCGAATATACGAGTAGAACCGACTTTAATCGATAAAGTTAAAGCTGCTCAAGCTACAGACCTGGAGCTGATGCGTATGAGGAAGAAAGTGCAAGAAGGTTCTATGCCGGAAGCAAGAATCGATGAAGAAGGAATACTTCGAGTCAACTCCAGACTTTGTGTTCCTAACAACCCTGATTTAAAGTATGAAATCATGATGGAGGCGCACAACACACCGTTTGCAATCCATCCTGGAAGTACCAAAATGTATCATGATCTTCGTCATACATTTTGGTGGAGCAATATGAAGAGAGAGATAGCGTTGTTTATCTCAAGGTGTCTAACTTGTCAACGAGTCAAAGCGGAGCATCAAGTACCAAAAGGTCCATTGCAACCACTTGAAATTCCAGAATGGAAGTGGGAGCACATTACCATGGATTTCGTTACCGGTCTTCCTAGGGTTTCTCAAGGTATTGATGCGATTTGGGTCATTGTTGATAGATTGACCAAGTCTGCTCATTTCTTACCGATACGAGAAACTTATACACTTGAACGTCTTGCTCGTATGTACATAAACGAGATTGTAAGACTGCATGGTATGCCAGTATCCATAGTTTCTGACCGAGACCCAAGATTCACTTCACGATTTTGGGTTAGTTTACAAAAAGCTATGGGCACGGAGTTACGATTTAGTTCAGCATATCATCCTCAGACGGACGGACAATCAGAGAGGACTATTCAAACTCTTGAAGATCTATTAAGACTCTGTGTCTTTGACTTCAAGGGAAGTTGGGACAAGTTCTTACCATTGGTGGAGTTTTCCTACAACAACAGTTATCAAGCAAGTATTGGCATGGCTCCATTCGAAGCATTGTATGGAAGAAAATGTCGTTCTCCAGTATGCTGGGATGAGGTGGGCGAAGCAACGTTGTTGGGACCGGAGTTGGTACGTATGACTACAGAAAAGATTCAAACGATCCGACAACGTATAAAAACCTCACAAGATCGACAAAAGAGTTATGCTGATCTTCATCGAAAGGACGTGGAATTTGATGTAGGAGATCATGTGTTCTTACGTGTTGCTCCATGGAAAGGAGTTACGAGATTTGGAAAGAGAGGAAAGCTAAATCCTCGATTCATCGGTCCATTTTTAATCCTCGATCGAGTAGGAACTGTGGCTTATAGACTCGCTTTACCGCCAAGTATGTCTCGTGTTCATAACGTTTTCCACATATCCATGTTACGCAAATATGTGGAAGACCCGAACCACATTATTGAGTTAGAACCGGACGAAATAGCGGAGGATTTGACGTATGAAGAAGTTCCTGTTCAAATCTTGGATAAGAAGGAACATATTCTACGCTCCAAGGTTATACCTCAAGTCAAAGTTTTGTGGAGAAACCACGATGTTGAGGAAATGACTTGGGAGTTAGAATCAGAAATGAAATCAAGGTATCCTTACCTCTTCGACATACCAGGTACGTACCCTAATTTCGAGGGCGAAATTTCATAAGAAGGGGAGGTTGTAAGACCCCAACTTTTATAAATAAAGATGAATTTTCTATAAATATCATTTTTGAATATTATGGAGTTAATTTGATATAATGTTATAGTTGTGGGTAATATTTATAAATTTTGCAAAGTAAGCAAGTTGTTATAAAATATTCGTTTGGTCGGAGAATATTCTTTTTGTCGGGGAATATTCGTACGACGGCACAATCATTGGTGGACCCCACAACGGAATTATTGTCGGATTGAGAAAACGACAGAATTATCTTTCTATAAAAATAACGGCTGAGGTGTAACCGTTAAAACTGTTGAACTACTCGGTAGTAAAAGTACAGTAATACGCGTGGTTGCATAGTAGCACACGGTATTGATTATTGATGCTTACGTGAGAAGTCACTCAGCTATACTCAATTATTGCTACAGTAATTGCTGCATCATATCTCTTAAATTATTGTCATAGTATCGTCTGTATAATATGTTATATTATTAAATCAATAATTGAGACGTTGTGGTAAGTTTGGTTATTTTATGGGGGGCTATATGTCATCATCTAAGAGTCTCTTGGTCAATAGTAATTACCTTCGTCAATAGTATTTACCTTGGTCAATAGTAATTACCTTCGTCAATAGTATTAACCTTGGTCAATAGTAATTACTTTCGTCAATAGTAGTTGTCCCTTCAATATTACCAAGAGTCATTTGACCCTTCGTTAAGACCAAGAGTCATTTGACCCTTCGTTAAGACCAAGAGCCACCCTCAGTTTTTCTATAAATAGAGGTCTAGGGCTTCATTATTTTTCACGAATTCATTCAAGCTATAGAGAGAGAAAGTATAGAGAGAATAAGAGAGAGAGAGACTAAAAGTATTCTGCTACATCACTTTTTCAATATCCAGTTCTTTTAAGGTAGGGAATATTATTTCTTTTATATTCATGAAGAGAATTCTGTTATTCCATTTGTTATTATTCTGTTGGAATAACCAGTATACGCGGTCTACCCTATACTTGGTGACATTCTTCTATTATTCTGTTGGAACATCCTGTCTGTGTGTTTTACACCGGACCTGGTTCCGTTTATTATTCTGTTGGAACATCCTGTCTGTGTGTTTTACACCGGACCTGGTTCCGTTTTATTATTATTCTGTTGGAATATCCTGTCTGTGTGTTTTACACCGGACCTGGTTCCATTATTTATTATTCTGTCGGAATATCCTGTCTGTGCGTTTACGCCGGACCTGGTTCCATTATTTATTATTCTATTGGAATAACCTGTCTGTGCGGTCTATCGCATGCATGGTGATTTCTTTTGTTATTCCATTCTTTATTGTACTCAGTTGGTTAAGTTTTGACTTCTATACTCCATGAAATTTGTGGAATATCCTTGATAGTTGCGTTTCATCCAGTATCTTTTCAAGAAAATATTCTTCTAAGCATTCTTGAATTTTACTCCACAATGCAGTATCATGTTGACAATTTGGACGTTGTTAATTCCTGGATAAATTAATTCTTGAACTTGTTTTATTGAATTCTTATATCATTGTCATCATCCTCATGTTTATAAAATGTTAAAAGTCATCTGTGGCATGTAGTGCATAGATGGACTTGGTATGATTATGACCAGGGATTATTCGGTATAATCATGACCGTAATGTTACAAATGATGTGGTAAAAGTCCTCATTGGCCCGTAGTGCATTGATGGACAGTTGTTGGCATGATCATGACCATTAATGAATACACGAATATCCTTGGCCGTAGTGCAGGGGTGATTCGATGATGTGGATTATTTTATTAAGCTGAGTCTCAGCGATTACAGTGTTGAAAAACCTTTTAAATCATAAAAGATAGTAGAGTTTATTTTCTACTTGACTCTTTTAATGGATTGCTTGTTCCGCTACAGTTAAACTTGATGTCTATTATATTTTATCAGTTTAACATTGTTGAAGGCTAATGATAATTTATTCTGCATTATCTTAGTCATAATATTTCTTACTGGGCTAGTTGAGCTCACCCTTTCTTTCACTGTTCTCTTCAGGAAATGAGAACGTAGCTGGGACAAGTCGGGGTACGGAGTGATGGTCCGAATGATAGTATTAGTTAGTAGTCCTCACTATTCTATGTAATGGTGTGTTAATAAATGTAATGAGGACTCCTTTTGAGTATGAATACTCTCTAGAAGATGATATTTGTATTCAAACTCACAGTTTATATTGTGTCGTATTGTACACGACAGTTGTATTATTAAGTTGTATTTGTATTCTGTACTATGTATCTGACGACCCAAGATGGGTGATGTATATCTAATTTTGGGGGCGTCACATATGGCTTGGTGGAGTTACTTTCAATATTCATTTTTATATTTGTCGTGATATATTTTATCTCGCAATTCAATATTTATCGACATGTACATCATTTTTCAACTTTAATTGTGTGGCTTGGTAGAGTTTCTTTTAATATTCATTTTTATATTTGTTCGTGATTTATTCTATCTCATCGCATAAAGGTCGTAATATTCTTTTAATATTTATATTTATCGACATGTATATCATTTTTTCACCTTAATTATGTATGACTTGGTAGAGTTTCATTCAATTTTCATTTTTATATTTGTTCGTGATGCAAGGAAGTTTTTTGGCATCTTGCTGGTCCAAAATTTTAGCCAAAAAGCAATTATAATACTAATATAAGATAACTATTAATTTTTTGAAGTTAACTTGACAATTTTTAACTCAAAATTAATATATATTTATTTGATTTGATTAATACCTTAAAAAAATATGTTTAGTATATATAGGTGGAATTGACGAAACTGTCTTGGAACTAAAAAGATTTGGATCAACTTTTTTCATTGTCAATTGGTTTTGGTTTTGAATTAAAGAGTTTTATGTTTTTATATACACTCCGTTCTAAATTATATGATCATTATTGACTATATTTTCAAGTTCTAAATTATATGATCATTATTGACTATATTTTCAAATTTAAAATTGAGATGTCTCATTAAAAATTATGAAACAATAAAATTTAAAATGAGTAATACATTTTAGATAATTTATAATATTTATCATTATATTGATTAAAATTAAAAGAATCTATATAAATTTTAAATTTAAAAATATCTTAAGTTGATTTTAAAAAATTAACAACAAACAAATAATATGGAACAAATGGAGTATTACACTTGGGCCTATTTTATAAATCTAACAAAATTTATCAAATTAATCATCTTACAATTTGAAGCTGAGAATATTTTCTAGAGGCAGGTTTATATTTTTCAAGAGGGGAGAGTGAAATTCTTGTCTGAAATGTGTGCCAATTTTCTACTTGTTCCCTTTACAATTTCATTTATAAAATTTAAAAAATGTTTATTATTTTAATGTTTATCGAACAAAATAATGGATGTTTACTTGAGTAGTGATGGCTACTAATAAAGTTACGACTTATGCTACCTTGAATTACAATTGCGAAACTTATCAGTATATGAGATTGATAAAAATTATAGCAGAATTCATGTAACTGACAATCAAAAGCTGACGTAAAACATTCGTAATATATATTATTTTCCTAAATTTATATTGTCATACTTGTGAATATTATGTTACTTCATTTATTAACATCAATTAAAAGAAATTTTATGAAACACTTTTTTTAAAAAAAACAAATGAAACTTTTGTTGTGGAACAATAGAATAGAATACATACTTTATTTCATTAATTGTTGGGATATTTTTCTTTCACAAACACAGTTTGTTGTTGCATTTTTTTCATAACAAAAGCAAATTCATTGAATTGAAATTAAAAATAAATGTAAAAAAATGAGACTTTGACCTAAATAAACATATTCGGGGCACCATATTATTAAAACAGAAGAGACTATTAAAATTTTACAAGAGAAAATATGGTTTCAAATTTCTTTTAATATAAAGAATAATACCACTCTTCCTCATAGTACAACACTACCAAATTGTACACGTGAAAATTATCCCGAATCAAGTCGAATAGTATCTTATTCAGATTCTATTTAAAATTTTTTAAATGTGTTCGGATATATTTGTACTCAAATTTGAATATAATTTTGTAATTTTTGCTCATATTCGAATTCAACTCTTTTATTGTGATCGAGTTCGACTCGACTCGACTTATTTTTTAGTCGAGCTGCTCGCGAGCATTTGAGAGATACACAAATCGAAATTGGATCATTTATATTATGATAGTACATAAATTAGCTCAGTTGGCTATTGGGAATAATTTAAATTTAAATTCTTCAAACTATATCTCGAGTCTTGTAAACAAATAATGAGAAGATATTATCACTCTTGAAACAATTGACGGACATGTACAGAAAATATAAAAACCCTTTTCACTTTTCAAAATATGCGGAGAAATTAATTATTGCATATTATATACTGTATACGAGTAAATATCAACGAACTTGTATCGAACAAGGGTCAATGATGTATGAAAATTTTGATACTTTAAATGAGCAAACAATAGACCACTCATATTCGACTCGTATAAATGTCCGAATATCAAAATTAATTCGAGTTCGACTCATTTAAATATTGAATCCGAGTCTCAATTAAATAAATATTGAATCCGAGTCTCAATTAAATAAATATTGAATCCGAGTCTCAATTAAATTTTTCGAGTCGATCTCAACCACTGAAATTCATTTTCAGCCCTATCAAATTGGCAAAAGGTTTGGGTTGAGTATAAAAAGAAAGTGAATTGTTTTGGCTTTTATTTGGAAACTTGGTACCACCCAACAACCACAACCACATCACCACCAACAAACAATGACCTAACCATTGCATGCGACACATTATATATGCTTTAAGCAGCTTAAGGCCTTTAATTTTTAAAATTTATAGGCCTTCTATTTATTACGACAAAAATATGTTTGGCTCTTGTTGCGAATAAATATAATGACGTAAATTATATAGATAATAAAGTAATGTGTCTACTTGTAACAAAAAATTACTCTTTATGTTCTCAAAAGCGACTTAAGGTAGAATTTTTCTTGTCCTAAAAAAGATAACAAGAAATACAATGAGTTAATAGGGTTCACTAGTATATAAATATTGGGTGGGTGGGTGGGTGGGTGGGCGGGCGGGCGTTTAGTTCATTGGAATTGGTGGTGGAATGGAATGCTCAGCATTCCATTATGATGATTGGTAGCATAAAAATGGTTGAAATAATAATTTTGACGGAATCGCGATTCCTTAGCTTCCTAAAGAATCACGATTCCATTAAGAAAAAGAATAAAAAAAATGTTAAGACAAAAATATCGTCACCATTATAAATATACTATATGTATATATAATGTAATATATTATGTACTTTATATTTAATATATAACATAAATTCTATTGAAAAAGGGTAAACGTAACTTTAATTTAAAATAAGTTGGATTATTTAAATTTGGTTCAGAGTTTAGATTAAAATTTGACAACTTTTCTCGGTGTACATGATTTTTTACTAGGAAATTTCAGTTTATTTAATCTTTTTTCACATAGAAATTCTCATTTTACTTGAGAAGAATAATTTAAATTAAACATTATATATTTATTAATTAATACAATAAATATTTATTTATTATTAACATATACACAAAATACAAATGAGGTATTTGTTCAAGTCTTTAGAGGCATGAAACGTGCCTTGAATTGAATCCCCTTTGTTCAAGTCTTTAGAGGCATGAAATAGCCTATACTAAATGCTGAACAAATCGTTTTGAGGAGCCCGTTGACTACGCAATTAGGTGGAGTACTAACATGCAAACTTCTAGAAGACTTAAATGGAACTAGCATGATTAATTAATTAATTAATGCTCCCTCCGTTTTAAAGGTCAATCCTTTAAAGAAATTTATGATTCTAAACACAATCTATAACTATATCACAATGTAAATATATGTGAAAAATGTTTTATTTTTAGTATAAAATAATAAAATAGCAAAATTGTCATTAACCAAAGGCTTAAATATAATTTACTATCCTAAACTATGGCCATATTCCACTTCGGTGATCCACCTTTCAATTTTATCAATTAGGTGATTGAACTATCAATTTTTTTCGATTTCATTCAATTGGGTCTGCCACGTCAGAAATTGCTGACGTGGCATCCTAATAAGCAGCAAGAGTAATTATGTGTAAAAAAATTATATATTTTTAATGAGATCAAAGGACAAAAAGGTAAAATAAGAAATAAAACAACTAAAAATTATACAAATAATATAAATTAGTTGTATAATTATTTATTTATAGTTATATAATAATATAAATTATTATATAAATAATATAATAATTATTTTTATTAAAATTAATTATTTTTATTAAAAAACTGCGTTTTTTAAAAAAATTTTATTAAAAAAAATTGTGTTTAATATTAATGATAATAAAAATAAAAATATTAATGATAATAAAAATAAAAGTGCAATTTTTTTTAATAAAAAAAATAATAATTAAGCAACTAAAAAAAAAACGCTGTTGCTTTATTTTTTAAAAAAAGTAGTTGGTTGGTTTTTTTTAATAAAATAATTATTATTCTTAATAAAAATAATTATTAAAAATAATAAAAATAAAAACGCAGTTGCTTTATTTTTAAAAAAAATGCAGTTGGTTGGTTTTTTTTTAATAAAATAATTATTATTTTTTTTATTAAAAAATGCTGCACTTTTATTTTTATTTTTATTATCATTAATATTTTTATTTTTATTATCATTAATATTAAACACAATTTTTTTAATAAAAAAATTTAAAAAAACACAATTTTTTTTATAAAAATAATTATTTTTAATAAAAATAATTATTATATTATTTATATAATAATTTATATTATTTATATAACTATAAATAAATAATTATACAACTAATTTATATTATTTGTGTAATTTTTAGTTGTTTTATTTCTTATTTTACCTTTTTGTCTTTTGATCTCATTAAAAATATATAATATTTTTACACATAAGCACTCCTGCTGCCTATTAGGATGCCACGTCAGCAATTTCTGACGTGGCAGACCCAATTGAATGAAATCGAAAAAAATTGATAGTTCAATCACCTAATTGACAAAATTAAAAGGTGGATTACCGAAGTGGAATATGGCATATAGTTTAGGGTAATAAATTATATTTAAACCTTAACCAAATAGTTGAATTAACAAAAATTTCTTATATTACCACGACTAACCATATTACAATATTAATATATTCAATATTTAAATATTTATGATTTTTTAAAAAAAGTTACTTCATTCATATATATATATATATACACACGTGGGCTGATTCATAACTAATGTATAAAAAAAGAGAATAAACTTACAATAAATTTTGATCGTTCATTCGAATATCTAATGACTAATATTAATCTCGTCCACAGTTTATGTGACGCCCCCAAAATTAGGTATACATCACCCATCTTGGGTCGTCAGATACATAGTACAGAATACAAATACAACTTAATAATACAACTGTCGTGTACAATACGACACAATATAAACTGTGAGTTTGAATACAAATATTATCTTCTAGAGAGTATTCATACTCAAAAGGAGTCCTCATTACATTTATTAACACACCATTACATAGAATAGTGAGGACTACTAACTAATACTATCATTCGGACCATCACTCCGTTCCCCGACTTGCCCCAGCTACGTTCTCATTTCCTGAAGAGAACAGTGAAAGAAAGGGTGAGCTCAACTAGCCCAGTAAGAAATATTATGACTAAGATAATGCAGAATAAATTATCATTAGCCTTCAACAATGTTAAACTGATAAAATATAATAGACATCAAGTTTAACTGCAGCGGAACAAGCAATCCATTAAAAGAGTCAAGTAGCAAATAAACTCTACTATCTTTTATGATTTAAAAGGTTTTTCAACACTGCGATCGCTGAGACTCAGCTTAATAAAATAATCCACATCATCGAATCACCCCTGCACTACGGCCAAGGATATTCGTGTATTCATTAATGGTCATGATCATGCCAACAACTGTCCATCAATGCACTACGGGCCAATGAGGACTTTTACCACATCATTTGTAACATTACGGTCATGATTATACCGAATAATCCCTGGTCATAATCATACCAAGTCCATCTATGCACTACAGGCCACAGATGACTTTCAATATTTTATAAACATGAGGATGATGACAATGATATAAGAATTCAATAAAACAAGTTCAAGAATTAATTTATCCAGGAATTAACAACGTCCAAATTGACAACATGATACTGCATTGTGGAGTAAAATTCAAGAATGCTTAGAAGAATATTTTCTTGAAAAGATACTGGATGAAACGCAACTATCAAGGATATTCCACAAATTTCATGGAGTATAGAAGTCAAAACTTAACCAACTGAGTATAATAAAGAATGGAATAACAAAAGAAATCACCATGCATGCGATAGATCGCACAGACAGGTTATTCCAACAGAATAATAAATAATGGAACCAGGTCCGGCGTAAACGCACAGACAGGATATTCCGACAGAATAATAAATAATGGAACCAGGTCCGGTGTAAAACACACAGACAGGATGCTCCAACAGAATAATAATAAAAACGGAACCAGGTCCGGTGTAAAACACACAGACAGGATGTTCCAACAGAATAATAAACGGAACCAGGTCCGTTGTAAAACACACAGACAGGATGTTCCAACAGAATAATAGAAGAATGTCACCAAGTATAGGGTAGACCGCGTATACTGGTTATTCCAACAGAATAATAACGAATGGAATAACAGAAGTTCTCTTCATGAATATAAAAGAAATAATATTCCCTACCTTAAAAGAACTGGATATTGGAAAAGTGATGTAGCAGAATACTTTTATTCTCTCTCTCTCTTATTCTCTCTATACTTTCTCTCTCTATAGCTTGAATGAATTCGTGAAAAATAATAAAGCCCTATGCCTCTATTTATAGAAAAACTGAGGGTGGCTCTTGGTCTTAACGAATGGTCAAATGACTCTTGGTCTTAACGAAGGGTCAAATGACTCTTGGTAATATTGAAGGGACAACTACTATTGACGAAAGTAATTACTATTGACCAAGGTAAATACTATTGACGACGGTAATTACTATTGACGACGGTAATTACTATTGACGAAGAGACTCTTAGATGATGACATATGGCCCCCCATAAAATAACCAAACTTACCACAACGTCTCAATTATTGATTTAATAATATAACATATTATACAGATGATACTATGACAATAATTTAAGAGATATGATGCAGCAATTACTGTAGCAATAATTGAGTATAGCTGAGTGACTTCTCACGTAAGCATCAATAATCAATATCGTGTGCTACTATGCAACCACGCGTATTACTGTACTTTTACTACCGAGTAGTTCAACAGTTTTAACGGTTTTAACGGTAACACCTCAGCCGTTATTTTTATAGAAAGATAATTCTGTCATTTTCTCAATCCGACAATAATTCCGTTGTGGGGTCCACCAATGATTGTGCCGTCGTACGAATATTCCCCGACAAAAAGAATATTCTCCGACCAAACGAATATTTTATAACAACTTGCTTACTTTGTAAAATTTATAAATATTACCCACAACTATAACATTATATCAAATTAACTCCATAATATTCAAAAATGATATTTATAGAAAATTCATCTTTATTTATAAAAGTTGGGGTCTTACAGTTTAATTTTCAGTATTTCGCAGTTGAATACTGCGGATTTGATTTTGAAGTGAGATATCAAAATCAAATATATTTGACTTAGCTTTTTGGCAGAATCAAATATATTTGACATCTGCAATTTAACACTGGGGACGAGACTTATCGTTTCTACCTAACGTCTGCAGTTTAATACTACGAATTGGGGACATTTATAAGGAGGGATATTTTGATCATTTGTCCCGTCAGCAGTATTAAACTGCGAAATACTAAAAATTAAGCTGCGGACGGGAGTAATATTAATCGCTAGATATTCGGATGGACGATCATAATTTGTTATAAGGCTAACCTCTTTTTTACAACATTACTATGGATCAACCATATATATATATATATATATATATATATATATATATATATTCGAAAAAAAATAGTTGAATTAAAGAAAAATATAATTTTGAAATGTAAAGAGCGGAAGATAACATAAATTATTCAGATCACGTGCACGGCACGAAGTGAGATGTTGGTCAATTCCAAGACCCTCCGTGATGGGCCTCAATTTTGATCCCTTTACTTTGGGATGTTCTTTATTTTGGTACTGTCTATCTTCACTTTTGGTTGAAGAAAGAAGCATATTAAGGTATGTTTGGTGCTTTTTCATTTTCTCTATCCAAATAATTCATAAATTCCCCTTATAAATACCCCACCAACCATTTTCTATTTCTGAATTCAAACTGACCTTCTCTTTCTGTCTCCTCATTTCTTTTTGTGCCCCTTTTTTCTGTGTCATTATTAACAAAATCATGGGGGCTTTTGATAAATTGGTGGCGGTGGTGATGGTGGTAGTTGCTGCCATTGCCTTGTTCAACTCTGTTACTGCAGCAGATCCTGACTTGCTTCAAGATGTTTGTGTGGCTGATCTCACCTCTGGTATTTTTACATACCCAAAAGCTTAAATATTCTGCATTTTTTTTTCTATCGAATGCTTGAACATTCCTTGTTGCAAATATTGATTGAAAAAATGGGGAAGAAAAATGTTTTGAAAAGTCAACACAAACCATTCAAGGGAATTTTTGAGCTGGGTTTGCTGTGTTTCCTTTCTTTGACAAATTCTTGTCGACTCTTTTTGGGCATTTTTGACTTCTGGGTTTTGCTCCATTCACCTTTGTAGCAAATTCTTTTTGATTCCAATTAGCACTTTTGAATTCTGGGTTTAGCTCTTTTACAATTTCTTGTTGACTCTTTTTGGCGTTTCTGAGTTATGGGTTTGGCTCTATTCACCTTTCTTGCAAATTCTTGTTGATTCCAATTGTCATTTTTGAATTCTGGGTTTATCTCTGTTACAAATTCTTGTCGACTCTTTTTGGCGTTTTTGATTAACCTTTCTTGTAAATTGTTGTTGATTCCAATTTGCATTTTTGGGTTAAGGGTTTTGGTCTGTTACAAATTTTTGTTGTTTCTTTTTTGGCAGTTTTTAGTTGTGGGTTTAGCTGTGTATCACCTTTCATCGCCATATTATTTCTCTCCTATATTTGAACATTCTTTGTTGTTAATAGTTACCCATTTGATCATTTCTCCATATTTTATGATAAATTGTTCCGTTTTGAGGTTGGAAACATATCAAACACAAATCAAACAAAAAAGAGGTTTGAAACGTCAAAAAAAAAACCATTTAGAAAATTTTAATTCTAAGTAGTGGGTTTAGCTCTATTCACCTTTCTTGTTTCTTCTTGTTTTTGCCATTGGTTGCATTTCCTTTAGGTTCATACTTATAAATAATCAACAATTTGAAATGGTGAAATGCATAGGCACGCAGAGCGGCTCAACTTAACAAAATCTCATGTTCAAAGAAAATAAAAAAACTTAGTCTTACATCCTCTGTTTTTGCAGCTCAAGGTTATGGCACAATAACATTATTTAGGTATTTTTGAATTTGTATGAGTATTTATTCAAGTTTTTTAAAAAAATATTGCATAAATTTATAATTTGGTAAACCTTGTCTCTACTTGAAATCTGATTATCACTTATTCGTAAGACTACAACAATTTAAAGTCCGCGTTATCACCTGCAACAAATGGGGTATTAGTTTGCTTGCTAGGTCCGAGCCATATTTCGTGGTTCATTCAAAAGGGACTATGTAGTAATTGCCTAATGAGTTGTTGTTCTAAGCCCTTTCGTCACTTATTTTGGTACAATAATGTTAAGGGAGAAACGAAGGGGGACTTTTTCGGTTGTCAATGAGATCTATAAATGAGGTTTTTGTTGTGATTTAAACAGGTGTGAAGTTGAATGGATTCGTCTGCAAAGAGAACATAACAGCTGGTGATTTCTCCTTTGACTTATCCAAGCCAGGACTCACCAACAACTCAGCGGGTTCACTGGTGACTGCAGCCAATGTCATGAAAATCCCAGGGCTCAACACACTTGGTGTGTCTATGGCACGCATCGACTACGCCCCTGGTGGCCTAAACCCACCTCACACCCACCCACGTGCCACCGAGATCGCTTTTGTGCTCGAAGGAGAACTGGAGGTGGGATTCATCACCACAGCAAATGTCCTCATTTCCAAGTCCATCAAGAAGGGTGAAATATTTGTGTTCCCAAAAGGACTAGTCCACTTCCAGAAGAACAACGGCAAGGTTCCTGCAGCCGTTCTTGTTGCGTTCAATAGTCAGTTGCCCGGTACTCAATCTATTGCTGCCACATTGTTTGCCGCATCACCACCGGTTCCTGACTATGTGTTGACAAAAGCATTCCAAGTTGGCACCAAGGAGGTTGAGAAAATTAAGTCCAGGTTTGCACCCAAGAAATAGATAAACAGGGCGTATATACAATGTCTGTGTGATTGTTCATTCATAAAGATTTCTCGTTTAATACTTGTTGTAATGTACTTTCTAAAGATTTTCTTTTTTCTGAATACTGCCAATAACATGTGAGATTTCCACAAGGGTTCTATCCAAACTTTATTTTTTTTAAGTACAAGAATTATCTGAATTCTGAAATGTATGTAGTTCTACATTGGTATGAAAGTTTATTGAATATGAAGTCAAAAAGTTATTCATAGTAGTGGAATTATTAAAAGTGTAGTCATGATTTGGTGAGAAAGGTCTACTATTGTGAGACTACATCGGTTGGTGAATTATCCCAACTGTTCCATTTGTTGCCTTGTCCTTTTGAACTACTAAGAAACAACTTAAAAGTCTATCCATATTTTTTGACATAATTTTATATATCCAGTGAATCATTTTGATTGTCATATATAATTTTTCTAAGAAATTAATATTTTTGATATTTTCACATGTAGGTTCCACATATTAGTTAATATATTGAATTTTTATTAACTAATATGTGGGCCTTACGTATTGAAATATCAAAAAGTGATATAAAAATATTAATTTATTTCTTCTAGTTTAAAACGAGAGTTTCATTTAACTTTTGACTTATAAATATTTATTACCTCGGTCTTGAAAAACAGTGACCAAAGACTATTGATTTTTCCTTGCAAAAGGGCTTATGCTTTTATATTTTATACATATTAAAATAATCATATGAGGAACTTAAATAGATATATATAAAAAGTTCAGCATTTGCTAATTGTACTGAAATATAAAAGAAAACTATTGTACAAAGTTCTCTTTCCAAAGATCCCAATATATGTTTGGTAATGTAGAGTTGGTTCACCCTTTTTTTGGAGAATTTGTTCAAGGGTCAACAATGATATATATATATATATATATATATAAAAGTATGAGTAAAATATCTTTGGATCAAAAGCAAGATTCCTCCAGATCATCCAATTTTTATTATATTATTACAATATGGTGTACAAATAACATAGTTGGTAGCAGCCATTATTCAAGCATGATAAGGTTCCCTCTGTAGAATAACAGGTAATTTGGTGTAAAAATAAAATTATGATTATTTTTTTATTTTTCTATTTTACTCGAACTTTTTTTACACAAGTCATTTATTTACTTTTCTCTCTTATTATTTCCCACTTCCTATTTTTTAATATTATATTTTTTCTCTTTAGTATACTTAACATGTGTCATATAGACTAATTATGATAAATTGTTGATATAATGTATATTATACTTAAGTAGTTGCTACCTAATGGATTCATCTGCTTTTGGGTTTTCTTTTTGTAAATATATAAAGTAATCCAAAAAGCCAGCAAGCGTATTGGACCTACTCATTATCTAATCCAATAATATTATTATCACATAAAAATATCATATATCGTTCACATACTGCATGAGTAACATTTATGAATTTATTATTAAATTTAGTAGATCATGTCAATAATTAATTCATAGGTACCACCATATACAATCCATGTAATATGTGATATTTTTATTTGATAGTAATATTATTTTATCTAATCAAAGCTTTCTAAGAATTATTAATTCAGATCTGTCACCTTCAAATCAAAGCTTTTTAAGAATTATTACTCTCTACGTTCCTACTTTGCTTAATAGATGTGAATTTAGCAAAAAATCAAGAAAAAAAAGAGCAATAGATATGACTAGGGTGCTCATCGGTAAAAAACCGAATCGGTATCGAAAAAATCGAACCGATACCGAACCGAAAAACTCGGAAAATCAAGAACCGGTACCGGTACCAAATAATCGGTTTCGGTACCGGTTCGGTACAAAGTCGGTACCGGTTTTTTCGGTTCGGTTTTCGGTTATACCGCAATAATTAAATAATTTTTTTTTATATTAACAAATTTTTGAGTTACCTAACCATGGGCATAATATAAATTATAAAGCCTCACAGCTCATTGGCATAACAGTAAATTTGTTTTTGAATAATAATAAATTTGACAATTGTTGAATAATCTTTTTTTAAGGTTTTATCAATTTCATTTCCTTCACTTTGCTTATATATTATCCGGACATAGAGAGTCGATAATGTTATTAACATTATGACGACGTGCCCCTGAAAAGTTTAAATACGATCTGTCAATTAGGTGTTCATCTCATATCATATTTGACTACTCATCAATTTATTTATTTATTTTGGTTGAGCAAAACCAAATGAATCATTCATACAACAATAGGATAGGATAGGTGCTACCTAGTAAGTATTTCATTTATGAATTTAGAGGCTGATTTGTTTCCATATAACTATTCAACTCTAATAATGAGGCTGCCTACATGGTGCTAAACAATTGTGTTTGTGTGCGTGCATATTCTATTCTAAAACCATACATAATACTAGTAGTACATAACTATATATATATATACTCATCGTCAGTTATATTCCTAATCTCTTCACATTCCCCTGGGCTATGCAGTATGCACAAAGCAACTTTTCAATTTTTCAACATTTTCGGTTTTTTTCGGTTTTTCGGTATTTACCGAATTCAAAATTTTCATTACCGCTACCGGTACCGAAAAGTATAAAAAAACCGAAAAATCGGTACCGAAAAAACTGAAACCGAAAAAAACCGATACCGCCGGTACCGGTTTCAACCGGTTCGGTAAAAAACTGAAAAAACCGAATTTTTTGAACAGCCCTAGATATGACTTAAATCGCAGCAGCCTAGGTCAACATTTAATATTGAAAAAACAGAGTCCTATTTTTGTATTTTGTAATTTTTACTGAAAATGACAGTTTTGGACTCACTCAATTCCAAAATATAAGATCAAGTTGAACATTTCAAGTCACTATAAGTTGTTTCAAATTTAAAATTTGTGTAATTTTATTTTAAGTTTGAAAGTAATAAATTTTGTAATTAGTAATACTTTTTTATATAATTTATAATTTTAATAATTGTACTAATTAATTTTTTTATCAATAATAAATTTAAAAAATATCTAAAATAACTTCAAAAAGTCAACAGTAATCATTTTTTTTTGAAATAGATGAAAAAATAGAGATCTCGTTACTATGAAATTAACTTTATGATAAGTTGGTTAATTGACCAATACAGTGCTGACACACAAAGAGAGGTCATCTCCCGGCCTGCGTGTCAACACTGTATTGATCAATTGACAAAAATTAACTTCATGTTAACCACTCAGATCCTCACTTTACATAACAAGCCTACATATCTATATCTTCAAATTCATTTGCAATGGGTCTTTTTCTCATATCATTGTGGAATTTGTGGGTTATTTGACATTTCGGTTACTGTACTAGGACCTGATTTTCATTGTGCCTACCAAAACTTTTTTTGTTACAATCGCGTAATTATATTATAAAATACTTACCAAATGGTTATTACTTATGAATTTCGTCCAAAAAACAGACATTTGTCAGGTGATAATGAGGTGGCATATGTGCTCCACTCCTATATGGATCTGGAGACTGGAGGAAAATGTCCCTTTTCTTACATCGATTCAAAATCTATGATCCGAGTAGAACCATTATCCAAAAACACAACCACCAACAAATAACCAACAAGATCCAACACCCCAGACCAAAACCACCACATCAGATCATAACACCCATTATACACACACGAAGATCTAAGCCCCTATTAATCTCGTAAAGAAAATACACGATCAAAAAGCCTCAGACTTGGCACATAAGATCGGAAAATAGACTTCGGACTGATCCACATCTCTGGCACCGTAAGGCAAGAGCAGCACCAAAGCTAGATTAAAGTGGTGGAAAAGGAACGGGTGAGATGGTGGGCCGAGGTGGAGGAAAAGAGAGGACGGGGAAATGGGTGGGCCGAATGACTATAGTAGAGGCGAAGATAGAAAAGAGAGGGGGAGGGGAGAGGGATCCGGATCCTCTATGAGGATTTCTCTGTGAGGATGTTGTGAGAGTTTTGCTATGGGGTTGACAACACATTAAAAAGTAGATCCAATGGCTCACAACTTCTTTCCTTGTCTGTGTATCAAAACGACGTCGTTTTGACAGGAATTTTTTTTATAAGTTAACTTCATTTGTTTTCTAATTCTTGTTAGTTATGAGTGACATGACTTTTTTCATGATTGTAAAGGGTTGGGTGTTAATCTAGTTGGGACGTTTTATTAATCATTTTTTTGGATGCTTTAGAATCGATAGGGTTATTAATCTATGTATCTTTGTCAAAGGCTAATAATATTATTCTTTGTTCTTCAAAAAAATTAATCCAACGGATAAATTTTATCCTATTAAAAAAATCAAGTTTCCATTGTGATTTTTAAGCCAATTGAAAAAATTAAAGAAAAATAAATTGGGGTAAACAATCTGGGGAAAATTTGAATAAAGAGTGTGATGCCCCCAAAACAAGTATACATCACTCATTTTGAGTCGCCAAAATATGATACAGAAACAACTATAACTTTATTAATACAATTGTCGTGCAAAATACGACAACACATAAACTGTGAGTTTAAATACAAATATTGTCTTCTAGACAATATCCACACTCAAATAAGTCCTCATTACAATTATTGATACACTATTTACAAAATAGTGAGAACTACTGTAACAACTACCTTGGAACATCACTCCACACCCCGAATACTTTCCGCTATATTCTCGCCTTCTGAGGAAAAAAATGGAACAAAAAGGAAAGGGTGAGCTCAACTAGCCCAGTAAAGAATATTATGACTAAGATAATATAGAACAAATTATCGTTAGTCCTCAACAGGAAAAAATCTGATAGAATATAATAGACAACAAATTTTAGATCAACAACTGCAGCGGAAACAACAATCCATTAGAAAAGTTAAGTAGAAAATGAATTCTACTATCTTCTAAGATTTAAAAATCAATCATCAATATTTTATCCCTGTAATATCAATCAATATACGTCTTGAATCAAGTATTCATCTTTGCACTTCAGGCCAAAGATATTCATTTGTATCACCAATTGGTCATGTTCATCTAAACACATGTTCATCTTTACACTACGGGCCAAAGATATTCATCAGTTAATCATTCATCTTTGCACTACAGGCCAAAGATATTCAGTAATATCATCATTTAGGACTGAGAATGATGAAAAATATTTTTAAAGAAACGAATCAAGTGAAATAAAAAAATAAAGATTAGGGATTCGTACTTTAAACAATCAAAGTTTAAAAATACCTCATAATAACCATAGTGGAGTAAAATTCAAGAATGAAGATCAAAACCTGGATACAATCAAAGACAGTACCCATAATAGACGTTTTGAACAAAGAACAAAAATTTAATTTTTCTGTGAATAGTGTTGTATTGGTGAGTAGTGTCGTACACGTGAATAGTGCCGTATACGTGAATTGTAACCCCGACACAAAAAGACAAAAATTTCACAAGAAAAATCTTACCAATATTCTGGCATAATGATATTGAAAGAAATAATATCATTTATAAAAAAATAACATCCCTTACCTCAAAAGAACAGTACTTCTGGCTGGAATATCGGATATAGTGCTGAAGGGAACTTGCACCGTATAGCAACACTCAAAGTATTAAAATACTCACAAGAATACGCTCGATAATATAGAGAGAGAAAATTTCAGTTTCCGGTGTGATTTTTAATTCTAACCTAAGCACCCTATTTATAAGAAAAATACTTAGAACACCAAAGCAGAAAATTTAATAAAATAATATTGTTTATTAAATTTTTTCCTACGCACACCTTAGACCAACTGAATTCAGCACATTTATATCACATGTGGTGTGACGCCCCCAAAATAGGTATACATCACCCATTCTGAGTCGCCAAATACATGGTACAGAAATAAATAAAACTTCATTACTACAATTATCGTGCAAAATACGACAACACATAAACTGTAAGACCCCGAATTTTATGAAATAAAAGTATTCAATTTTTCTTATAATTACTATTCAGTAAATGGTTAAATTGATAAAAGTTTAAAGTTATGGGTGAAATATGAATTTTTTTTCAAAATAAGCAAGTGGTTATAAAATAATCATTGTTGTCGGGGAATATTCGTTTGGTCGTGGAATATTCTTTCTGTCGGGGAATATTCGTACGACGGCGCAGCTATTTGTGGGCCCCATAACGAATAACTGTCGGGTGAAGAAAACGACAAATTTGAATTTTTACAAATAACGGCGTAGTTGTTACCGTTAACACTGTTGGAATACCCGGTGGTTAAAATACAGTAATACGCGTTATTACACAGTAGCACACGGTATTGCATAGTATTTTTGAAATTATTGATTCTTACGTAAGAAGGCACTACTCAATAATTGTTACAGTAATTACTGTTCAATATTTTATTTTATTGATTCAATAATTGCTACGTTGAAATTTTATATTATTGTTGTTCAATAATTGTCACTGCACAGTATTTCCCATTATCAGATCAATAATTCATATTATTTGAATAATATTATTAGATAGCATTATTGGCAATGTCTAGAAAGTTCTGTCTAAGGAGAGGTTTGGTCATCTAATTGCGCGCCAGTAAGGAGAAATTCTTATTGAAAAGCTCCCTCTTTCCTGGGAACGGCCTGGTTGTCATAAATGTGATTCTATAATATTATTTGTGAATAATTAATTATTGATTCATATGATAAGGAAATATTTATTTTATGTGGATATAAATGAGGGATATATTTTTGTGGTTAAAAATGAAGGAGTTAATGTTGAGGTGTTTTATCTGTATTTTTGTCGGAACGGAGGTATTGAAAATTAAATTAGGATATTTGAGATATTTTGCGGGGGTTATAATTTTTAATCCGACCGTTGGATCGTGGTAATTTTTGGATATGTTATACATATATAAGTTAAGTATATGTCCACAAATTTTGAACCGTTAAAAATGAACGTATGATTTATTATGAATTTTACAAGATGACTGGTTCAGAAATTGTTGAATTTTCGGAGTTAATCATTTTGATGGAAAATTTTAGAATTGGTGGGCCCCACTTGTGGTTGGTGAAGAAATGTGCTGAATTATATTTCAAATGTGGTGGGTGAGAATAGTAGCAGGTAAAGCCATCAGGTTGCAGGTTAAGCCTACTAAAATTTTCCTATAAATAGAGGGCTAAGTTAGAAATGAAAATCACACCAGAAACTTAAGTTTTCTCTCTTTCTCTCTCTATATTATGAAGCATATTTTGTGAGTATTTAGATACTTTGAGAGTTTCTATTTATCAGTGCAAGTTTCCTTCAGACTTATACCGATCAGAAGTACTGCTCTTTTGAGGTAAGGGATAGTAAGGGATTTTAAGGGTTGTTATATTTTCCAGTTTCGTAATTTTTCTGACCTTCAAAAATTTTGGAAAAATTTAAAATGATATTTTGATGAGTTTTCTTGATTGTGTCCAAAAATGGTGATTTTTGGATGTATAGATTGAGAGTTATGAATTTTATGAGAAAAAACTATTTTAAAAGTAATCGATTATAATTTCTTGTGATTAACTCCAAAATTGATGAAATTTATATTGGGAGTACATGTATATGATAGAAGTATACTCTGTAAATTTCAGAATTTTTGGACAAAAGTATAATTTTTGATAAATGTCTAAATATTCGGCTGTTTTGGCCATATAAAAAATAGTAAATGACTTTTAAAAATTCTGAGAAAAATATATGTTCACTATGAGACTATATTATACTAAATCTCAGAAAAAAAATATTTTTTGAACAGATTTGGTATTTTTCATGAAAATAGTCTAGTTATGAGTAAATGAATTAAATATGTTTTATGAAGTAAGAAAATTGGAAAATAGGATTCTATGACTTTGAGAATCCTATATGAGGTATATGCAGATTTTTGATCAGGGTTTTGATTATTGAGTTTGGTATTTTAGAATGATTAAATACATTATTTAGTAAAGTGTAAATAATTTAAATAAATTGTTTATAAGCTTAATAAATATTATTATTTCAATATCATTATACCGAAATACTGGTATGAATTTTATTATGGAATTTCTACCTTTTTGTGTCGGGTTTACTATTTATAAGTTACTATTCACGAGTTACTATTCACGAGTTACTATTCACGATAAAAATTGGTTTCTTTTTCTAACCAAATTATAGTTGATTTACGAATATTACTCTTGAGATTAAAACTAGATGTTGATCATATTATTTTTATTATTATATATAACATTTTTATAACCCTAATGATGATATTTCTCTTTGACTTGAGTGTAAAGATGGGTAGATTTTTGGTATGATCATGACTATGGGTTATCTTTGGCCAGTAGTGCAAAGTTGAATCGTTGATTGGTAAGATCATGACCATTGAATTTATAAGTAAATATTTTTAGCTTAAGTGCAAAGGTGAATTGATCAACATGGTTATAATTATTATTTATATAAATTCTGAAATGATTATATATTTCTTTGATATATTAATATCTTTGGCCTGTAGTGCAAAGATGAAATATTAATGAATATCTTTGGTCTGTAGTGCAAAGATGAATTGTTGATGAATATCTTCGGTCCGTAGTGCAAAGATGACATATTGTTGAATATCTTTGGCCAGTAGTGCAAAGATGAACAGATGTTGAGATAAACATGACCAACTGGTGATACAAATGAATATCTTTGGCCGTAGTGCAAAGATGAAGTTATTAGTATGATTATGAACAGGAAATGTGATTTGGTGTAACCATGATCTTTGATGTTTCAGGCAAAGATAGGTGATGAAAATTATCTTCGTCCTGGATAAGAAGAGGAATTTAGAACTACAGTTATGATTATGAGTTATTCATATGATTGTGGACCAGAATTGTTGATTGATGTTACAGGGATAAAACATTGTTGATGAATTTTTAACATGGAGAAGATAATAGACTTTATAGTCTATTTGACTCTTCTAATGGATTGCTCGTTCCACTGCAACTATGGTTGAAATTTTTATCATTTACCATATGTTCTAAATCTCTGATTTATTATTGATGAAGGCTATTGATAATTTAATTATCTTTAGTCATGATATTCTTTACTGAGCTAGTTGTGCTCACCCTTTTGCTTCACAATTCCTTTCAGGTAATAAGAGTGTAGCTGGGTCGAGCGAGGGTAACGGGGAAATAGAACGGTGGTCTCTAGCTGTGGAGTTCTCCCGAAGCAGTATAGAAAAGTTTATTTAGTAGTTTTATTTGGTGAATCCAATAGGGTAAGGTGTACCCAACGTTAAAAGGGTGGTTTGCCACTATCATATAAGATGTCTAACGACATACAACCTCGTGTCATCATAAGACAGGGATGTGCTCATCCACTTGCTGAGTATATATACGAGCACTACCTATATAATCTTGGTGTTTGTTTGAAGTATAATTCTCAATTAGAGACAGTGGAGATAATGATAAGTCAAGAGAAGACTCACCATTGGGAAGAATATGATAGTAATCTTCTTATTTTTTTTTGGGTCTATTGGGTCAACCAAGGATAATTCTGTGGCCATATGATATCTATCATAATCCAGAAGCATGGCCTCCCATGTACAAAGGTTTCCTTGAGCACTTCTCAAAGATTCTAATTTCTAAAATAGTTTTTGACTATACCTTTATGTAAGGTGTCATTGTGAGGTGATGTCCACGGTTGGAACATGAGTCACATTTGGTATATATTTGTATCCAAACTCACAGCATATGTGTTGTTGTATTTTGCACGACAATTGTTGTAATAAAGTTGTAGTTGTTTTCTGTACCATGTATTTGGCGACTCAGAATAGGTTGGATGGAATGGACCTATTTTGGGGTTGTCACATAAACTGTGAGTTTAAATACAAATATTGTCCAATAGACAGTATTAAAACTCAAAAGAAGTCTTCATTACAATTATTAATACACTATTTTACAAAAATAGTGAAGACTGCTAAAACAACTTCCTAGAACTATTACTCCATACCCCGGCTAGTTCCTGCTATATTCTCACCTCCTTAGAAGAAAAATGGAACAAAAAAGAAAAGGGTGAGCTCAACTAGCCCAGTAAAAAATATTATGACTAAGATAATATACAACAAATTATCATTTATCTTTAACAGGGAAAAATCTGATAGAATATAATAGACAACAAGTTTTAGATCAACAACTGCAGCGGAAACAATAATTCATTAGAAGAGTTAAGTAGAGAATGAAATCTACTATCATCTATGAATTTAAAAGTCCATCATCAATATTTTATCCCTGTAACATCAATCAATATATATCTTGAATCAAATATTCATCTTTGCCCTACGGGCCAAAGATATTCATTTGTATCACCAGTTGGTCATGTTCATCTCAACACCTGTTCATCTTTGCACTACGGGCCAAAGATATTCATCAGGTAATTATTCATCTTTGCACTACAGGCCAAAGATATTCATCAAGTATCACCATTAATGACTGAGGATGATGAAAAATATTTTAGAGAACGAATCCAGTACGATAAAAGGACAAAGTTTAGAGATTCGTACTTTAGATAATTCAAGTTTAAAAATACTCCATAATAAAATATAATGGAGAAAAATTCAAGAATGACGATTGTGACAGCCCCAAAACAGGTTCATTCCACCCAACCCATTCTGAGTCGTCAAATACATGGTACAGAAAATAACTACAACTTTATTACAACAATTGTCGTGCAAAATACAACAACACATATGCTGTGAGTTTGGATACAAATATATACCAAATGTGACATTGGACACCATCATGTATCAGCACCTCACAAAGGTACCTTACATAAAGGTACAGTCAAAAACTGTTTTAGAAACTAGAATCTTTGGGAAGTGCTCAAGGAAACCTTCGTACATGGGAGGTCACGTGTCTAGGTTATGATAGATATCATATGGCCACAGAATTATCCTTGGTTGACCCAATAGACCCCAAAGAAAAATGAGAAGATTACTATCATATTCTTCCCAATGGTGAGTCTTCTCTTGACTTATCATTATCTCCACTGTCTCTAATTGAGAATTATACTTCAAACAAACACCAAGATTATATAGGTAGTGCCCATAGATATACTCAGCAAGTGGATGAGCACAACCCTGTCCTATGATGACACGAGGTTGTATGTCATTAGACATCTTGTATGATAGTGACAAAATACATTTCCAACATTGGGTTCGCCTCACCCTATTTTCTTCACCAAATATAACTACTAAATGATGACCACCGTTCTATTCCCTTGTTACCCCCGCTCGACCCAGCTACACTCTTATTACCTGAAAGGAATTGTGAAGTAAAAGGGTGAGCACAACTAGCTCAGTAAAGAATATCATGACTAAAGATAATTCAATTATCAATAGCCTTCATCAGCAATAAATCAGAGATTTAGAACATATGGTAAATGATAAAAATTTCAACCATAGTTGCAGCGGAACGAGCAATCCATTAGAAGAGTCAAATAGACCATAAAGTCTATTATCTTCTCCATGTTAAAAGTCCACCAATAATGTTTTATCCCTGTAACATCAATCAACAATTCATGTCCACAATCACATGAAACTCATAATCGTAATTGTAGTTCAAATTCCTTTTCTCATCCAGGACAAAGATAATTTTTATCACCTGAAACATCAAACATCATGGTTATACCAAATCACAGTTCCTGTTCATAATCATACTAATAACTTCATCTTTGCACTACAGGCCAAAGATATTCATCAACAAGTCATCTTTGCACTACAGGCCAAAGATATTCATTAACAACTCATCTTTGCACTACAGGCCAAAGATATTCAACAACGGGTCATCTTTGCATTACGAGCCAAAGATATTCGTCAACAACCCATCTTTGCACTACAGGCCAAAGATATTCATATCTCAAAGAAATATACAATCATTTCAGAATTTATATAAACAATAATTATAACCATGTTGATCAATTCACCTTTGCACTTAAGCTAAAGATATTCACTTATAAATTCAATGGTCATGATCATACCAGTCACAATTCAACTTTGCACTACAGGCCAAAGAGAACCCTAGTCATGATCATACCAATAATCTACCCATCTTTACACTTTAGTGAAAGAGAATTTCAACATCAGGGTTATAAAAATGTTATATATGATAATAAAATCAATATAATCAATACATTATTTTAATCTCAAGAGTAATATTCATAACTCAACTATAATTTGGTTAGAAAAAGAAACCAATTTTTATCGTGAATAGTAACTCGTGAATAGTAACTCATGAATAGTAACTCGACACAAAAAGGTAGAAATTCCACAATAAAATCCATACCAATATTTCGGTATAATGATATTGAAAGAATAACATTACTTAAATTTATAAACAATTTATTTTAATTGTTTACACTTTACTAATTAATGTATTTAATCATCATAAAATGCCAACTCTTACAATTTCATCATCAATAACCAAAACCCTCATAAAAAATCTGCATATACCTCATATAGGATTCTCAAGCCATAAAATCCTATTTTCCAATTTTCTTTCTTCACAAAACATATTTAATTCATTTACTCATAACTAGACCATTTTTATGAAAAATACCAAATCAGTTCCAAAAATATTTCTTTTCTGGGATTTAACATAATATAGTCCCATAGTGAACATATATTTTTCTCAGAATTTTTAAAAGTCATTTACTATTTTTCATATGGCCAAAATAGCCGAATATTTAGACATTTATCAAAAATTGTACTTTTGTCTAAAAATTCTGAAATTTACAAAGTATACTTCTATCATATACATGTACTCCCAATAAAAATTTCATCAATTTTGGAGTTAACCACAAGGAATTATAAGCTGTTACTTCTAAAATAGTCTTTTCTCATAAAATTCATAACTCTCAATCTATACATCCAAAAATCACCATTTTTGGACACAATCAAGAAAACTCATCAAAATATCATTTCAAATTTTTTCAGAATTTTTGAAGATCAGAAAAATTACGAAACTGAAAATCATAACAACCCTTAAAATCCCTTAATATCCCTTACTATCCCTTACAATCCCTTACCTCAAAAGAGCAGTACTTCTGATCGGTATAAGGCTGAAGAAAACTTGCACTGAATAACAACTCTCAAAGTATTTAAATACTCACAAAATATGCTTCATAATATAGAGAGAGAAAGAGAGAAAGCTTATGTTTCTGGTGTGATTTTCAATTCTAACTTAGCCCTCTATTTATAGGAAAATTTTGGTAGGTTTGACCTGCAACCTGATGGCTTTACCTACTACTATTCCCACCCACCACATTTGAAATATAATTCAGCACATTTCTTCACCAACCACAAGTGGGGCCCACCAATTCTAGAATTTTCTACCAAAATGATAAACTCCGAAAATTTAACAATTTCTGAACCAGTCATCTCGTAAAATTCATAACAAATCATACGTTCATTTTTAACGGTTCAAAATTTGTGGGCATATACTCAACTTATATATGTATAACATATCCAAAAATTACCACGATCCAACGGTCGGATTAAAAATTATAACCCCCGCAAAATATCTCAAAAACCCTGATTTTTAATACCTCCATTCCGACAAAAATACTGATAAAAACCTCAACATTAACTCCTTCATTTTTAACCACAAAAATATATCCCTCATTTATATCCACATAAAATAAATATTTTCTTATCATATAAATCAATAATTAATTATTCACAAATAATATTACAGAATCACATTTATGACAACCAGGCCGTTCCCAGGAAAGAGGGGGCTTTCCAATAAGGATTTCTCCTTACTGGCGCGCAATTAGATGACCAAACCTCTCCTTAGATAGAACTTTCTAGACATTGCCAATAATGTTATCTAATAATATTATTCAAATAATATGAATTATTGATCTGATAATAGAAAATACTGTGCAACAACAATTATTGAAACAACAATAATATAAAATATCAACGCAGCAATTATTGAATCAATAAAATAAAATATTGAACAGTAATTACTGTAACAATTATTGAGTAGTGCCTTCTTACGTAAGAATCAATAATTTCAAAAATACTGTGCAATACCGTGTGCTACTGTGCAATAACGCGTATTACTGTATTTTAACCACCGGGTATTTCAACAGTGTTAACGGTAACAACTACGCCGTTATTTGTAAAAACTTAAATTTGTCGTTTTCTTCATCCGACAGTTATTCGTTATGGGGCCCACAAATAGCTGCGCTGTCGTACGAATATTCCCTGACAGAAAGAATATTCCACGACCAAACGAATATTCCCCGACAACAATGATTATTTTATAACCACTTGTGTATTTTGAAAAAAATTCATATATCATCCTTAACTTTAACATTTATCAATTTAACCATTTACTGAATAGAAAAATTGAATACTTTTATTTCATAAAATTCGGGGTCTTACAATCTCCCCTCCTTATGAAATTTCGTCCCCGAAATTTACGTACCTGGTATTTCAAAGAGTTGAGAATACCTTGCTTTCATTTCAGATTCCATCTTCCTTATCATCATGATTTCTCCATTGCTCATCTCCTGTATTTCAGATATCTTTTTAGAATACAGCTTCAAAACAAGGGTTAATTTAACAAATTAACATATCACATAATATCCCGATATTATGACTGACCAACAAATAAGCTTAGGTAGGACACACTAGCGAAGGATTTACTCATCTCTCCCCTCCTAGTTATATTCCCGATCTCTGCCAGAGATCATATCCCTAAGCTCTGATACCACTGTGACAGCCCCAAAATAGGTTCATTCCATCCAACCCCATTCTGAGTCGTCAAATACATGGTACAGAAAATAACTACAACTTTATTACAACAATTGTCGTGCAAAATACAACAACACATATGCTGTGAGTTTGGATACAAATATATACCAAATGTGACATTGGACACCATCATGTATCAGCACCTCACAAAGGTACCTTACATAAAGGTATAGTCAAAAACTGTTTTAGAAATTAGAATCTTTGGGAAGTGCTCAAGGAAACCTTCGTACATGGGAGGCCACGCGTCTAGGTTATGATAGATATCATATGGCCACAGAATTATCCTTGGTTGACCCAATAGACCCAAAAAAAAATGAGAAGATTACTATCATATTCTTCCCAATGGTGAGTCTTCTCTTGACTTATCATTATCTCCACTGTCTCTAATTGAGAATTATACTTCAAACAAACACCAAGATTATATAGGTAGTGCCCATAGATATACTCAGCAAGTGGATGAGCACAACCCTGTCCTATGATGACACGAGATTGTATGTCATTAGACATCTTGTATGATAGTGACAAAACACAGTTCCAACGTGGGTTCGCCTCACCCTATTTTCTTCACCAAATATAACTACTAAATGATGACCACCGTTCTATTCCCTTTTACCCCCGCTCGACCCAGCTACACTCTTATTACCTGAAAGGAATTGTGAAGCAAAAGGGTGAGCACAACTAGCTCAGTAAAGAATATCATGACTAAAGATAATTCAATTATCAATAGCATTCATCAACAATAAATCAGAGATTTAGAACATATGGTAAATGATAAAAATTTCAACCATAGTTGCAGCGGAACGAGCAATCCATTAGAAGAGTCAAATAGACCATAAAGTCTATTATCTTCTCCATGTTAAAAATCCACCAACAATGTTTTATCCCTGTAACATCAATCAACAATTCATGTCCACAATCACATGAAACTCATAATCATAATTGTAGTTCAAATTCCTTTCCTCATCCAGGACAAAGATAATTTTTATCACCTGAAACATCAAAGATCATGGTTATACCAAATCACAGTTCCTGTTCATAATCATACTAATAACTTCATCTTTGCACTACGGGCCAAAGATATTCATCAACAAGTCATCTTTGCACTACAGGCCAAAGATATTCATTAACAACTCATCTTTGCACTACAGGCCAAAGATATTCAACAACAGGTCATCTTTGCACTACGAGCCAATGATATTCGTCAACAACCATCTTTGCACTACAGGCCAAATATATTCATATCTCAAAGAAATATATAATCATTTCAGAATTTATATAAACAATAATTATAACCATGTTGATCAATTCACCTTTGCACTTAAGCTAAAGATATTCAATTATAAATTCAATGGTCATGATCATACCAGTCACAATTCAACTTTGCACTACAGGCCAAAGAGAACCCTAGTCATGATCATACCAATAATCTACCCATCTTTACACTCTAGTGAAAGAGAATTTCAACATCAGGGTTATAAAAATGTTATATATGATAATAAAATAATATAATCAATACATTGTTTTAATCTCAAGAGTAATATTCATAACTCAACTATAATTTGGTTAGAAAAAGAAACCAATTTTAATCGTGAATAGTAACTCGTGAATAGTAACTCATGAATAGTAACTCGACACAAAAAGGTAGAAATTCCACAATAAAATCCATACCAATATTTCGGTATAATGATATTGAAAGAATAACATTATTTAAATTTATAAACAATTTATTTTAATTGTTTACACTTTACTAATTAATGCATTTAATCATCAATAAAATGCCAACTCTTACAATTTCATCATCAATAACCAAAACCCTCATAAAAATCTGCATATACCTCATATAGGATTCTCAAGCCATAAAATCCTATTTTTCAATTTTCTTTCTTCACAAAACATATTTTAATTCATTTACTCATAACTAGACCATTTTTCATGAAAAAATACCAAATCAGTTCCAAAAAATATTTCTTTTCTGGGATTTAGCATAATATAGTCCCATAGTGAACATATATTTTTCTCAGAATTTTTTAAAAGTCATTTACTATTTTTCATATGGCCAAAATAGCCGAATATTTAGACATTTATCAAAAATTGTACTTTTGTCTAAAAATTCTGAAATTTACAGAGTATACTTCTATCATATACATGTACTCCCAATAAAAATTTCATCAATTTTGGAGTTAACCACAAGGAATTATAAGCTGTTACTTTTAAAATAGTCTTTTTTCTAAAATTCATAACTCTCAATCTATACATCCAAAAATCACCATTTTTGGACACAATCAGAAAAACTCATCAAAATATCATTTCAAATTTTTCCAGAATTTTTGAAGATCAGAAAAATTACGAAACTGAAAATCATAACAACCCTTAAAATCCCTTAATATCCTTCTCTTCCCTTACAATCCCTTACCTCAAAAGAGCAGTACTTCTGATCGGTATAAGGCTGAAGAAAACTTGCACTGAATAGCAACTCTCAAAGTATCTAAATACTCACAAAATATGCTTCATAATATAGAGAGAGAAAGAGAGAAAGCTTATGTTTCTGGTGTGATTTTCAATTCTAACTTAACCCTCTATTTTTAGGAAAATTTTGGTAGGTTTGACCTGCAACCTGATGGCTTTACCTGCTACTATTCCCACCCACCACATTTGAAATATAATTCAGCACATTTTCTTCACCAACCACAAGTGGGGCCCACCAATTCTAGAATTTTTCACCAAAATGATAAACTCCGAAAATTTAACAATTTCTGAACCAGTCATCTCGTAAAATTCATAACAAATCATACGTTCATTTTTAAACGGTTCAAAATTTGTGGGCATATACTCAACTTATATATGTATAACATACCACAAATATTACCACGATCCAACGGTCGGATTAAAAATTATAACCCCCGCAAAATATCTCAAAAATCCTGATTTTTAATACCTCCATTCCGACAAAAATACTGATAAAAACCTCAACATTAACTCCTTCATTTTTAACCACAAAAATATATCCCTCATTTATATCCACATAAAATAAATATTTTCTTATCATATAAATCAATAATTAATTATTCACAAATAATATTACAGAATCACATTTATGACAACCAGCCGTTCCCAGGAAAGAGGGGGCTTTCCAATAAGGATTTCTCCTTACTTGCGCGCAATTAGATGACCAAACCTCTCCTTAGACAGAACTTTCTAGACATTGCCAATAATGTTATCTAATAATATTATTCAAATAATATGAATTATTGATCTGATAATGAAATACTGTGCTGCAGCACAATTATTGAAACAACAATAATATAAAATATCAACGCAGCAATTATTGAATCAATCAATAAAATAAAATATTGAACTAGTAATTACTGTAACAATTATTGAGTAGTGCCTTCTTACGTAAGAATCAATAATTTCAAAAATACTGTGCAATACCGTGTGCTACTGTGCAATAACGCGTATTACTGTATTTTAACCACCGGGTATTTCAACAGTGTTAACGGTAACAACTACGCCGTTATTTGTAAAAACTTAAATTTGTCGTTTTTTTCATCCGATAGTTATTCGTTATGGGGCCCACAAATAGCTGCGCCGTCGTACGAATATTCCCCGACAGAAAGAATATTCCACGACCAAACGAATATTCCCCGACAACAATGAATATTTTATAACCACTTGTGTATTTTGAAAAAAATTCATATATCATCCTTAACTTTAACATTTATCAATTTAACCATTTATTGAATAGAAAAATTGAATACTTTTATTTCATAAATTCGGGGTCTTACTACGATCAAAACATGGATACAATCAAAGATAGTA